>BLBF01000042.1:15768190-15788780 GCA_015471245.1 Laticauda colubrina | reverse complement strand
TGTTAGGAAATTGTTTAGGTTTTCTTTTCCATGGGGCCAAATCACAAATGTGTCATCGATGTATCTTAGCCATAGTTTGGGTTTGTGGGTGGCATTAGCCAGGGCTCTGCATTTGAATTCTTCCATGAACAGGTTTGCAATGACGGGTGACAGTGGTGATCCCATAGGGGCTCCTTCAATTTGCTTGTATCTTTGTCCTTTGTATATGAAATATGTGTTGGTTAGGCAGTGTTCTGTTAGTTCCATGAGGTCTTTCACTGGTTGGTATTTATTTTTGATGATTTCAAGAGTTTCTTTTATTGGGACTTGAGTGAATAGTGAAACCACGTCGAAACTTACAAGCAGATCTTCTTGTTCTATGTGTAGATCTTTGATCATTTCTGAGAAGTGGTATGAGTTTTGTACATATGAAGCTGCGGTTTCAGCATGGGGCTGTAGTTGTTTTGCTAAGTATTTAGCTAGGTTTTGTAATGGTGCTTCTATGGAGCTGACTATGGGTCTGAGAGGTATGCCTTCTTTGTGTATTTTTGGGAGGCCGTATAATTTGGGGCATCTAGAAGATTTTTCTCTTGGGAAGATCGTCTGTTGGATTTCTTTGCTTATGTGGCTGGTTATAATTTTCTTCTTGGTTGATTTTTCTAGATATGTGGTTGGGTCTGTATTTATAGGTTTGTATGTGGAGTCTTGGAATAGGTCTGTCAATTTTGTTTCAAAGTCTTTTCTGTCCATTACTACTGTGGCATTTCCTCTTATTCTGTCAGCTTCATCTGTATTTAATTTGGTTAGGCTGGATTCTACTGCACATATGATGGATTCTGTGGGGATTTTTTGGGGTGCTATGGCATAATTGAATCCTTTGGTTAGGACATCTGTTTCTGTTTTGGTGAGTTCTCTGTTGGAAACGTTATATACTAATTGTTTCAGGTGTTGCTGTGAGTTGTTGGGGGCTTTCTTGTCATGTTGTAATTTCTTTAGTTTCTTTAAGAGTTTTTCATTTTTTAAGTGGTTTCAGTTTCAGCTCTCCAAGTTTTAAGTTGTTTTATCTTATCCCAAAGTAGAGGGTGCATTTTGCTGCATTTTTCAATCTGACAGCATGAATAGAAGAGATGATTCCACCAGACTGTCAATCATTTGGAAGCCTGCACTCTCAAATAGAAAGATCTCCATGCCACAAGCCAGGCAAACACCTGGGCAAAAACAGACTCCCTCTGATAGCTCCAACCCAAACACCCCCCCACCTGGCACCCAGGTGAAACCCAGCTTGCTAATGAAGAGCAGCTTGCTAATGAAGAGCAGCCGTCCCTTCACACGGAGCCAAGCTGCACTGAAAGCCTCCAACACAAGAACAGAGTGTTGCCAGCCAATCAAAGCCACAAAACAGACAGAAGAAACCAGAAACACCAATCAATCAAACTCCAAGTCCAATGAACACGGGTCCAGGCTCCCAACCAATCAGAATGGACCAGCCTCAAATTTAAAACCAGGAGCTGTAAGACCCATATCCATACAGAAGCCTGATGATGGCAGATGAGATTCTGCTGAAACGTTGCTACAACTTTAACAGAACTACAATGACATGGGATAATACCCGAATATATATGTATATTACAAAAGAGACAGACAGGAGATTGCCACAAAACAAATATAAAAAACCATTGTGAAGCCAAAAGAGATTAGGAAAAAACAATAATACAATGAAACCACACCGCTGTGTTTGCCTTCTGCACCCCATGGAGTTCGCCATCTTGTGGGAATAAAGACAAACTCCGACAGGATTTGAAACATTAAACAGAAATACGAACATTCACACACCAAAGGAGAAAAAGGTATAAAAACCCAGGGACTTACCATATGAAGGTAGCTAGCCCAGGAACGGAGACTTCTTGCTCTCCCTTGCCTTCCTGAAAAATAAAAAGATCCAGCTTTCAAGCAGTTTTCCATATCCTTGTGCTCTCCCAGTAGGAAAATTGAATCCTCGAAGGAAAGGGATTTTGAAACCTTTCAGCAGTAAATTATATCACAAATGTTACTATATATTCTTCTTTTACATTTAACATGAATTTACACACACATGGCTCTTTCTAAAGTGGAGAATAACTGCCTAATGATTCAAGTCTAGAGTTACAGACTTTGTTTTTAGCACTTATAGAATTGCACACAGTAAGTCTAAACACAGATGTGCCATACATTTTATAAAGGCAGTATGATTTTTCTCAGTTTTATTTTAAATGCATTTTCTAATAATCCCTAGAGCAGAATTTGCTACTCAGTTAATTGATGTTTTCATTAAGCAAGTCACAACAAAGCTAAAAACTCAAATCTAAGTCCCTGCCAATTCAGATGGGTTTCTTCCCATCTAACATGCACTCTGTGTCTGTTACACTGAATTCTTTTAAGGCCAAGTTATTTGATCTGGGATATCCTTCAGAGTCCTTTGTAATTTATTTGAGCTTTGACTACCACCCCCTCTCAAATTAGGCATCATCTTCAACGTTTACCACTGATTTTTATTTTTATTTTCTAGGCCACTAACTGATGAATTAGTGCAAACACTGATCCCATTTTAGACCGTTCAACTCTATACATTCATCCATTATTAAACAGTTGGCCTCTAATTCCTCCTTCCAGCATTTTAAACCAAAAATCCATTTCATAAAAAGATACATCCTCTTATATTTTATGTCTGTTTTATATTGATCACATTACTTACATCTATGTTTCCTGTTAACTCCCCCAAAGAACTTAAAGAGGTAAGAAGAGAGGCGTGACTTTCAATTGCAGAAACCATTTTGATGTTTCCTCAGAAGGAGCTTGTATTTCTTAATGCTGCATGTTTTCTTTCTATTTCTTATTCCATTTGAAGAAACTACATTGGCTTGGAAAAAACTTTTTTCAAAAGAAAAGATCATTTTGGAGAAATACCTTAGATCAGTAGTGGTATTCAAATTGTTTTACTACCAGTTCTGTGGGTGTGGCTAGGTGGGCATGGCTTAGTGGGCGTAGTTGGGGAAGGATACTGTAAAATCTCCATTCCCTCCCCATCCCACTAACCTGCTTTCCAGCTCCATTCTCCTATGCAGAGCAACAAAAGTAGACCCAGTTGATCAGCTGGGACTTGGGAGGCAGCGAATAGATGGGGATGGGGCCAACCAGAGGTGGTATTTACTGGTTCTCTGAATTACTCAAAATTTCCACTCCCAGTTCTCCAGAACCTGTCAGACCTGGTTGAATGCCACCTCTGACTTAGATGATTTGCAATCCTCTTGCACTTCTACAACAGTGAGATGACCTAGGTCATATGGCAATGTCCCACCTCAGTGGTCCTCAGTCTTCATTTCCTGCTTCTTCAATGAAGTCCCCATGGAAGACAAGTGCTCCCAATAGACTTCTTCATTAGTAATGCTACCACTAGGGACCTTCTTGTTCCAATAACATTGAAGAAAGAAAAGAAAAGAAAAGAAAAGAAAAGAAAAGAAAAGAAAAGAAAAGAAGAAAAGAGAAGAGTTGGAAGGCACCTTGCAGGTCTTCAAGTCCAACCCTCTGCTCAGGCAGGAAACCCTATACCGTGATGGTGAACCTATGGTTGGACTAGAAGACCTCCAAGGTCCCTTCCAACTCTTCTCTTCTGCCAAAAATTAAACATAGACTAAGAAAACCTTCACCATTCTCCTACTTCCTATAGGCACCCTTTTGTAGTATTTACAAAATTGTACACAGGGTTTTCACAAAGTATACACTTTTCTAAATACCCCAATTATATGTTTTTGTTTGTAGTGAGTTAAGAAATATTTTGCAATAGTTGATACAAATATTATTTGCTCATTCCATGCCATGATAATTTCCCTTTGTCCAAATAATTCCACTTTAGTTAAAGAGAATCTCATAACTGATTTTTTTTTAACCATCCACTGCTGGACTAACCCTATTCTTAAATTCAGAACCAAGTCATTGGCTGACTCAAATAACATAAATAAATTAATCAATGTTCATATTTCCTTTGTCATAATTTTGGCATTCCCATCAACATAACTGTCTCAAATTTAGCACAGGTAGATAAGGACATGATAAGCACTAAAATAATGTGTGTCATAAACCACCCAGAGTCACTTTGATAGTGAGATGGGCAGCATATAAATGTAATCTATAATACATATATAACTAGAAAAGTACTCCAAGACCATCTTTTAATATGTTGCATAGTTGTTTACTATTTATAAAGGGAAAAGGAAAGGTGCTCCTCAAACATACGTGCTAGTTGTTTCTGGCTCTAGGGGTTGGTGCTCATCTCCATTACAAAAAGACGAAGAGCCAGTGCTATCCAAAGATGTCTCTGTGGTCATGTGGCTGGCATGACTAAATGTCGAAGGCGCATGGAATGCTCTTACCTTCCCACCAAAGCGGTTCCTATTTTTCTACTTATACTATTTATATTTTCTACTAAACTGAATTACAGAATATAAACTGTTAAATAACTAAGCTGCCATGATACAAAAAAGATATTGATACTCTAGAAAGAGTGCAGAGAAGAGCAACAAAGAAGATTAGGGGACAAAGAATGGTTGCTGGAATTGGGTATGTCTAGTTTAATGAAAAGAAGGGCTAGGGGTGACATACAGCAATGTTTCAATATTTGAGGGGCTGCCACAAAGAAGAGGGAGTCAACCTATTCTCTAAAGCAAGGGTCTTCCAACTTGGCAAGTTTAAGACTTGTGGACTTCAACTTCCAGAATTCCTGAGCTAACATGCCTGGAGGAGGAATTCTGGGACTTGAAGTCTACAAGTCTTAAAGCCAGGGGTGGGATTCTACTAATTCGGACTAGTTCTATAGAACCAGTTGTTATGATTCTGCACAGTTCAGAGAACTGGCAAATCATGCCTCTGCCTCTCAACCCACCCCTCCCTTCCCAGCCCAGTCAGTCCTTAGTTCACATGCCCGACATCGCTGACTGCGTTCTCCCCCGCCCAGTCACTGCTTATGGTATTTCTTGTTTTTTTCTGTCCTGACAATCAGCTGTTCCTATGATCAGCTGTGCCGGGATTCCCCTCACTGTCTTACTGCTACACCCACAAGGCTTCCCTGAGGCCTCCCCACTCCATTTTTTACCTTCCTCGGCCCCGGGGATGCTTCTTGAGAGCAAAAATGCCCCCCAGGAAGCTTCCCTGAGGTCCAGAAGGCCCCAAAATGGAGCATGGCCCCTCCAGGCTCTTTTTTTTCCTTCCTGAGCCCCAGGGAAGCCTTCTGGGAGCAAAAACATCCCCCCCAGGAGGCTTCCCTGAGGCCCCGAAGGCCCCAAAAATGGGGGGGGGTGCAAAAAAAATCACCATGCCCACTGAGTCACATGGCCACACCCACCTAGCCACACCTATCTAGCCACACCCACAGAACCAGTTGTTAAAAAATTTGAATCCCACCCCTGCTTAAAGCTGTCAAGTTTGAAGACCCCTTCTCTAAAGCAACTGACGGCAGGACAAGAAGCAATGGATGGAAACTGATAAAGAAGAGGAACAACTTAGAAACTGAGGAAAAAAATTCTGAGAGTTAGAATAATTAATCAGTGGAACAACTTGTCCCCAGAAGTTGTGAGGACTCCAGCACTGGAGGTTTTTAGGAAGAAATTGGGCAACCGCTCTGTTCGTTACATACAATATACAAAAATGGTATATGGTTTCCTGCCTCAGCACAGGATTGGATTAGAAGACCTCTAAAGTCCCTTCTAATTTTGTTATTCTGCTGCAAAAAAACTTACGTCTCTTAGGTCAAACCTTTTAAATTGGAGGCATGAAAAATATTTCAAGATCAAAACATTGCAAACTATCTTATACTTGTCTTTCAAAAGACGAGTTTTTGTCTTTCCAGCCTTATTGGAAATAGGCCAATATCAAAATGGCTGGAACTCCTTGATCAAAATGTTTGTGAAATAGCTCTGAAAAAATTAGGAAGGGAAGTTTTAGGGTCAAAATATTTTAACCATGAAACACTTTGTATCTGTTCTAAAAAAAAATAAGGAATTTTCATTAATGGAATAATGGGTAGACTTATTTTGGTTAAAGCAGAAGGAAGTATCAAATATAGGCAAGTAAAGCCAAAAATAGACTCCATGTCAGCCTTCAAGATCTTCTACGATCACTTTGCATCTTTTGGCTGTCATAAGTAAGGGGGGGGAGGGGATGAATCTGGGAAGTGAGCTGGAGATGTTACATTTTTTTCTGTTGTGTAAAATGAGGAGGAGGGAGCATACATCAGAGTTAGGGTTCTATTTCTCGCTTAGCTTTCTTTTCTCTGCGTAACTGCAACCCGTTATCAAAATATGCCAAGGTCAACGGACAGAGGCCTCATCACCACCTGAAAATGCCCACATGATCATATTCACAACTTCTAATTGGAAGATTCATCTGAACTATTGGGGGTGGGAACATTTCCATCACTTTGTATATGTGATTCACATGCCTAATTTCTCAGATTCAGAATTCTATGGTTGCTACCACTTCATTTTCAGTAAAAGATATCTTTTCTCTAACTTAAAGAGTCTAAGTATTTCTTTCTTGAATTTTGAATGGAGCACCACCTGACATTATTCTGAATCTTAGTTTACCAGCCCACCTGGAGAAAACACTCAACTTTCTTCCGAGGAGGCCTGAACATCATGTCATCTTCAACTAACGACCAGGAAGATCTGGGAGCCACTGGAGGGCAAGATTCTTTGCTGGTACAGGAAGCTGAATTGTTAGCAGAGCTCAATCTGGAAGAGAATCCAGCTGTGAAGCCCAGATGGTAGGTGGGTGTTGGCTGGAAGGATCCAGAGAAGAGCACCCCCCCCCCCCCCCCGGGGATCACAACCACCTGCCGGCATGATAAAGAGGAGCCATGGCAAGAGGCTCCTCTTTTGAATGGAGAACCACCTGACACTCCATTTTTTTGTCAACATTATCCTAGCTTAGATTTGTTTGCTGTGGATGTGATCCAACAGTATTGTAAGGAATTCAAGCAAGCATTGCTAATCTCAAACTAGCAATTTAAAAACATAGAACTTTTCATAATGTGTTTCCAGTCAGTATGTGACCTCTGAGGTCACTGTTCAGAAAAGCAAAATGGCAATCTGTATAGATTATTCATGGATAAAGGTGGCCAAGTCACATCAAAGCTTTGATTAAACACTTAAATGCCTTAAACAAAATCTTGACACTTAAAACTTAAGGAAAAAAATTAATAGCAACAAGACAATTAAGGGAAAAACCTTTCTGTATTGTTTTGTTCTATGATTTGTTTTCTTGGGTATCCAGGATTTTCAAAATCTTCTCCGAGTTCAAAGCTCAAAAGCATCAATGCTCTTTCCTACTTCTTTAAAATATAATGTTCATTCCATAGAATGTCATGGGGGAAAAACATTGCCTGCATGATTCCTGTCTCCGTACATATAGGCAAGTAAAGCCAAAAATAGACTCCATGTCAGCCTTCAAGATCTTCTACGATCTTCTACATGACAACAAAAAAATTTTTTTTCCAAGATCTTCATTGCTGTTCTACCAAGTTCTGGTCTGAGGCATATTTCTTGACCTCTGATTCCTCTGCTGTTGATCCTAAAAGACAGAAGCTATCTCTATATATAGAATAATAGAGTTGCAAGGGGCCTTGGAAGTCTTCTAGTTAAGGCAGGAGATCTTATACCAGGGCTCTTCAAACTTGGCAACTTTAAGACTTGTGGACTTTAACTCCCAGAATTCCTGCTCCAATCATGTTACCTCAGGAATTCTGGGAGTTGAAATCCACAGTTCTTAATTGCCAAGTTTGAAGACCCTTGTCTTATACCATTCCAGGTAAATGACTATCCAATCTCTACTTGAAAACCTCCAGTGATGGAATACCCACAACTTTTGGGGGTGAGCCGTTCCATAGTTGTCTTATTAATTATTCTCATTATCAGGAAATTTCTTCTTAGCTCTATGTTGGATCTCTCTTTGATAAGTTTTGTTTTGACCTTGGGTGCTTTGGAGAATAGATGACTTCCTCTTCTTTGTGACAGCCTGTCAAATATTGGAACACTGCCATCATGTCACCCCTAGTCCTTCTTTTTGTTAAACTAGCCAGTTACCTAGTTCTTGCAACCTATTCATCATGTTTTAGTCCCCAAACCCCTAATTGTATCTTTGTTATCAATTCTAAGGCTGGTGGCTCTACCTGTTACTGATTATATCTTCTTGACATTTAAACTGAGTCCAATTTTACACTGTGATTCTTGATTTTCATTTCTAGAGCTTCCAGATAATTTGCATTTGAAACAGTCAAAATAAGATTTACTGAAATCTGTATAGTTCTTATATTTTGGATTTTGCTTGACAGGCATATCCATGGGGCAGAATGTTTTTATGGCAATTTTCCTCGTCCCAAATTATTTTTTAGGATATTTGGGTTAATGCAAAATGAAGTCTCCTTTGAATCTTGATTTGGCCCTTGGTGATGTCAAAGCTCGATATATAGTTGTCTTGGCACAAATATAAAAGTAGTTTGCTGTTATCTTTTTCTCCAGCCTTGGGATTTCCTCGTGGTCTCTAATCCAGACAAGAACCAGTTTTGTCCCTACTTAGCCTTTTGAGGTTGAGTTTATGCTTCAAAAACAGAACCATGGCAGAGTAGTGGCCAGTGCAATTTTTTGAATAAGGAAGAAACATTAAGAGAGTACTGGTTAGTCTCACCAAATCTAGTTACTGCATTTGCACCAGCTGAAACTTTCAGACCATGAATCAAGGCAGCTCTGCATCCTCTGTGGCTCACATTTCTATCCCTTCTTTTATCTCTATGGTACACTTAGGCAAGAACCACCAAAGGAACCATGGGAAGTTTAAGTAATATGGCAATAGGGGTGGGCTTCAAAAATTTCAGCAACTGGTTCTCTCTGTCTGGTTGCTGGGTGGATGTGGCCATGGTAGGCATGGCCTAATCGGCCTCCTGCACCATTTGATTTGTCAATTGCTTACAATATAATAAGTATAAGTGTATATGATATGAATACATGAAATGAGTACATATAAGAAAAATAAAAGAAACAATAGGACAGGGACAATAGGAAGGTTGGTTTGCTTATGCATGCCCCCTATAGACCTCTTAGGAAAGGGGTGAGGTCAATAGTACAGTCTAAGGTTGAAGTTTTTGGGGTTTGGGGAAAAAACCATAGAGTCAGGTAGAGTATTTCAGACATTGACCACTCTGTTGCTGAAGTCGTATTTCCTGCAATCAAGTTTGGTGTGGTTAATCTTGAGTTTGCATCTTTTGTTTGCTCTTGTGTTGTTATGGTTGAAGCTGAAGTATGACATTGCAATGTATGATTTTATATACCGTACTTAGATCAGACCGAAGAGGGCGTAATTCAAGGTTTTCTAGGTCTAGAATTTCAAGTCTGGTGACATAAGGTATTCTACAATGAGTAGAGGAGTGGAAAACTCTTCTTGTGAAATATTTTTTGACTTTCTCAACTGTGCTAATATCAGATATGTAATGTGGGTTCCAGACTGATGAGCTGTATTCGAATATTGGTCTAGCAAATGTTTTGTATGCTCTAGTTAGTAGAGTGATATTACCAGAGAAAAAGCTACATAGGATTAGGTTAACAACTCTTAATGCCTTTTTGGCTATGTAGTTACAATGGGCTCTAGCATTTAGATCATTAGAGATGAGTATTCTAAGGTTCTTTACAGATCTTGACCATTCAGCTTGTATTTTATTATCTGATTTTTTTTGCCAATATTTAAGGCAGAGCATTTATTGGTTGAGATTTAAAGTTGCCATTTGTTTGACCATTCTGATACATAGTCAAGATCTTTTTGAAGGGTAGCAGTATTGCCTGTGGTGTTGAATAGCTTCACATTGTCAGCGAAGAGAACGCACTTGGTCTTAATATGATCACACAGGTGATTTATGTAGAGTATGAAGAGAGTTGGTCCTAGAACACTGCCTTGGGGGACACCACTCTCGACAGGTACAGAATTTGATAGGACACTCCCAATTTTGACCATTTGTTGTCTGTTTGACAGGAATGCTTCTATCCAGTTATGCAGTTGTCCAGAGATACCATAAGATTTTAGTTTAGGGGATAGTTTGTTGTGTACCACTGAATCAAAGGCTTTACAGACGTCTATGTAGATAGACTATTGTTTTGCCCTGATCGAGTTGTGTAGTCCATATATTTTTGCAGTGTAAGAGTTGCAGATTACAGGATTGTCTTTTCCTGAAACCAAATTGTTTATTGGAGAATAGGTTGTTTGTTTTTAAGTGGAGGATAATGGATTGGTTAATAATTGATTCCATAACTTTACAGGTGATGCAGCATAAGGAGACTGGTCTGTAATTTTCATTAATCATTTTCATTAATCTTTCTTTTAAGGCATCCAGGGGATGCTCCTATGGTGTCAGGGGATGTTATTCGTGTTTCTATGGTATCAACTCTTTCCAACAGATCCAGTTTGGGTCTGCATGATTTGCAGAGATATGAAAACTCACTGGATGATTCTAGGTAGTGAATCATTTTCTTGGGAAATCCCAAGCAGTCATGATGAGCGTATTTGTTACATGGAGAACATTTGATGGAGTTTTCATTATCCTTTAGAGTTTTATAGCATTTAAGGCATGTGTAGGAGTGTTGTGGTTGTAGGAGTGTTGTGGTGGAGATTACTTTCTCTTTAGGTTGTGGTTTGGCACTGGATTTTTCTCTTGGCATGGTAGGCTTGTTAAGATGGTACATTGATTAAATTAATTAATGGAACAATTTTGGGTAATCAATATAGCCAATATCACACCAACCAATCAATTGCAGTAATCTCTCTAGTCAAATAATTTTCCTAAGCAACAATCAGCCTAATCAATTAATTACACTAATCGGTAATCAATTAATTACACTAATCATTAATCACACTGTTCAATTAAATTCACTAAATCACTGATTTTACTAATCAATTAAATTACATGAATCTTGATCTTTTAAACTAATCAGTAATCACACTATTTGCACTAAACACTCTAATCACACTAATCAATTAAAACAATAAATCAATTAAACAATTAGTGAAATATTTTATTGAAATTGATTATCTAATCACTGATATAGGTGATGAGGTAGAAAAGTTGTAAGTTTTGAGGTAATTAATTAATCAGTGTTTGATTAAATTAATGAGGTAGTATTGAGAATCTGCAAGGAAAGGGTTAATTGTTTTACTAGCAGCTGTGATTTACTGGGTGGGAGGAATTTATTGCTCTGATTGCTGCTGCTATTACTCTGTAAACAATAGGCTGTAACAAGATGTTCAAAGCACGCTGGATTTTTGAAAGAGAGCAAAACTCGCTGAATTAAAACACTTTAACTATAATCAATATGTCTCTGAATAGGATTGTTTTCCAATAGTTTCCAAAAGTTCTTCAAGTTGAGTAGTAGTAAAAATACAGTCCAGAAATTTGGGTTAACCAATCCAATCTGTCCTTTACTTTTAAAGTTGCTTCTAGTTGCAATATCTTTTTTTTTTTTAACTAAATCTGACAGTCACTCCAGATCGTCAATCACAGATATTTTCCTCCTTTGAGTCCCACTTTCCAAGGAAAATTCCACTGCAGAAATTGGAGTGATTCTTACCAAGACGAAACACGCTGTTACAAGATCTTTCCTTTCTTTTTCACTTCTGTCTCAGCTGCCTTCCTGGCTTTGATTTAGCCATACTGGCAGTTCTCTTTTTAAGGCCCTGTCACACTGGCTGACGGATGCAAAACATTTGTAAAAAGGACACAGCAGATGAGAAAAATGTTCCATCCATTGTTATCCGCTCTCAAAAGGGGCAAAAATTTGCATAACCAGAGCGGACAACACGGAAAGGAACGGATGGGGGGAGGATGCAGGACGGATGGAAAGCGGATGCTCCACGGAAGCCTAGCGGATGGAAGTGGATGAGAGCGGATGGCACATCCGCAAGGCTTCCGGGGGACTGCAGCAAAGTGGACGTGGAACGGATACAGCGGATGCAGAGCGGACGCCAAGCGGATGAAGCGGATGCAGAGTGGAAGCCTAGCGGATGAAGTGGATGCAGAGCGGAAGCCTAGTGGAAGCCTAGCGGAAGCCTAGCGGATGCCTAGCGGATGCCTAGCGGATACCTAGCATTCACTGCGCATGTGGGGAGGATGCATTGCATCAGCCCCGCAGATATAAAGGGAAGCAGCTCCCAAGCAGGTCACCATTCAGAGGAAAGACCTGCTTCCAGACACATTGATTGTCTGCCTGCCTTGCCAGCCTGCCTGCCTTGCCTGCCTGCATGCTTGCCAGGCTTGCTGCCTGCCAGGCTTGCTGCCTGCCTGCCTGCCTGCCAGCCTCCCTTCCAGCCTCCCGGCCAGCCTTGCTGCCTGCCTGCCTGCCAGCCTTGCTGCCTGCCTGCCTGCCTGCCTGCCTGCCAGTCTGCCTGCAAGCCTGTCTGCAAGCCTTGGTGCCTGCCTGCCTGCCAGCCTTGCTGCCAGCCTTGCTGCCTGCCTGCCAGCCTGCCTGCCAGCCAGCAACCCCACAAACATGGGAAAGAAGAGGAAGACTCAGCCATCTGCTGCCAGCCCTGGCAAGAGGAACAGGGCCACCCTCCCACCCTTTGGCCTTCACTCTGCTTCTGCTGGGGCTTCTGAAGCACGGGCTCGCTCTTCTGGGGCTGGGGCTTCTGCTGCTTCTGCTTCTGAAGGAGCTGATGATGATGCTTATGGCGGTGGTACTTTTGCTCGTGCTTACTCTGCTGATGCTGCTTCTGGCGGTGGTGCTTCTGATGCTGTTTCTGGAGGAGCTGCTGATGCTGCTTATGGTGGTGGTGCTTCTGCTGGTGCTTACTCTGCTGAAGCTGCTCCTCGTCCTGCTGGTCGTGCTCGTCCTGCTGGTCCTGCTGGTCCTGCTGGTCATGCTCGTCCTGCTCATGCTCCTGGTCTTGCTCGTCCTGCTGGTCCTGTTCGTGCTCCTGGTCCTGCTTGTGCTCCTGGTGCTGCTGGTGCTGCTGCTGCTGCTCCTGATGATGATGATCCTGCTGGTGCTGCTGCTGCTGGTGGTGTGGAGGAGCAGCCCCTACAACCTGGAAGCCCCTCTGATGAGGGCCCATGTGGTCCTGCCAAAGGGAGGAAGAGGCATATGCGAGAATGGGAGAGGAGGCAATACTCCATTGAGGAGGAACATGAGGATGAGGTGCTGGAGTGGCTGAGAGAGAATGACTATCCATGGCGGAAGGGACACAGGCTCTACAGGGACATCAAAAGGAAGCAGGTTGCTTGGAGAGAGAAGGCGGAGAGCCTGGGCTACACTTCGGAGGTGCTCCTCAGCTGGTGGAAGCACATGCACACCTGGTACGGGAAGCTGCACCTCAAGAAATCTGGCCAGGCCGCGGTCAAGCTGACGGACAGAGAGACCTACATCATGGCCAAGTGCAGCTTCCTGGAGGGTGAGATTTGCCACTGAGGAGCAGCCCCTCTCACAACCCTCTCTCTCAGGCAGCCTGCTGAGAGCCAGTCCTCTTCCGGCCAAGAGTCAGCTCCTGTCTCCAGGCAGGTTTCTGTGGAGCATCCCATGGTGGAGAACCCCCCCAGAGCTGTTCTAACCATGGCAGAGCACGTGGAGGACACCCTGACGCAGTGGGAGAAAGGAGACGGCACTTCCACCACAGTCCTACCCGCATCCACCCCCAGCTCCACCTCCACAGAAAGGCAGAGGGCCAGACAGGAGGGGCAGAGCCACACTGTCCTGCTGGAGATAAAAGACACCATCAGGAGCAGCATAGATCTCCTCTCTCAGCTGGTCCACACCGATTCCTCATACTCCAACCGCAAGCCCTTCCTCACCTATGTCAACCAGACCCTCATGGACATGGTGGAACCCCAGTACCAGGTGGTGAAGGACAGGATCACCAATCTGCTTCACAACCCTCCAGATCCAGATGAACCTGCTCCCACCCAGTCCAGGTCTGCTCCTCCACCCCAGGAGATGTCCCTCCCATTCCAAGGCTTTCCACAGGCCCTCACCTACCAGGGCTACGGCTACCAGGAGGTCCAGCAGCACAGGCAGCAGCCCTTCCCAGTCCAGGCACAGACTCATCGGACACCACTGTTGCCACCGGTTCCACTGATGCCACCGATGCCACCCACGCCACTGCTTCCACCGATGCCACCCACGCCACTGCTTCCACCGATGCCACCCACATCACCGATGCCACCCACGCCAGTCCTCACACAGCTGCAGACCAGACAGTCCCACTACACTGCTCCTTCCTCCACCCCACAGCCAAGCCCGGCCTCAGTACATCTGTCATCGGTACTGGGGCCGACACCCCATGGCATGGAGGAAGGAGCTCTCAACATTACAGGGCTGAGCCAGCTGTCTAAAAGCTTCCTCAACACACCGTCACCTGTTGTCCTCTCGGGGTTTAAAAGTGATTTCTGGTGCAGGTGGTGGCTTTATAGGTGTTGAAAGGCTGAAAGTACCTTTCTCTGAGGGTTCAAATTTTCCTGCTGGGAGAGCTCTTGTGCAAGGATACAGACAACTGCTTGAAAGCTGGATCTTTTTATTCTCAGGAAGGCTAGAAATAGCATGCCTGCATTCCTGGGGCTAGCTAGCTTTTAATGATAAGTTCCCAATTTTATACCTTTTCCTCCCCCTTTGTGTATAAGGTTTAGACACTAACATCCTGTCAGAGTTTGTTTTTCTTTCTGCCAAAAGGCAACCTCAATGAGGTGCGAAAATAAACTCTGAGGGGCAGCTTCCTATATTACCGTTTTTTTCCTCTGATCTCTTTTAGTTTTTTATGGTTTTTTGTAATCTTCTATTTGTAATTCCTGCCTTTTGGCTGGTTTGGTATGTTGTGGCTTTTGTCTAGGGGCATTTCTCAATTTTTATTAGATTTCTTTTCCTATGCAAGCCTGTTTCATGGCTGGCCTGATGTTCCCTTTGGGCATTTTCCTTTCTGGGTGACACCACTGTCCTCATGAAGTTCCTTTTCTACATAGGGAGATAGTGCTCAAGGAGTTAGAGCCTCACCTTCCTAGTTGGGTGCCGCCATGAGGTCATGGTAGGGGAGGGGGCAAAAAAGGCCTACCTCGGGCTCCAGGGGCCCTTTGGAATCCTTCCAGAAGCCAGAAACAAGCCCATTTCCAGCCTTCTGGAATTTCCAGGAGGCCAGTTTTTCACCCTTCCCAAGCTTTGGAGGTTTTCCTATAGTCATCAGGAGAGTGAAAACAGAGTCCCCCAGGCTCCAGAGGCCCTCTGGAGGCCAGAAACAGGCCCATTTCTGGCTTTCCAGAGCCTCCAAGGGGCCCTGAACTTACTTGGCATCCCAAACAGGCCATGTGGGTACTGCTGGGAGGGGAGAGGAAGGGAGGGGAGGGGTGGGAGGGGCCAGCCAGGGGTGGGATTTACCCGTTTGCCGAACTGTGCAGAATCTTAGCTAGAGGATCACCCAAACCTGTGCAAACCCGTAGCAGCCCACCCCTGTGTATCAGTATTGCTTTATAACTTCTTGGGCAGTTTTGCACTCTCTGCCCTGCTCCAACCATGATGTTCCTTTTAGTCCCAATAATTCCTGATTAAAAGGCATTCCTGGACACTATGGCTACTTGAACTACTAATGACAGTGATGGTTCTATGGGCACCCTGACATTACCTACTCTTCAGATGGAATGGAGTTGCTAAGCCTAATATTGCAGTTCATTGTCTGGCTCAAGACTTGTATCGACAGATTCAGACAATAGAGCTATGAGCTAACAGCCTATAGATGAGACGGGACTATCCCAGCACTGCATACTGTAGCTACTGTATCTTTTTTAAGCATAAGATGTTTTGCTACCTGTTGTGAATGTCTCTGAATGGAGAGAGAAAAAAATTGCAAAGCAGTGTTCCTTACCCATGTCCTGCATCGGTAAGGAGACTCTGCTTAATGGTCTCAAAAATAGCTGAGAGCTCCACTAAGAGTAAACAGAATTGCATTCTCTCTTCTGCTAATCCAACAGAGCAACCATAGTCCCCAAAGCAGATCTGAACTCAAACTGAAATAGATCAGAAAATATCATATTGGTATCTTTAAAAGACTAGTGGACAAATGAAATATGAAGACAAATATGAGACAGTGGAGAGCTTTTCAAAGACTGGGTAATGAATTCTGGTTTCCCAGGATAAGAGCCAGTGCATGTAGGAACTTGGTGAACAGCCCTCGTTCCTTTGGGAATATTGACATGTACATGTGCAGAAGATTCCTCTGCTGGCAAAACCCCAGAGGTGGGATTCTACCAATTCGCACCTATTTTCTCGAACCGGTTGTTAACATTCTAAGCAGTTCGGAGAACTGGTTGTTGGAAGAAATTACTGGCCTAATCCTGTAAGGAAGGCAGGAAGGAAACATTCTGGTGTTGCTTACAGAAACTGCCTCTCGGTTAAGCCTTATTACATGCTTGGCAGGACTAGACTCACCTATCTCAGGAATTTCTCTGGAGTTTTTCCCCCCTCCTTTGCTGGTGCTTTGCTTGTGTGGAGTGACCATTCAAAGTTACAATGGCACTGAAAAAAGTGGCTTATGACCATTTTTCAAACTTACGACTATTGCAGCATCCCCACAGGCATGAGAGGCCAGGCAAGGAGATGTGTGTCTCGATGTGAGTGATGTTGAGTTGGTCACACCCAGCCAATAACAAGACCACCAAGCCACGCCCACAGAACTGGTTGTTAAAAAATTTGAATCCCACCCCTGCAAAGCCCCACTCAATAGTTTAGCATGATCCTAACACACACACACACACACACACACACAGAAACGGGGAGAGACAAAGAGAGAGAGACAGAGAGAGACAGAGATAGTAACACAAAGAGAGAGACAGAGACACACACAGAAAAAAGCCAATTGTGAAATTGATATTCCCAACAAGTAGGCTTCATAGAACAAGTGGTCAAAAACAATGGCTTATTTGAATGTCTTTATGTGCCTTTATGATCCAATATAAACTGGCCATGTGCATGGTATTTAATTATTTACTCTTGAGAACAGATGCCTGATCTGATATTTTCATTCTTTTTTTCATAAATAGAATGACTTTTTTATAAATTTAAAAATCCATAGAAAAACAGGTCTGTTTAGATAAATGAGTGAAATTCCCCCCCCCCCTTTTAAAATATATTAATAAAGACCCTGTCACATTGCCCAATGGATGCAAAACGTGAGTAAAAAGGACACAACGGATGAGAAAAATGTTCCATCCGTTGTTATCCGCTCTCAAAAGGGGCAAAAATTTGCATAACCAGAGCGGATAACACGGAAAGGAACGGACGCGGGGAGGACGCAGAGCGGATGGAAAGCAGATACGGAATGGAAGCCTAGTGGATGGAAGCGGATGGGAGCGGATGGCACATCCGCTAGGCTTCTGGGGAGCCGCAGCAAAGCGGACGTGGATACAGCGGATGCAGAGTGGATGCACAGCGGATGAAGAGGATGCACAGCGGAAGCCTAGCAAATGCACAGCGGAAGCCTAACGGATGCCGAGCGTTAATAGCGCATGCGGGGAGGATGCATTGCGTAAGCCCCGCAGATATAAAGGGAAGCAGCTCGGAAGCAGGTCACCATTCAGAGGAAAGACCTGCTGCCGGACGGATTGACAGCCTTACCTGCCCTGCCTGCATGCCTGCCTGCAAGCCTTGCTGCAAGCCTTGCTGCAAGCCTTGCTGCAAGCCTTGCTGCCAGCCTCCCTGACAGCCTTGCTGTCTTCCTGCCTGCCAGCCTTGCTGCCAGCCTGCCTTCCAGCCTCCCTGCAAGCCAGTCTGCCTGCCAGCCTTGGTTCCTGCCTTCTTGCCAGCCTTGTTGCCTACCTGCCTGCCAGCCTCCCTGCCAGCCTTGCTGCCTGCCTGCCTGCCAGCCTTAGTTCCTGCCTGCCTGCCAGCCTTGTTGCCTACCTGCCTGCAAGCTTTCCTGCCAGCCTTGGTGCCTGCCTGCCTGCCAGCCTTGCTGCCAGCCTCCCTGCCAGCCTTGCTGTCTGCCTTCCTGCCAGCCTTGGTACCTACTTTCCTGCAAACCTTCCTGCCAGCCTTGGTGCCTGCCTTCCTGCCAGCCTTGGTGCCTGCCTGCCTGCCTGCAAGTCTTGGTTCCTGCCAGCCTCCCTGCCAGCCAGCAACCCCACAACCATGGGGAAGAACAGAAAGCCTCAGCCATCTGCTGCCAGCCCTGGCAAGAGGGACAGGGCTACCATCCCGCCCCCTGGCCCTCACTCTGCTTCTGCTGGGGCTTCACGTGAGGCTCTGTTGGGGCCTGACACATCCTCAGTGTCTATCAGGTTTTGCCCTTGCCTCCATTCTCCAGGCTCCATGTCCCCATTGCCTTGTTCACAGTCCACGAGCCTGTTCTGCAAGACTGGGTCGCGGGTGCGCATGAGATTGTGCAGGATGCAGCAAGCTTCCACAATCCTCCTCACGGTCTCTGGGCGATGCTGCATGGTGGTGAGAAGTACCTGGAACCTGTTGGCCAGGATGCCAAAGGCATTCTCCACCACCCACCTTGCCCTGGAAAGCCTGTAGTTGAAGATCCTCTCTTCACGGGTGAGGAGTCTGGAGGTGTAGGGCTTCATCAGGTAGGTTCTGAGGGAGAAGGCGTCATCCCTCACAATGAAGTAGGGCACATCTTGCGTGTCGTTGGGCAGTGGGTCTGGATCTGGGAAGCCCACGATGAGGTTGCATTCCAGCCCCTCCTTGAGGTCACTGGAGTTATATACCTGGGCATCTGAAGCTGAGCTGTTGCCTGAAGCATCGATGTACATGAACTTGTAGTCAGCATCGACCATGGCGAGGAGGATGATGCTGAAGAAGCTCTTGTAGTTGAAATAAGTGGACCCCGACTTGGCTGGTGCTTTGCAGGCCACGTGCTTGCCTTCTATGGCTCCAACGGTGTGGGGGAAGTTCCACCTCTGATACCACTGCTCTGCAACTTTCTTCCATCTTTCTTCAGTGGTGGGGCACTGTAGGAGCTCCTCCAGGTATTCTTTGATGATGGCCTGCACCACTTCTCTGACCACAATGCTGATGGTGTTGTGTGGCACCCTCCAGCCATACTGCATGCTCCTGTAGGTGGTCCCTGAGGCCAGGTGGCGCAGAGTGAGTGCCACCTTGAGCCCAGGTTCCAGGCTGGGCCGGAAGTTGGTGTTTGCCTTGGTCAACCTGGGTGTCAGCCGCTGCACAACTTCATCAAACATGGCTGGAGGCATCCTCATGAAGTTTTGGAATGCACGAGTGTCTTCGTTCCTGAGCTCCACCATCAGCTTGTTGTACAGTCCGTACTCTGCTCTTCTCTCGATCCATCTTCGGACCCAGACGCTTCTTGGCCGCCTCTTTTTCTTCCCGTAGTAGAGTTCACAGAGCCTGTAGATGGCTTCGCACTGTTGCAGAATGATGGTGGCTGCCAAAAGGACTTTGTTACGATCCATGGTGGACATGACTGGATGCTGTGGAAGAGGAAGAGCCAGATGAAGGCTGTAGAGGTCTGCACAGATGGGCTGCTGGTCTGAAAGTGAGATCCAGATGAGTTGCTCCCCCTTTTTATAGGCAGTATAAGTTTTCCCCTAGGTGTCCCTTTGCATCCTCTAGGCATCCTGTAGACATCCTTAATATCCGAGATAGGTCCCCTCTGCGAACGTTTTTTCTGTTTTAAATGCTTTCTTTGCTAGCTGCATCCTCTTTCATCCATTCTGCATCCATTCTGCATCCGTTCTGCATCCATTCCGCGTCCGTTCCGCTTCCTCCCTTCGTCTGTTTACCACTGGAGTGGATCGAGTTGTGCGGATGCGTAGCGGATGTCTTGCGGATATAGCGCATGCGTAACGGGTGCAGAACGGATGCCTAGTGGATGCCTAGCGGATGCAGAATGGACAAATTGGATACATTTTCCGCGCAAAAGTTTTGAGCAGCTCAAAACCCTCTGAGCAGATGAAATGTCAATAGACGGATGCTGGATGGATAAAGAGGAAGCAAAACGTATGCACTGTGTACAAAACGGAAGCATCGCGTTAACCAACAGATGGCAAGTGTTTTTCTCCGTTTTACATTCTCTTTCCATCCGTTGGTGCAGTGTGACAGGGGCTTAACTCAGAATGCAGCTCACTCTCAAATGAGATTTTCTTTTTCTCAGCACTTCCTGGAATGGGTTTGTAATCCATACACAATAACTGTACATTTTCCATGAATTTTCATTATTGATTTTTCTGAGAATTTAGACTGAATTGCTTGTCAGTACATGCTGCTCTGCTATGAACCAGCCTTCCACTGATTTGCCTTTTCCTATATCCAGCAACATCTTTTAGCTTGGCAATGAATGTTTCCCGTCTTCCACACAACTCAGCCTAATCTACAAGACCTCTTCCATCTCAGCATAATTTGCACACAATCACAATGATTGCTTGCAAGTTCTCAGCTCCTTTTTCACTGACATCAAGATGACATGGCAATTCCCCAATTGTACCCACTTCACAAAAGAGTGAATCAGTAATCCTTCTCCAAGTAATCATTCTGATCCCCAGCTAAAGGAGACCCCTTTCTTTCTTTCTTTCTTTCTTTCTTTCTTTCTTTCTTTCTTTCTCTCT
>BLBF01000042.1:15740093-15768090 GCA_015471245.1 Laticauda colubrina | reverse complement strand
TCTTTCTTTCTTTCTTTCTTTCTTTCTTTCCTGGGCTTCCTACCTCAACATGCTTATATGCTGATCTAGTTGACTCTACAGTCCACGGCCTTTTGGGAATTTTGTTTTCTTCATCACTGTGACAGCTGGAGACTCACTCTTCTATTTTAAGAGAGAGCAAAGGCTTCAGCAGTTGTTTCATGAAAGTGCCATCACACTGCTGCCTTTGCCACAGCTGTTTCTGATCCCAGAGGAATTGAATTGTGTGAACATATTAATCTGCACTTGTGACATCCATTCAGATCATCTCCAGGGTTGTGTCAAATCTCTCCATAGAGCTCGTTAGTGAGAATGACAGTGCACAAAAATCACAGATGGTGGCCTGTTGTCTCATGATTGGCTTGGCAGTTTTTTCTTCTTGCACCTCTAATGCATCAGGTTTCATCCTTTGGCATACCTCAATATTGGAGCAAGTCAGAATTTCCTTTGCTCACTGTTTTCCTTCAGTCCTTGGAAATTGTATTTCCTTATTAACAGGCCCCAGTTTGTGTGAGTTGGAAGAAAAGTTTCCAACTCCATCTATCAAGTATCCAAGTATCAAGAAAAACAGGTTCCCAACAGGGTTATATCCAGGGGTGGGATTCAAGTTTTTTAACAACTGGTTCTATGGGTGTGGCTTAGTTGGTAGGTGTGGCTTGATGGTCATGTGACTGGGCGGGCATGGCCAAGTCGACATCACTCACTTCAAGGGGGCTTCTCCTTGCCTTCCCTCTCATGACAGCGGAGATGCTGCAATGGTGTGAAAAATGGTCATAAGTCACCTTTTTCAGTGCCATTGTAACTTTGAATGGTCACTAAATGAACTGTTGTAAGACAAGGATTACCTGTATAAAAAATACAAAAAGCTTCTTTGCTTGCAAAAAGTTGCCCTAAATTCCAATCATTAGATTAAAAATGCCTGCAAGCCGGAATCAGGCAGAATGCCAGAGCACCTTGAAGAATTAAAATACTTAAAATGCAATGATAACTATCAGCAGCCAATTCTTGCTCATAAAGTGAAACCCTTTAGCAGAGAGGTCATTTAAGCTCTCCAGAAAGAGCACACCCAGGAAAAGCAATCCTTAAATCAATTTGCACCACTTAAAGATACCAGCTGGTCTCACTCATCTCACAAAATATCCTAAGGAGATCATCCAGATTTAAGGAAAGGTTACATGCCCCCTCGAAAGACGGTAAAAAAAAATCAGTGCTGAGCTTGCATCCTGCCTCTTGGAAGTACACCCCAAAAGGACAGTGTCAGATACCACTAAAGCAGTGAAGGAAGAGCCCCTCCCCAGATAGAAAAAGAAACCATGAGGCAGGAAAAAATTCAAACACAATACAAATAAATAAATCACAACAGTAGCTGTTGTTTGTTAAACCAATTACCAGAACAAATGGACACATTTGTAGCTAGACTTTTCAAATCAGTTTCTTTTCAGGAACAGAGATTGATCTTTTTCTTTCCAAACAAAGCTGAATAGGGAAAATTATCCCATCAATAAACACAGGATTAAATGTCACCAAACACAGAATTAAACTTCACCAAAAACCAGTCTTAGACCAAAACTCAGAAAGGGTATGTACACTCATGTTTGAATGTCAATCTTTCTAGTAAGCCAAGAAGAAGTATTTCCAGGGGAGTATTTCCTCCCAACAGCAGTGTAAAAAGCTTAAAACAATCCTTCACCTTTAAGAAACTATCAAGAAAAACAAAACCTCCTTCAGAGACAGTAAGTCTAGGCATACTGTCAAGAATGTAATAAGGATGGGAAAAAAACAAAAGGAGATTGCTTCTAACTACTGGGTCTCCGAACTCTTAGAAAGTTAACAAAGGATTCGATAGAACTAGTCAGAACTGGTAGAATCCCACCCCTGGCTCTGTCTTGAGTCCACTATAGTTCATCTTGATGATCCATGACTGCTATGCCAAATCTGGTACAAATCATATTGTGAAGTATGCAGATGACACAATAGTGGTGGGTCTTATCTGGACAACAATGAAGATGCTTATAAAGAAGAGGTGAAGACTCTGGTGTATTTGTGCAATAAATGTAACCTGGCTCTAAATGTTAATAAAACAAAGGAGATCATTGTAGATTTTAGAAAGAGTCCACATGGTCATACTCCACTCAGTATCAAGGATGCAGCTGTAGAAGTGGTCAACAGTATTATCTAGAGGTGCAGATAACTAACGATCTGAACTAGTTTCCCTAGACATCATCCTTAGTGAAGCGTGCACACCAGCATCTGCATTTCCTGCTTTGGATGAGGGGACCACATCTTTCTCCTTCTGTCCTGTCCACCCTTTATAGAGGCATGGTTGAGAACATTTTAACAAACTCCATCACTGTTTGGTTTGGTGGCAGCAATGCCTCAGATAGAAAGTCCATACAGAGAGTGGTAGGGAAAGCTGAGAAGATTATAGGAAGCTTGCTTACCATTATTTAGAATACTGCTTATAAGCACTATGTGCATAGCCCTCAAAGCATTGTGAGACCCCACACACCCACTTTACAGTCTGTTTCTGTTGCTCCCCTCTGGGAAGAGGTTTCAAAATATATCTAGCAGGACTACTACATTCTGTAACAGCTTTGTCCCCTATGCCATCTGTCTGGTAAACTTGTAAGATTCATTTTTTTCGCAAATGTTTGAAAAAAATGTTGAAAAAGCATTATGCAATCTAAAACCAACTCTATCTATTGGACCGGATGGAATATGTGCCTACTTCTTAAAAAAGCTATCCACTGCCATAGCCGAACGTCAAAGCATAATCTTCAAAAAATCTTTCAGGACCAGCTCCTTGCCAAAACTATGGTCACAAGCCACAGTTATCCCCATCTTCAAAAAGGGAGAGCCCAGCCTAGTTGAAAATTACAGACCAATCTCTTTATGCTGTGTCACCTGTAAAGTCATGGAATCAATTATTAACCAATCCAATATCCTCTACTTAGAGACAACCAACCTACTCTCTAATAAACAATTTGGTTTCAGAAAAAAACTATTCTGCAATCTGCAACTCTTACACTGCAAAAACATATGGACTACACAACTCGATCAGGGCAAAACAATAGATGCAATCTACATAGACTTCTGTAAAGCCTTTGATTCAGTGGTACACAACAAACTACTCCCTAAACTAAAATCTTATGGTTTCTCTGGACAACTGCATAACTGGATAGAAGCATTCCCGTCAAACAGACAACAAATGGTCAAAATTGGGAGTGTCCTATCAAATTCTGTACCTGTTGATAGTGGTGTCCCCCAAGGCAGTGTTCTAGGACCAACTCTCTTCATACTCTACATAAATCACCTGTGTGATCATATTAAGACCAAGTGCATTCTCTTCGCTGACAATGTAAAGCTATTCAACCCCACAGGCAATACTGCTATCCTTCAAAAAGACCTTGACTATGTATCAGAATGGTCAAACAAATGGCAGCTTCAAATCTCAACAAATAAATGCTCTGTCTTACATATTGGCAAAAAAAATATATCAGAAAATAAAATTCAGGCTGAATAGTCAAGACCTTGTTGATGAACCAAACTCTATCAAGGATCTTGGAGTACTCATCTCTAATGATCTAAGTGCGAGAGCCCACTGTAACTACATAGCCAAAAAGGCATTAAGAGTGGTTCACCTAATCCTACGTAGCTTTTTCTCTGGTAATATCACTCTGCTAACTAGAGCATACAAAACAGTTCTCCACTTCTCTACTCATTGCAGAATACTTTATGCCGCCAGACTTGAAATTCTAGACCTAGAAAACCTAGAAATATGCCACTTTCGGTCTGATCTAAGTATAGTATATAAAATTATACATTGCAATGCCCGACCTGTCAATGAATACTTCAGCTTCAACCATAACAATACAAGAGCAAACAATAAACTCAAGGTTAATCGCACCAAACCTGATTGCAGGAAATACGACTTGCATTGAGTGGTCAATGTCTGGAATACTCTATCTGACTCTGTGGTTTGTTCCCCAAATCCCAAAACTTTAACCTTAGACTTTCTCGTATTAACCTCACCCCTTTTCTAAGAGGTCTGTAGGGGGCATTCATAAGCGCACCAACATGCCTACCGTCCCTGTGCTATTGTTCCTTTTATTTTTCTTATATGTATTCATGTTTTTATAACTATGTTTTGATTTATACCTATTATCTTGTAAGCAATTGACAAACCAAATAAAATAAAATAAATAAAATGTACATGTATACATCCAAACTAGACTGTGTTGTTACTTTGTGTTATATAATATACATGGCAATATGCATAACTTTGTATTTATTTATTTATTTGGTCCTGTTTATGTTGTGTATATTGGAAGTGGTGACCCTTTGAGAGCCACATGCAATGAAATTTTATTTAAATGTATGCTGTACATTCAAAGTTACAGTAAAGTTAGTTTAAGTTCTAAGTCTAAGTATAGTTTTTCACCTGGATCATTAGCCTAGTTGAGTCCTTGAGTAGGAAAGGTTTAGTTATTGGATCATGATTTGTTTTTCATCCTGTAGAACTGATTAGCAAGTGCCATTTTTGACTACAATATATTTTTGTTAAATTCACTCAGTAATGGGCTCATAAGCTAGCTTTTAATGGAAAAGCAATGGCAGCCAAAGAAGACCTACTGCCTTAAGTAAGAGCTTTGGTCTGATGAGGAAAGGTCAGGCTTTAAATACCAAGAAGGCAAGTGATTATTCCAAGCAGCTTTCTTCATTGTTCTTCATCTGTAGACAGAATCTTGCCAAACTGAAACAAACTACCAGCTCCATAAAGCATCTACTGTGAGAACTATTGGGGAGGAATTGTCTTCATCCTCATTCTCTCACCCAAACTATCTAAAAAGAGTTATTTCTTGTTCCTCTGGAATGCAGTCCTCCCCCCCTGGGAATCTGGACTACATTTATTCACATGAAAATAAGAAATGTGAACATATACTGAGCTCCAGTATATATATGACAACAACCATTTATTTGAAATTTTCTCAACTTGTTTACTTTTAGTTTTTCTGCAGGCCATGCATATAATTATGTCAGAGATAAATTCAGAACCCAGAACACCTAGGCAAAATAATCTCTAAGTGGGCATTCCTTATATACAAGCCTGGTAACCTGTAGCCTTCCATATTTATTGAACTGCAACTCCTTGCATCCCAAATTATTGGCCATGCTTTCTAGGGAGACAGGGAATTGTAATTCAGCAATATCTGGAATGCCCTAGCTTGCCTACCTTTGCTTTATGCACAAGTTCCTTTGGGACCAAGTGTTACCAAGATTCATGCACCAACTGCTTTATAAATCAGGCCTTCAATGATTTAATTGAACATTAAATTTAATTAGATTGATTTGATGGGGGCACAGTGGGGTGAAGGAGCTATCAAAAAGATGATCTTTTAATGGATGTTGCACAACTGGTTGTTAAACCTGAATACCTAAATGAAGATCAGTGTGATGTTTGACTCACTTTCAAAGACCATCTGTTCCTTATGACAGTTGATACAACCCTTGAATGGTTCCATGTATCAGATGTCTCATACCATCAACATATAATACTTCAATTTTATTCCTCCACCTAAAATTTGTTTCCCCAATAATTAATTGATGGCTCACCTTGGTCTTATTTTTTAATTTATTCTGAA
Source organism: Laticauda colubrina (assembly GCA_015471245.1). Lineage (NCBI taxonomy): Eukaryota > Metazoa > Chordata > Lepidosauria > Squamata > Elapidae > Laticauda > Laticauda colubrina. The sequence continues at coordinate 15,762,430 of BLBF01000042.1, read as the reverse complement.
GGGAATTTGGTTGGGTTTTTTTGCCTGAAACTGTCAGAATCCTATCTAAGTTTGAGGCATCACCATTAGATCTTCTGGACTAAAGCCATTTTAATTATTTAGAATGAGTCATAAAGGACTTCATTTAAATTGCTGCCTATCATACACAAAAGGAGGAATTCATTTGAAATAAGAAACAATAACTCTAGGGAAGAACATTAGGTTGGGCAGAACATTGAGTATGGAAAGTTATAACTTAACCTTTTTGTCCTCTGATGTAGCAGAAGGTGAGTTGCAAATATTGAGTGCATGCAAAATGCACACTCACACTGAACTGGTAGGAATTTTTTTTGAAACCCACCACTGCCCTGAAGGTACAGCTAAACCTCCAAGTGGCCTCATTGACTCTCAAAGAGCTAACAACCAAACTTCAGAGTGAATGAGAACTTCAGAGTGAATGAGAATGTTTTCAAGGAAAAAAACTCCAAGAAACTCCAGTTGACTTTTGAAAGCACCTTTGGTTCCACCACAATCTGCATGACTGAGAATCTTCATAGACAATTATATGGATACTTGAGGAAGAAAGGATTCCTGATCATGTTCCAAAAGTTCAAATATCAGTAATAGTTCCCTGAATATTTTAATTTTAAATGTTTCCTCCCTTTTTTGCGCTTATTAATGCACAACATATCAAACTTCGTTAGTATTAATATCAAAAAATAGGTAGATTTTGAAGAAGGGGAGACGGAAATTGCACTTAGAAATTGCTTTTTTCACTCTGTGTGGAATATATTTGAAATATAATTAGGGCAGAAAAAGTGGTAATCAATTAACATATATTCTTTTAATCTTCAAGTAGTTCAGCACTAAAGCTATTTGTGGATACTTTTGTTATGCAGATTTGCTCCAAAATAGCTTCTATATAATTGGGGCACCTTTCAACAGTTTCATGCTTGCTTCAATATACCCATTTTATAAAAGCTGTGGGTGGAAAGGAGATGGGAGTCCAAAGGATGGGGAAGAAGTAATCCATGAAGCATAAATTTCTTGGAAATTTAAATGAGTCATTCCCCTCAGCCTCTTTTTAATGGAGACAATGACTTCAGAATGAAGCTTCAATATTTCATACCTAGATAGAACTGATACATTTTGCATTATCTCTACTACTTTCTAAATGAAATGAAATGAAATAATTTCCCAGTGGGGGCTTCTTTTGAGAAATGGTGCAGACCACCAACAAAAATACTTATCTTCCTGGTTTTCAGGAAGGCTTTTATAATATAGAATAGAATAGAATAACAGAGTTGGAAGGGACCTTGGAAGTTGGAAGGGACCTTGAAGGTCTTCTAGTCCAACCCCCTGCTTAGGCAGGAAACCCTACATCACTTCAGACAAATGGTTATACAACATCTTTTAAAAAACTTCCAGTGTTGGAGCATTCACATCTTCTGGGGGTAAGCTGGTCCACTGATTAATTGTTCTAACTGTCAGGAAATTTCTCCTTAGTTCTAAATTTTAAGAAACTTACTTATTTCCTAACCTCAATCTTAAGATTTATCACTAAGTATTCTACCCAAATAATATAACTGGTATGTGAGCAGTACTGTTCCAATTGATTTCCAGGTGCAATTCCTGGTGCTGTTTTTCACCTTTAAATTCTTGCATGGTACAAATTATTTAGTGGACTGTTTCTCTCTGAGGGTCTAGGTTAGATAGGTCCTACCAGGTTAGAGTGATTTGTTCCAGGTCCCCTCCTTTAAATATCGCTATCTGACAGGACCTCAGAGGTGGCCATCCCAGCTCTTTGGAACAGCTCCTACCTGAGGGATAATTATCCCTTTAGTCTTTTGGAGGACTGTGATTACCTGGTTCTTCCCCCAAGCATTGGTCTAGGATGGGGGTCAAACTGGAGGCTATTTGGCCTGGTGCCTGAGAGAAAAGGATACTAATTAGGGCTGTTTTTATGGATTGTTGTGAGCAACCTAGAATTATTATATCAGCTACGCATTCACATAAATCCAGGGATGGGATCCAACTGGTATAACTACCGGTTCTGTCACTGCGTCATGTGCGCATGCAAGTCGTGCAAGTGCAATTTATGACCTGCTGAGCTGCCTGGTCACTTCACATGGAGTACTTCACATAAAGCCAGAGGCCAGGGGTGGGATCCAACTGGTGTAACTACCGGTTCAGTGATTTTACATTTTGCTGCACATGTGTGTAAATTGTTGTCCTCTAGCTGCCTGGACAGCTGAGCAGCACTATGTGCAGGTGCACAGTAGTTAGAAAAGCCCTTTTTTCCTGCTGTTTCAACTGCAGCTGTGTCGCGCAAAGCAGCTGCGGTTGAAAAAGCAGGAAATAAAGGTCAGGTAAGAGCCTGGATGGGCGGGTGGGCCAAAACATCAGCAGACATAGAACTCTTCCTTTGCTGCTTTTCAGAGCAACCAGTTTTACAGAAGTGGACAGAACCAGTAGAATCCCACCCCTACATAAATCCTATAAATAGAATAAATGAAATAAACCTCTGCTACATTATACTACTGTATTTTTCTCATTCCTAAATGGGGCTCTGAACTCTTGTCCCTTATTGCCTGAGCTTATAACAAAGTCTTTAGTCTCCTTCCAGTTAGCTGGCTTCTGTTGCTGTCAGTTAAGATTTGAACTGCTGCTGAGGCTTCATTCTGAGTCTCTCAGTCTGTCCTGGGGAACAGAGGTAGGGGTAAGGATGGTCCTTTACCAGCTGGCTGTAAGCATCTCTTAGCATCTCTAGTAGAGTGGTGAACCTACTTTTGTTTTATTCGGAAAACACACGAGGTAGACCGGGTTCCAACAACAAATACTTTATTCTTCAACAAGTTAGTAAATAGGAACACTTGGCTGAAGCTGAGGCCAGCCTTTTATACAGGCTGGCTTGCCTGCTTGCAGCCAATGGCAGTTGTTTAGATTTGCCGCCTTTTAGCAGCTCTTTGGATTGGTTCCTAGTGAACCAATCCAATGTTCATTTTATTGACCAATCAGGTTTGTAGATTTGGAGTCACCCACTTTACATATAGAACATTTTGTCTGCTGTTGAAGTCAAGCCTGGTCCTTCACCTTCAGTCACCTGCTAAGCTAATACTGCTTCATGCAATTGCAGATTTTTCTTCTCTGCTTTCCCACATACCCAATTCTGATCCACTGGCATTTTCCTTTGATAAATTGGAAACCAGATGGTGGTCCAGTTCTCTTCACAATGCTTCAGGAGAAATCAAAGGGAAGGAAAATCTCATGTTGGCCACCATAAAGTTACCTTCTCCGTATCCAACCTCACTCTTTGCTGTATGGTGACAGTAGATCATAGATGAATAATTTCTTTAACTGGCAGAAATCTGGATATCTTTTTGTATCAGCCTGTTATAAGCAAAAACATTTTATCTTTGCTATAACTGCAAATCCTAAATGTACAATCCAAATCCCATCAAGCAAGTTCTTTATATTATCTTTAACATCCTTGGATGGAGTAATCAATTTTCCTTAACAATGCATTGTTCCATTATGCTGGATTTCATTTCCCATAATCCCCATTAATAAGGATTAAAGCACTCCATATTAGTGAACATTGTGTTGAAATATTAGGAGGGTTGCAAGGAAACAATTTGGCAGCTGTTACCAGAACAAATATAGTGTTTTAATCTTTCCTCGTAGTAAGGTATACTTGGAGTCTGTTAAAAAGTTTAATTTTGATAAAGAATCTCATGAATACTCTGGAATAGCTGTGCTCTTAAAATTTGTGGTAAAACTTTCCACTGGAAAGAATGGGCCACAATGGTATAATTATCCTAGATCAATTATTGTTTAATAATTACTTTAAATGTATCCAGAAACCACAAATGGAACTTTTAATTCAGTTCTATTTTTAAAACATATACTAACATGAGTTTTAGTCCACTCATCTTAAAATTTGAAAGAGGAAGCAGAGGAAGAGAGAGGAGGACAATTCTTTGGAGGGAGATGGGAGTGCTGCTCTCTGTCCTTCTGCAGACATGCTTATTCCAAGAAACTTTTCATAAGCAAAAGCTGTCAATGGTTCTCCAAGAAATTCATTGGTGCCTGATGCAATTGAACCTGTCACTGTTATGGGGAAACAAATTTGCAAAACTTTTTGCAAAAAGTCAAGGTGTCATCAAGAAAATCATGGTCATTCACTTTAAAGAGCAGTGTATTAAAATTACCCATTTCTGGAGCTTTGCTGGGAGAACCCCCCCCCCCAACAAATGGTGCTTTGTTCCTATTTTCACAGGTGTTGTACAAAATTATTGCTAGATTTGGATACATGGTTCCATCCCAAAATCTTTCATAGCATTTGTTCTGTATAAAGAATAGTAGACTCCTAATACAGGATTCTGACTGGCTAAAAAACCTGAATTGGGATTGGTTCAATAGGAACCAATCCACAAAGCTGCTCAAAGGCGGCAAAACTAAATACCTGTCATTGGCTACAAGCCGGCAGGCGAAACCCTATATAAAGGCTGCCGTGGCTTGAGCCAATGTTCTGTTTTTCAACTGCTGTTAACTAATAAAGACTTTGTTGTTGGAACCCGGTCTACCTTGCATTTTTTCTGGACGGAATACTGGCGACGAAGGTGGGATCGTCCTAAATGTGAGACTGAGCACGCGGCAACCAATAAAACCAGACTGAAGACAATGGCTGGAAATAACGTGCCGCCCGCACACTTCAATCCCAATGAAGAGGATTGGGAATCCTACGGAGAACGTTTCCAGATGTATTTGGAAAGTAACGAGATGGAAGAGATCTCAGACCAGCGTAAGAGAGCTGTTTTCTTGACACATTGCGGGCCCACAATCTTCAAAATGGCCAAGGCATTAGCAAAGCCCCGAGATGTGAAACAAATGACTTGGCCAGAGCTCCAAAGAATGCTAAAGACTCACTACGCACCGGTGGTGTCAAACCTTATCAAGCAGCACAAATTTTACCTAAGAGACCAGAAAGAAGGCGAGACCATCACTGATTTTGTGGCAGCTCTCCGACAACTAGGGGGAGCGTGCGAGTTTCTGAATTTAGATGAAGTGATGCGGGATCGAGTAATACTGGGTTTAAGAGACTCTAATTTACAGAGCAAGCTGCTAAATAAACCCAACATAACCGGAGCCGAAGCCATTGCAGAAGCCACAGCCGCTGAAGCCGTGAAAAAATTGGCGGTAAAAATGAAACAGATGAATGTGAACAATGATGAAACAAGCCTGGCCAGAGGGAAGAAACAATTTCCCACCACAACTCACCACGAAGATTTTGACGAGACGTCAGAATTCGGGGAGGAAGACGACGAAGTCCACCACCTATACGCCAACAAAAAAGGGCGCGAAAAAAGAAATTGGCGGGAATGCGCCGGCTGCGGAGGAAACCATCCTCGAGCCGATTGCAGATTCCTCGATGCCATCTGCAGAGCTTGCAAGAAAAAGGGGCATATCGAGAAAGTCTGCAGGAATAAGAAAAATTACAGCCCAAACAGACGCAGCAACTCCCCCGCACAAGCTGAGCTGAAACAAACCGAGAGAAAGTGACAGCGGAACAAGCGAGCCAGTAACCGAGAAAAAACACATCAGACTTTCACTATCGGAAGCGCTCAGACGGAAAGCAGGAAGAAAGTAAAAATAATTGTAAAAATAGAAGGTAGTCCCTGCGAAATGGAGATAGACTCTGGGTCTTTCCTATCAATGGTATCATGGGACACCATCAAACAACTGGTCCCAGATATCAAACTCAAAGAACTCCAGAGACAAAAATTAACCCTCAAGGACTACCAAGGAAACCGAATTCCGGTAATAGGCCTAGGACATTTCCGAGTCGTCTACAAACAACATGTTGAAGTACTACCATTGACAATAGTCGACCGAGATCGACCTAGCCTCCTGTGCATCGAATGGTTTGCACCATTGGGCATCGGGATGACCGGAGTAGACCGGGTGGCTGCAACCGACTGGGAAGAAAACCTGATCCAAGAGTTCCAGGACGTTTTCGACGGCTCCCTAGGCAGGTATCAGGGGACCCCAATTTCCTTTAGTCTAGACCCCCAGGTAGCCCCTAGAAGACTAAAGGCCAGATGAGTTCCTTTTGTTCTGAAAGCAAAAATAGAGGAACTAAATAAATTAATAGACCCAGGGGTTTTAGAACCTGTTGACCATGCTAAATGGGAAACGCCAATCGTAACACCAATTAAACCAGATGGGTCAGTTCGAATCTGTGGTGACTACAAGGCTACCCTGAACCACGCATTGCAACAAAGCGCATACCCAGTGCCAGTCGTACAACACTTATTACATTCTCTTGGGGGAGGAAAAGTTTTCGCTAAACTAGATCTAGTGCAAGCTTACCAACAGCTCCCAGAAGACCCCTTAATGGCTGAAGCACAAACAATAGTGACCCACAAAGGGGCATTCAAATGCAACAGACTCCAATTTGGAGTGAGTGTAGCCCCAGGCATTTTCCAGAGCCTCATGGAATGCCTATTGAATGGTATAAAAGGGGTCGTACCATACTTCGATGACGTCCTAATTTCGGCCAAAGATGCGACTCAACTAAAAAAAAGACTGAAAGATGTACTAACTAAATTCAGAGAATCTGGCCTAAAAGTAAAAAAAGAAAAATGATGCTTAATGACTGATCGCGTTGAATTCCTGGGCTACTTAATAGACGGAGAGGGTATACACTCTACTGACAAGAAAGTCAAAGCTATTAAAGACGCACCAGAACCAAGGAACAAAACTGAACTGCAGGCATTTTTGGGACTAATAAATTTTTATAACGTGTTCCTACCCCACAAAGCGACAATAGTGGAACCATTACACCGATTACTGGATAAAAAACAATTTGGACTTGGGGTTATAGAGAAAAGAAAGCCTTCCCAAAAATAAAAAACTTATTAACATCAAACACCGTTCTTATTCAGTTTAGTAACACACTTGCATTGACGGTGACCTGCAACACCTCACCATTTGGAGTTGGTGCCATCCTGAGCCACCAATTGCCAGATGGGAGAGAGGCACCTGTCGCCTACTATTCAAAGAATCTGTCTAAAACCGAACGTAATTATAGTCAATTGGACAGAGAAGCCCTGGCAATCGTTGCCGGAGTGAAATGCTTCCACGAATATCTATATGGAAGAACATTTTTGATAGTAACTGATCATAAATCGCTACTGGGAATTTTGGCGGGAAACAAGCCAACACCGAACATTTTGTCCCCGAATGACTAGATGGTCAGAATTCCGAGCAGCCTACTCTTATACTCTGACACATCACCCCGGGAAACAAATTTCCCATGCAGATACGTTGAGCAGAGCACCATTACCGACTATAGAGGAAGACCCGGCACCAACGATGACCACCTTGCAGATAGAGACATGCCCCGATCTACCAATATCTGCAAATGATGTCACCAGAGCCACCGCAAGGGACCCATTGACTGCCCGTGTACTGAACTGGGTAGATAAAGGCTGGCCGGAAAATCAAAAAACTGAGAACTTTAAACCTTTCCGGACCAGACAAACCGAAACTCTCGATTCAAAAAGGTTGTTTGTTGTGGGGTGATCGGGTTTTTATCCCTTCCAAATTACAAACTAAGGTACTGGGTATGCTTCACGAAGGCCACCCTGGAATTGTTAAAATGAAAAGCCTTGCTAGAAGCTATGTCTGGTGGCCGGGTATTGATAGGGTCATCGAATACTGGGTAAATTCTTGCAACAAATGCCAAAGAAGCAGGCCTTCCCCACCACAAGCACCCATAAAGGACTGGGAAACCCCACGAGGCCCCTGGTCACGAATCCACATTGACTTTGCGGGTCCTACTAAGGGACATACCTTCCTAATTGTCGTAGATGCATACTCAAATTGGCTGGAGGTTAAAATTATGCCATCTACGACAACTGAAACCATGATTAAACAACTTGACAAACTCTTCACAACCCATGGCCTGCCGGATGTCCTAGTGTCCGAGAAAGGGCCACAATTAACGAGTATCCAATTCGAACAATACCTAGCCTCCCTAGGTATGAGGCATGCCCTAACCGCGCCAGCCCACCCGGCTGCAAATGGTAGGGCAGAGAGAATGGTCAGGTTTACCAAAGAAGGGTTAGAAAAAATGGACATTGGGGATGTCCAAGATAAAATAAATCGCCTCCTCACCCTCCAGCATATCACACCCAGTACTATAACAAACAAAAGCCTGGCGGAACTACTGATGGGAAGAAAACTTAGGTCGCAATTAGACAGATTGCACCCAAACTATACACCAGAACCACCACCCCGACTCCTCCACCCATTTCAGGACATTTGAAATCGGCGACCTAGTCTATGCAAAAAATTTTACCGGGGACCCATTATGGCTTCCAGGAACAATCACACAAATTACAGGGCCCCGGTCCTACCGACTAACCGTAGACGACGGCAGGGAATGGAAGCAGCACATAGACCAGCTTCAGTCCCGAAACATAGAAAGAAGTACAAACACACAACCACAAATAATAAAAAACGATGAAAATCAAACCAAAGGGGGGGGGAATACAAGAAAATAATAAAGAACCGTTCAAATTAAACACAGAATACAATAACAAACAAAAAGAGCAAAAAAGAGACTTACAGTTAGAAGAAAATTGCGAGAAGAGTCCACTCGAAGGGGCCAGCCAGGCCAGCTCGACCTGCCCGGAGAAAACAGGAGGGAGTGGCAAAACCGCCGGCCTAAGAAACTCAGGCGGCAGTAAAATGGCTGACTCACCCTTCCAGGCGGTTCCATGGAGAAGGCCTGGAGAGGCAGCAACCCCATCCAAACCGATCGAAGTCTTCAGCAGAAATGAACCGCGCAAGTCCAGTCGAGTCAAAAGAAACCCCACCTACCTGCGCGACTACATCACCACATAGGACTAAACCAAGAGGGGAGGGGTGTTCTGTATAAAGAATAGTAGACTCCTAATACAGGATTCTGATTGGCTAAAAAACCTGAATTGGGATTGGTTCAATAGGAACCAATCCACGAAGCTGCTCAAAGGCGGCAAAACTAAATACCTGTCATTGGCTACAAGCCGGCAGGCAAAACCCTATATAAAGGCTGCCATGGCTTGAGCCAATGTTCCGTTTTTCAACTGCTGTTAACTAATAAAGACTTTGTTGTTGGAACCCGGTCTACCTCACGTTTTTTCCGGACGGAACAGCATTCATCACTGCTCCTTGCAAGAAACAATTGCAGGGGACAGCTGCCATGTTCTCTTCAATCTAACCCAAAGAAAACCCTTGGAACTCTTGCCCAGCCAAGCAAAACCACCTACTTTGAAGTGTCATCTAGCAGGAAGACCATTTGATGGAGCATCCAGTGGGACAACTGCCAATTATACATAATGGCTAGGATCCAATATGGGTTGGTCACCAAGACCAGAGGTTTTGTCTTACAAGCTTTCAGACTCATGCTGGAGCCCATCCTCAGGGAGCTTCTCTGTGTCCTGTGCACTGCTCTGTGTGTGGAATTTATATCATGCCTTTATATGTAGCTTTTTAGATGTAGATTGAGGAGTTGATGGTTGGCTATTGAATATGGCTAGGCTCCACCGGAAGAGACTTTATGCAAGATTCCCAAAAACTTGTGATATTTCCCAAAATAAAATGATATGTGGGAGTGACCTTGGGATACTGGGGAAAGAGATGTTACTTGGGAACAATCAGATAACAGAGGGTATAGCCTAAAGTAGCCTAATGGGCAGAGAAAGAAACACAGAAAGAAACCCCCTTAATTTCTTGCCTGTAAAAGAAACAGATTTGCAAGATTCTGTTAATTCAGCCATATAATGAAGTACAATTAGTTCATCTGGTCATGTTTCTTTTCTGGCCCACCTGGGAAGGCCAAGACAAAAATATTGCAACAGACAGCAACATCTCTCAAACTTTTGGGCAAGATTCAAGAGATCTATATGTGGTCTTTTCCAATGAATATTGTTGCCAGCTTCTAGTGCTATCATCGTCAGCCACCCTCAGCCACCCTCAGCCACCCTATGGATCAGCATTCTCCATGCCCTTCTGTCTCACAACACTTTTTTTAGGTCCACCATCATCCCAGTGTCATATTTTGTAGTGTCCAGCCAGTGATATTTTTGCAGTTCATGGGAAGAGTAATAGTCGCCTCCAACACCATGGTTCAAAGACATCCACCTTTCTCCTATCTGTAATTTTCAGAGTCCAGGTTTTGAAGCCATAAGTGATCGTCCGAATTTAATTCTGTCCATTTATGAATATTTGGGAGATGAATTAAAGAGGAACCAAAGGATGATGTTAAAGGCTAGGTCCCACTGGCCGACGGACACAAAACATATGCATAAAGGACACAGCGGACGAGCAAAATTTTGGGGGTGGCTCCATCCATTGTCATCCGCTCCAAAAAGTGGCAAAAATTTGCATAAACAGAAAGGAAAAGAACGGACGTGGGTATTATGTAGCGGGGATGTTAAATGGATGTTCATAGGAAGCCTAGCGGATGAAAGCGGATGAAAGTGGATGACACCTCTGAAGGGGTTCCGGGGGAGAATTGCAAAGAGGATGCATAGCGGAAGGGGCAGATGCATAGCGGATGAAGCAGATGTATCACGGATGCCTATAGGAAACAAAGCGGATGCCGCGCGGATGTATATCGGATGCAAAGCGTTCACTGCGCATGCGGGGAGTATGAATTGCATCAGCTCCGCGGATATAAAAGGATGCAGCATGTATGCAGTCAGCATTCAGGGGAAAGACGTGCTGCCACATACATCAAGCAGGAACACCATGGTTCATCAGTCAGGCAAGAAGAGGAAGCCCGTGCCTACTTGTTCCAGCCCTAGCAAGAAGGACAGAACTAGCATCCAACCCCCTGGCACTGACTCTGAAGCTGCTGCTGCTGCTGCTGCTGCTGTGGTGGACCAGGCCCAAGGCCCTCAAAGCCCTGCTGCTGAAGGCCCTGCTGCTCAAGCCCTTGAAGGCCCTGCTGAAGCCCCTGCCAAAGGGAGGAAGAGACAAGGGAAGGAGAAGGGAGAGAGGAAACAGTACACTGTTTCCGAGGAGCATGAGGATGAGGTGCTAGAATGGCTGAGGGAGAATGAGTACCTCTGGACAAAGGGCCACAGACTCTATTGCGACACCAAGAAGAAGCAGGCAGCTTGGAGAGACAAGGCAGAGAGCCTGGGGTACACTGCAGAAGTACTCCTGGGATGGTGGAAGAACATGCACACTTGGTATGGGAAGCTACACCTCAAAAAATCCAGGCAGGCTGCTGTCAAGCTCACTGACCAGGAGATGTACATCATGGCCAAGTGCAGTTTCCTGGAGGGTGAGATCCGCCACTGAGGAGCAGCCCCTCTGACACCCCTCTCCCTCAGACAGCCAACAGACAGGCAGTCCTCTTCCAGCCAGGAGCCACTACCCTGTCCAGGCAGGAGTTTTCAGAGGGCCCCACAGCAGAGACCCCCCTGACAGCTGCACTCCCCATGCCGGTGGACTTGGAGGATCCCCTGTCACAAATGGAGGAAGAAGCAGCAGCCACCAGAGGCCAACCCACCCCCACCCCCACCCCAAGCTCCAGAGGATGCGGGCAGAGAGGCAGACTGGAGGGCCAGAACCACAGTGTGCTGTTTGAGATCAGGGACTCAATGAAGACCAGCACAGAACTTCTCTCTCTGCTGGGCCACTTGGACAGAGCATCCTCGGGCTGGAACACCTTCATCACCTACGTGAGCCATACCCTGAGGGACCTGCCCGAGGCCCAGTACCAGGTGATGAAGGAGAAGATAACAGCACTTCTGCACAACCCTCAAGGCCCAGCTGAAGCTGCTCCTACCCAGTCCAGGTCTGCTCCTCCACCCCAGGCGATGTCACAGCCTTTCCACGGCTTTCAACAGCCCCTCACCTACCAAGGCTACGACTACCGGGACTTCCCACAGCAAAAATAGACCTTCCCAGTCCAGGCCCAGGTTCATCGCACGCCACAGATGCCAGTCCTCACCCAGCTGCAGACCAGACAGCCCCACTACACTCCTCCTTCCTCCACCCCACAGCCAAGCCCGTCAACGGACAATCTGTCATCAGTCTTGGGCCTGACATCTCAAGTCCTTGATGAAGGGCCTCTCAATCTCATGGGACTGAGTCAGCTCTCAGACAGCTTCCTGAACACACCATCCCCTGTTGTACCCTCGGGGCCAAGCACCCCAATGGCGCCTCAGACCAGCACTCAAGCCACAGTCACCTCCACAGTCCTTGCCCGCTTAACAGCTGAGACCAGGGACATGACTCAGAGTGACTGAGAATAGTGTCAGAGACTGGGTTGTTTACTTGTTAAGTTTATCTTTGCTTAAGACACTTTCCTTGGTTCATTTTGCTTTTTTAATAAAGTCATAAAGTTTACCTAAGAAAGTTAATAAAGGTTATCTTTGCTTAAGACACTTGGTTCATTTTTTTTACTTTATAAAGTGTTGGTGAAAACTTTGAAAAAATGGTTAAGCCTTTGCATGCTTGTGGGATAGATAAGGATAGTTGTGGGATAGATAAACCTCCAGTGCAAGCACAGTGGGACTGTATGGTCCACCATCACAGCTGCCACACATATGGACCTTTATTATCAATAACAATTTATTCATTGATCAACACATTTTAAAATAAACAAAGCTCTTTATTAATGCCCTATTCATTGTAGGACCACTCAACATACATGGCACAATCTCATCAGTGTTATGCAACAGCCTCAAGGAAGCATCCATTAATCATCTATCATCCTGTCTTGCCACTCCAATGCTCCAGCTGGGGAGTTGCACCAGTGTCTCAGGAGGTTGCGCTGCTTCTTCCTTTCATGTGAAGCTCTGTTGGGGCCTTGTACATCCACAGTGTCTATCAGGTTACGTCCTTGCCTCCATTCACCAGGCTCCATGTCCCCGTTGCCTTGTTGACGGTCCACAAGTCTGTTCTGCAACACTGGGTAGCAGGTGCACATGAGATTGTGCAGGATGCAGCAAGCTTCCACAATGCTCCTTACATTCTGTGGCTCATGCTGCATGGTGGTGAGAAGTACCTGAAACCTGTTGGCCAGGATGCCAAAGGCGTTCTCCACCACCCGTCTTGCCCTGGACAGCCTGTAGTTGAAGATCCTCTCTTCACGGGTGAGGTATTTAGAACTGTATGGCTTCATGAGGTAGGTTCTGAGGGAAAAGGTGTCATCACCAATGATGAAGTAGGGCACATCTTGTGTGTCGTTGGGTAGGGGGTCTGGATCTGGAAAACCCATGATGAGGTTGCATTCCAGCCCATCCTTGAGGTCACTTGTGTTGTATACCTGGCCATCTGAAGCTGACCTGTTGCCTGAAGTATCGATGTAGATGAACTTGTAGTCAGCATCAACCATGGCAAAGAGGATGATACTGAAGAAGCCCTTGTAGTTGAAATAAGTGGACCCTGAGTTGGCTGGAGCTTTGCAAGCCACGTGCTTCCCATCTATGGCTCCAAAGGTGTGGGGAAAGTTCCACCTCTGATACCACTCTTCTGCAAGTTTTCTCCAGCCTTGTTCAGTGGTGGGGCACTTAAGGAGCTCCTCCAGGTATTCTTCGAAGATGGCCTGCACCACTTCTCTGACCACTTTGCTGATGCTGTTGTGTGGCACTCTCCACGCATACTGCATGTTTCTGTATGTGGTTCCATAGGCCAGGTGCCGCAGAGTCAGTACCACCTTCAGTCCAGGGTCCAGGTTGGGATTGAAGTTGGTGGTAGGCTTGGTCAACCTCGGTGTCAGATGCTCTACAAGTTCATCAAACATGGCTGGTGGCATCCTCATGAAGTGATGGAATGCACGTGGGTCTTCATTCCTCAGCTCCACTATCAACTGGCCATACAGTCCAAACTCCATTCTCACGATCCATCCTCGGACCCACACAGCTCTTGGATGTCTCCTTCTTCTCCTTCTGTATAAAAGGTGAAACAGTCTGAACAGTTTTGGTTCTGGTGATGAATGATCGCAGCTATCATACGGGCTGTGTCATGTTCCATGGTGGAGAACAATTGATGATGTTGAAGACCAAGACCAAGGGTGAAGAGGTCTCTACACCATGGCTGCTCGACTCATACTGAGATCCAGATGATTTTCTCCCCCTTTTTATAGGTAATATCGGTAGTCCGCTAGGTGTCCTTCTACATACTCTGGACATACTCCAGACATCCTAAATATTCGAGATACATCCTAGATACAAACGTTTTGTCCGTTTTTAATACTTTATATACGAGATGCATATGCTTACATCCTTTCTATTTCTGTGCGACTAACGTTGTGTAGATGTTCCATGTACCTTTCATTTCCTCCCTCTTTCCATTTTCAGTTGCAGCGGATGTGAATTGAGGGGATGGCCAGAGGATACAGTGGACATTTAATGGATGATAACGAACATAGAACGTTTGTTGCCCGTATATGTCGCTGATTTACATCGTACACAGTGGAAAGTTCATCCGTTCACAGAGTTTTGTGCAGCTCAAAACTTCTTGCACATATGAAATCGCAGTGGACGGATGCTCGAGGGATAGAGTGTATGAAACACGTATGCAGTGAGTACACAATGGATGCATTGCATTTTTCAACGGATGCATTGCATTTTCCAACGGATGGTAATTTTTTAAAACGTTTTACATCCTCTTTGCATCCGTAAGTGCAGTGGGACAGGGCCTTAAGAGGATTATTATAGGTGGACTTTATTAGAGATACATTGAAATAATAATATGGACATGATTTATGGAGATGCATAGGATTGTTGCTTTTCAGACAACTTTTAGATTTAAAGACCCAGTCCCACTGGCTGACCGACACAAAATGTATGTATAAAGGACACAGTGGATGAGCAAAATTTCGGGGATGGCTCCATCCATTGTCATCCGCTCCAAAAAGTGGTGAAAATTTGCATAGATAGAATGGAAAAGAATGGAAAAGAACAGACATTGGTAGTATGTAGCAGGGATGGTAAACAGATGTTCATAGGAAGCCTAGCAGATGGAAGTGGATGACACCTCTGAAGGGGTTCCAGGGGAGAATTTCAAAGTGGACGCATAGCAGATGAAGCGGATGCATCGTGTATGCCTAAAGGAAAGAAAGGGGATGCCGTGTGGATGTATATCAGATGCAAACCATTCACTGCACATCCTTTCTATTTCCGTGCTACTAACACTGTGTAGACGTTCCGTGTACCTTTCGTTTCCTCCCTGTTTCCATTTTGAGCTGCAGTGGATGTGAGTTGTGGGGATGCCCAGAGGATGCAGAGAGGATACAGCGGACGTTTAACGGATGATAAACATAGAACTTTTGTTGCTCACATGTCACGAATTTACATCGTACACAGCGGAAAGTTCATCCGTTCACAAAGTTTTGTGCAGCTCAAAACTTCTTGCGCAGATGAAGTCGCAATGGATGGATGCTCGATGGATAGAGCATATGAAACACATATGCAATGAGTACACAACGGATGCATAGCGTTTTCCAAAGGATGGTAAGCTTTTTTTAATGTTTTACATCATGTTTGCTTCCGTAAGTGCAGTGGGACAGGGCCTTAAGTTACTTCTTCCTGTGTCCAACTTTTAATGAGCTCAAGCTTTGGAAAACTTCTGCAAATGTTTGGCTTAAAACAGAAATGTCAATATTGTGTTAACAAGATATATATACTTAATCATAGCCGTTCCTGATGTCACTATTATTTTGTTCAGGCAAATACATTTTGGGATATTTTAGTTGATTGTTGGCTGCCTAGATTCATGGTGAGTGGGTGAACATATAAGTTGGATGAATGAATAAATTCATGAATGAATGAATGCCATTCAGTGGAGATGTTCAGATCTGATCACATTTGTTTAGACATGAATTATTCACTCCAGACTTGTGAAAGAATCTATATACTCATTAAAGAATGGGCAAATGAGACCATCTTCCAACTGCAGGTGGCAAATGGTAAAGGCAATTCTTCTTCCTTGCTTGAGCAGGAAAAGATAAGCAGGCAGGAAAACTCCAGAGATTGGTTGTACTTGAAAAATGGGCTTCAAAACTACCTTTGGAAATTCTCTACTAAATCTGTGAACCAAGAAATTGGATGGGCAATTTCTCTGAGTTTCTGAAAGCTCAAACTAGGTATCTTGTAATGTCCCTTCTAACTCTGATTCTGAGGCTATTCTGGCTGCCTGGGCATTGAAAGATTATTCTGCTTTAATTGGGTGATGTTAATAAAAATTGATGTTATCATCTAAACATCCTGTCACCTGAAGCTGACCTGGCCAAAGCCATCTTAGAGTTTCAGTGCTGCCACACGAGCTGAGGGATAGGGAGGGGGGAATTGATATAGCTGGCACTGAGCAGTCAAAATAAAATATGTTCTCTTGGGAACCAAGGATATTCTCACACCTGGCCAGAGGAAGGAGTGAGGTCACCAGACTAGCAGATACTGCGTTGATTGGGCCATCTGACTGATTGTTTGGGGTTGAGAGCAGTGGTGGGACTCAATTTTTTTTACTACTGGTTCTGTTGGCATGTCTTGGTGGGCATAGCTTGGTGGGCATGGCAGGAGAAGGATACTGTAAAATCTCCATTCCCACCCCACTCCAGGGAAAGGATACTGCAAAATCCCATTCCCACCCAACCCCACTAACCTGCTTTCCAGATCAGTTCTCCTGTGCAGGGCAACAAAAAAAGACCCAGCCGATCAGCTGGGACTCGAGAAGCAGAGAATAGATGGGGGTGCGGCCAGTCAGAAGTATTCTTTGCTGGTTCTCCAAAATACTCAAAATTTCCAATACAGTTCTCCAGAACTGGTTAGAACCTGCTGAATACCACATCTGGTTGAGAGGACAACTTTTACTTTTAATTAGATTAAAACTGTGGGACCCTTCAGAGTTGGTTTTCACCAATATATTTCCAATGAAGCTATTCTTTGAGGAATCTACCTGCCTTGGAGTTTTTGCTTGTGATGGATCTATTACTTGGATCCCTGACATGACACATGCTGAATTTTGGTCCCCAAATTTCTCTCCTTTGTAACCAAGCCTGTTATTTCTATTTTCTGATATTGAACCAAGAGCAACATTGTTTATGTGGGCTGTATGGCTATCTATGTATCCCACGGGCCTGAATCTTAGGCAGAAACTTGATATCAAAATAGTGGTTTTGTGTTATTTAGGGTGGATTTTTGATTATGTAAAGAGTTCAATGAGTATGAAGTCTCCAGTAGGCTTAATGTGTCCTGTTTTCTTTAGCTTCCACGTAATATAGACTACAATGTTATTTTACCCTCTTCAGTGACATGGCTGCTTCACTGCCAAATGATCCTTGTAGTTCTTATGAAAACCCGGGGTATCCGTTCATTATCCAAATTCAATTTCAATGACATTTTATAGATTTTTGCAATAATATATTCATCATTGCCACCTAATGAAATTTCCAATTCATTTTTGACAAAATCAAATTCATGACTTTTTAAGTAGTTTAAATCTAAATGTTGCCCAATATTATTTTGTCTGAAAAGCAACAGTCCTGTACATCTCCATTTTCAGAAATTGATGGAGTTTGCTGAAATGGCGAAACCAACCACTTTTGATTAAAGAAAAGAACTAAGTACTTTTGTTTCCGCATGGAGACCATTTCTGAACTTTGTGCTTGATGTGGAGAAGAATGAAACTTCGACTTTGGGATTTTCCAATTAGATTGATAGATCTTTATAGAAATGGCTTGTTTATATTATCAGGAAAAAGCAAAAAATCGTGATTTGATGTTAATGCCTTATTTTACTGCAATAGAGTGTTGGGAGTCAATACTTTTCTTTCTCTCTCCTCTCTTTCCTTACTTGTCCTTCTTTCCCTCTCCACTATTTTCCTATTTATTTTGTATTTTATATTACTTTATAACTCAATAAAATGTTAACTTGAAAAAGAAAAGAAAAGAAAAGAAAAGGCAGGATATTCAAGGAACTGTCTACCCTGATCGGACTAGCCCACCCCCATTTGTTCCACTGGAAAGGGGCTTCTTTAGATCCCATCTGCCAAAGAATTTTGGCTGGGAGGATTCAGGAGATAGTCTTTTCTGAGGTGGCTCCCACCTTCTGGAATATTATTTTGTTGGAGGTGAGGTCCACCCCTGCACTCCTGGTCTTGTGAAAGAGACTGAAAACTTGGCTCTGCTGCTTGGCCTGGGATCCTGACAGGGGCCTTCTTGGCTGACAGTGGCTGGGTACAGAAGACCCACATCCCCAAGGTGCCCATGGCTTTAGTTTTTAGCTTTTTTATTTAATTCTTCTAATTTTCTTTTGTAGTACTTTTTTTTTACTTTTTATCATATTGTAAGTTGCCCTGAGTCACTGTAGTAGTGAAGTGGATGGCATAAGAATTTTAATAAATAAATAGTAATATAATTAGACTAATTATGGCCGCCTTTTCCCTAACTGATCAGGTCCAATTATCTTCCATTTGGCCTCTTCTTAGAGCCTTATGGCTTGAGAACTTTCTGCCTGTCTCAGAGGTGATCAAACTGGGTGATGGTCCCTGAATTGTGGAATATCTAATTTTGGAAACTGGGCTGGTACTCCTTCAGATGGCCATATGCCAAATGGTTAAGACATTATTTAAGGCCCGGTCCCACTGGCCGACAGACACAAAACATATGCATAAAGGACACAGCGGATGAGCAAAATTTCGGGGGTGGCTCCATCCATTGTCATCCGCTCCAAAAAGTGGCAAAAATTTGCATAAACAGAACGGAAAAGAACGGACATGGGTAGTATGTAGCGGGGATGTTAAATGGATGTTCATAGGAAGCCTAGCGGATGAAAGCGGATGACACCTCCGAAGGGATTCCGGAGGAGAATTGTGAAGCGGATGCATAGCGGATGAAGCGGATGCATCACGTATGGCTAAAGGAAAGAAAGGGGATGCCGTGCGGATGTATATCAGATGCAAAACGTTCACTGCACATCCTTTCTATTTTCGTGCTACTAACGCTATGTAGACGTTCCGTGTACCTTTTGTTTCCTCCCTCTTTCCGTTTTCAGCTGCAGCGGATGTGAGTTGCAAGGATGCCCAGAGGATGCAGAGAGGATACAGCAGACGTTTAACGGATGATAAACAGACATAGAACGTTTGTTGCTTGTATGTCGCGGATTTACATCGTACACGGCAGAAAGTTCATCTGTTCATAAAGTTTTGTGCAGTTCAAAACTTCTTGCGTGGATGAAATTGCAGTGGACAGATGCTCGACGGATAGAGCGTATGAATGGATGCACAGCGTTTTCCAATGGATGGCAAGCTTTTTTTAACGTTTTACATCCTCTTTGCATCCATAAGTGCAGTGGGACAGGGCCTTTAGGATGGCATTTATTCTGCAGGGATCATAAATCTTTTCTGATGTTTTAAGGTAACTGCTTTAAGGTAGATGTTCTAAGATTCTGTTTACTTTATGTTATATACCCTCTTTATTTGTAATTACCCTTGCATGACATTTGGGTGTATTAATTTTAATTGTTAGTCATCCTTGAGGATACCCTATTTATTTTATCTATCTTCTGATCAATCTTCTCTCTCTCTCTCCCCCCCTCATCTATCTTTCATTTTTGCTCCCTCTTTAAGATATTGAAATATACAATTCAATTTATAACCTTAAGAATATGAGTCAGATCACTATGATCTTCTTCAATAATTTGCAACTTTTCTTGAATAAATTAGCCAATGCTTGCTAATGCTGTTGATTGACAATTGATTATATGCCATCAAGTTGATTCAGCTCTTGGTGACTAATTAGACAGACCTGAAGATGATTCATTACCAACTTGGCCCTTTGTATCTCTCAAAAACACACCCATCACCATTGTAATGGAGTCCATCTATCTTGTTGCTGATCAGCCTTTTCTCTTCTCTTCCACCTTTCTCAGCATTATGGTCTTGTTAAGGGATTTGAGTTTTCACATAATGGATCCAAACTATAATAATTTCAGCTTGGTCATTTGCAACTCAACTGAGAATTCTGAGTTTATTTTTCTATGTTTTCTTGGCTGTTCATGGCATTCTCCAACATTTATGTTCAAAAGCATCAACATTTTTCTATCCTGCTTCTTCAAACTGTATTCCAGAGAAGCCAAAGTCCAATGTTACTCCAATATGAACATAGCAAGGGACAGAGGGTTTTAGATAGAAGAAAGCTCTCTTTCAATGCCATTTCAGCATCAGTTTGTTTCTTCTGGGAACTGTGCTAAGGCCATTGGATCATTTTGCCTTCTGGTGACTCTGCTCTCATTCCCACCCTTAAAACAGCCCACCTATCCCCAACTCAAATCAAGTTGGGGGATCAAGTTGTCTGAAAAAAGTCTGATATGGTTATATATAGGTCAGGTTCATCGTGTTCAAATTTCACAAAGATATTTGGATAGTCACCCTTAATCCCTGATTGAAGGTGAATTATTCTCACATTCATTTGTCAAGTAAAAATCTTGCATGATCATGGAATTTGCTTTACTACAAGGTAAGAAATTGAAGGGATAGTGCCCTCCTCCTCTTCCTCTCCTCTCCTATGTAGTATGTGTCTTGCCCACAATTAGTGTAAATGTTCTGGATTGAAGCACAAAAGAGGGTTAAATATTTTTATACAGTGCATACATAAATAGCCAAAAATCAGTCCCCTTAAAGTTTCAGTTAGTTATCTGATAGGGGGTGGGGGTGGGAGTAGCACTTTCCAGAATTACAGATGGGGGAAATCAACATTTTGAGGTCTGACTCCCTCTCTGTTAATACATCATGTGGGAAAACATTCAAAGGTCATTTAGACACAATGTCTCTGAAGGAGAAATCTTCAGAGTATAACAAATAGGACAGTGATCTGGAACTTTGCAGGATGTTAATTCCTGAAATATATTCTCTTCCAAGATGGATGCAATGGGAATGCATTGCTGATTTTACCAGTGCCAGTAGTGGTAGTGCCAGTGAAATTTTGTGCCAGACTTCCAACCTGCTGTTCCAACAGGTTGTCTTAAAGCCCTGATTCATTTCTTCTAAAGCAATAGCAATAGTATTTAGATTTATATACTGCCGCATAGTGCTTTACAGCACTCTTTGGATAGTTTCCAATGTCAGCATATTGACCTCAATAATCTGGGCCCCCATTTTACTGACCTTGGAAGGATGGAAGGCTGAATAAACCTTGAGCCCTGTCAGGATTGAACTCCTGGTTGTGGGCAGAGCTAGCCTGTAAAATTGCATTCGAATCATTGTGCCACCAGGGTTCTTATGTATGCAACTTTGGGTGGGTAACAGTGGTGGGATTCAATTTTTTTTACCACTGGTTCTGTGGGCATGACTTGGTGGGTGCATTTTGCATGCACGTACATGCAGAGAGTTTGCTACTGACCTTCTCCTGCAATCCTACACTCTCCCTGTGTCTTCAAGAGCTGACACTCAGCAATCCACTGTGCTGTGCAAAGCAGCTTAAAGGCCCTGTCACACTGCCCAACGGATGCAAAACGTAGGTAAAAAGGACACAACGGACGAGCAAAATGTTCCATCCGTTGTTGCAAAATGTTCCATCCACTCTCAAAAGGGGCAAAAATTTGCATAACTGGAGCGTATAACACGGAAAGGAATGGACGTGGGGAGGACACAGAGTGGATGGAAAGCGGATGCAGAATGGAAGCCCAGCAGATGGGAGCGGATGGGAGCAGATGGCACATCCGCAAGGCTTCCGGGGGACCTCAGCAAAGGGGACGCGGAACGGATACAGCGGATGCACAGCGGATGCACAGCGGATGCACAGCGGATGCACAGCGGATGAAGCGGATGTACAGTGGAAGCCTAGCAGATGCACAGCGGAAGCCGAAAGGATGCCGAGCATTAATTGTGCATACAGGGGGGATGCATTGTGTAAGCTATGCGGATATAAAGGGAAGCAGCTCGCACGTGGCCAGCATTCGGAGGAAAGACCTGCTGCTGGATACATCGAGTGCTTGCCTGCCCTGCCTGCATGCCTGCCTGCAAGCCTTGCTGCCAGCCTTGCTGCCAGCCTTCCTGCCAGCCTCCCTGCCAGCCTTGCTCTCTGCCTGCCTGCCAGCCTTGCTGCCAGCCTGCCTTCCAGCCTCCCTGCAAGCCAGTCTGCCTGCCAGCCTTGGTGCCTGCCTGCCTGCCTGCCTTCCTGCCAGGCTTCTAGCCTTCCTGCCAGGCTTCCTGCCAGCCTGCCTGCCAGCCTTGGTGCCTGCCTGCCTGCCAGCCTTCGTGCCTACCTGCCTGCCAGCCTTCCTGCCAGCCTTGGTGCCTGCCAGCCTCCCTGCCAGCCAGTCTGCCTGCCAGCCTTGGTGCCTGCCTGCCTGCCT
>BLBF01000042.1:15703989-15740083 GCA_015471245.1 Laticauda colubrina | reverse complement strand
CTTCCTGCCAGGCTTCCTGCCAGGCTTCCTGCCAGGCTTCCTGCCAGGCTTCCTGCCAGCCTTGGTGCCTGCCAACCTCCCTGCCAGCCAGCAACCCCACAACCATGGGGAAGAAGAGAAAGCCTCAGCAACCTGCCGCCATCCCTGGCAAGAGGGACAGGGCCACCCTCCCGTCCCCTGTCCCTGACTCTGCTTCTGCTGGGGCTTTTGCTGCTCGGGCTCGCTCTTCTGGTGCTGGAGCTTCTGCTGAAGCTGCTCCTGGCGGTGGTGCTTCTGCTGGTGCTTACTCTGCTGAAGCTGCTCCTGGTCCTGCTCGTCCTGCTTGTCCTGCTCGTGCTCCTGGACTTGCTCGTAGTGCTCATACTGCTCATGCTCCTGGTCTTGCTCATTCTGCTCATCCTGCTCATGCTCCTGGTCCTGCTGGTGCTGGTGCTTGTGCTGGTGCTGGTGCTGCTGCTGACCTTGCTGGTGCTGCTGCTGCTGCTGATGATGACGATGATGATGATGATGATGATGATGATGATGATCCTGCTGCTGCTGCTGCTGATGATGATGATTATGATCCTGCTAGTGATAATGATGATGATGATGATGATGATGATGATGATGATGATGATGATCCTGCTGCTGCTGCTGCTGGTGTGGAGGAGCAGCCCCTACTACCTTGGAGCCCCTCTGATGAGGGCCCATCTGGTCCTGCCAAAGGGAGGAAGAGCCATATGCGACAATGGGAGAGGAGGCAATACTATATTGAGGAGGAACACGAGGATGAGGTGCTGGAGTGGCTGAGAGAAAATGACTATCTGTGGTGGAAGGGACACCGGATGTACAGGGACACCAAAAGGAAGCAGGCTGCTTGGAGAGAGAGGGCGGAGAGTATGGGTTACACTTCGGAGGTGCTCCTCGGCTGGTGGAAGCACATGCACACCTGGTACGGGAAGCTGCACCTGAAGAAATCTGGCCAGGCCACGGTTAAGCTGACGGACAGAGAGACCTACATCATGGCCAGGTGCAGCTTCCTGGAGGGTGAGATCCGCCACTGAGGAGCACCAGCAGCCCCTCTCATGACCCTCTCTCTCCGGCAGCCTGCTGAGACCCAGTCCTCTTCTGGCCGAGAGTCAGTCCCTGTCTCCAGGCAGGTTTCTGTGGAGTGTGCCACGGCAGAGAACCTGCGGACAGGTGTTGTAACCGTGGTGGAGCGTGTGGAGGACTCCCTGTTGTGGTGGGAGAAAGGAGACGTTGCGTCCACCACAGCCATAGCCGCATCCACCCCCTCAAGGTCCACCTCCACAGAAAGGCAGAGAGCCAGATAGCAGGAGGGGCAGAGCCACACTGTCCTCCTGGAGATCAGGGACACAATCCACACCAGCATTGATCTCCTCTCTCAGCTGGTCAACATCGACTCCTCATCCTCCAACCGCAAGCCCTTCCTCACCTATGTCAACCAGACTCTCAGGAACATGGAGGAACCCCAGTACCAGGTGGTGAAGGACCAGATCACCGAGCTGCTTCTCAACCCTCCAGATCCAGAGGAAGCTGCTCCCACCCAGTCCAGGTCTGCTCCTCCACCCCAGGTGATGTCCCTCCCATTCCAAGGCTTCCCACAGCCCCTCACCTACCAGGGCTACGGCTACCAGGAGGTCCAGCAGCATAGGCAGCAGCCCTTCCCAGTCCAGGCACAGAGTCATCGGGCGACACCGTTGCCACCGGTTCCACTGATGCCACCGATGCCACCCATGCCAATGATGCTACTGACGACAGAGATGCCACCCACGCCAGTCCTCACCCAACTGCAGACCAGACAGCCCCAATACACTACTCCTTCCTCCACCCCACAGCCAAGCCCGGCCTCAGTACATCTGTCATCAGTACTGGGGCTGACACCCCATGGCATGGAGGAAGGACCTCTCAGCATCACGGGTCTGAGCCAGCTGTCCGAGAGCTTTCACAACACACCGTCACCTGTTGTCCTCTCGGGGCCAGGCACCCCAGTGGTGCTTCAGACCAGCACTGCAGCAGCAACCACCTCCACAGCACCTGGGCCCTTCACCCCTGAGACTGGGCACACCTCCGAGTGACCGTGAAGACTGCCAGAGACTGGGTGTGGACTTTATTTGGACACTTGACTTGGGTCATTTTTCTTTTACAGCTTGTTGTTCAATAAAGTTTATCTCTGATTCACACACTTGCTTCATTTCTTTTTTTTAATAAAGTCTTGGTGGAAACTTTTAGAATTGGTTTGAGCCTTTGCATGCTTGTGGGATGGGTTAAGATAGCAGTGGGGTAGGGAGGGATACCTTTGGGATGGGTAATAGCTGTGGGGATAGATAAACCTCCAGTGTAAGCATAGTGGGACTGTATGGTCCACCCTCCCAGGTGCCACACCTATGGCCCTTTATTATCAATAACAATGTAATCATTGTTCCACACATGTCAACATAAACACAACTCTTTATTAAATGCCCTGTTCATTGTAGGCCCACCCAACATACATGGCCCAATCTCATCAGTGTGATGAGACAGGCTGAAGGAAGCACCCATTAGTCATCTATCATCCTGTCTTGCCACTCCACTGCTCCAGCTGGGGAGTTGCACCAGTGTCTCAGGAGGTTGCGCTGCTTCTTCCCTTCACGTGAGGCTCTGTTGGGGCCTTGCACATCCTCAGTGTCTATCAGGTTTCGCCCTTGCCTCCATTCAACAGGCTCCATGTCCCCATTGCCTTGGTGGAGGTCCATGAGCCTGTTCTGCAAGACTGGATAGCGGGTGCACATGAGATTGTGCAGGATGCAGCAAGCTTCCACAATCCTCCTCACGGTCTCTGGGCTATGCTGCATGGTGGTAAGAAGTACCTGGAACCTGTTGGCCAGGATGCCAAAGGCGTTCTCCACCACCCGCCTTGCCCTGGACAGCCTATAGTTGAAGATCCTCTCTTCATGAGTGAGGAGTCTGGAAGTGTAGGGCTTCATGAGGTAGGTTCTGAGGGAGAAGGCGTCATCCCCCACGATGAAGTAGGGCACATCTTGTGTGTCGTTGGGCAGGGGGTCTGGATCTGGGAAGCCCATGATGAGGTTGCCTTGCAGCCCCTCCTTGAGGTCACTGGTATTGTATACCTGGGCATCTGAACATGAGCCATTGCCTGAAGCATCGATGTACATGAACTTGTAGTCAGCATCGACCATGGCAAAGAGGACAATGCTGAAGAAGCCCTTGTAGTTGAAATAAGTGGAGCCTGACTTGGGTGGTGCTTTGCAGGCCACGTGCTTGCCATCTATGGCTCCAACGGTGTGTGGGAAGTTCCACTTCTGATACCACTGCTCTGCAACTTTCTTCCATCCTTCTTCAGTGGAGGGGCACTGGAGGAGCTCCTCCAGGTATTCTTCGATGATGGCCTGCACCACTTCTCTGACCCCAATGCTGATGATGTTGTGTGGCACCCTCCAGCTGTTCTGCATGCTCCTGTAGGTGGTCCCTGAGGCCAGGTGGTGCAGAGTGAGTGCCACCTTGAGCCCAGGTTCCAGACTGGGCCGGAAGTTGGTGTTTGCCTTGGTCAACCTGGGTGTCAGCCGCTCCACAACTTCGTCAAACATGGCTGGAGGCATCCTCATGAAGTTCTGGAATGCCCGAGTGTCTTCGTTTCTGAGCTCCACCATCAGCTTGTTGTACAGTCCATACTCTGCTCTTCTCCTGATCCATCTTCGGACCCAGATGCTTCTTGGCTGCCTCTTTTTCTTCCCATAGTAGAGTTCACAGAGCCTGTAGATGGCTTCGCACTGTTGCAGAATAATAGTGGCTGCCAAAAGGACTGTGTTACGATCCACGGTGGACATGACTGGATGCTGTGGAAGAGCAAGAGTCAGATGAAGGCTGCAGAGGTCTGCACAGCTGGGCTGCTGGTCTGAAAGTGAGATGCAGGTGAGTTGCTCCCCCTTTTTATAGGCAGTGTAGGCGTCCCTTTGCATCCTCTAGGCATCCTCTAGACATCCTTAAAATCCGAGATAGGTCCCCTCTGCGAACGTTTTTTTCGTTTTAAATGCTTTGTTTTCATGCTGCATCCGCGAGGCATCCATTCTGCATCCATTCCATGTCCGTTCCGCTTCCTCCCTGTGTCCGAGCGGATGTGAGTTGCGCGGATGCAGAACGGATGCCTCGCGGATGCGTAGTGGATGCAGAACGGACGAATTGGATACATTTTCTGCGCAAAAGTTTTGAACAGCTCAAAACTTTCTGAGCGGATGAAATGTCAATAAACGGATGCTGGACGGATAGAGAGGAAGCAAAATGGAGGCAGTGAGTATAGAATGGATACATCGCACTAACCAACGGATGGCAAGCTTTTTTCTCCATTTTACATCCTCTTTGCATCTGTTGGTGCAGTGTGACAGGGGCTTAAGTTTCAAAACCAGGAAAAAAAGGTCAGAATAGAGCTAGGGTCAGTGGGTGGGCCCAGCAGCTGATTGTCGGAGTGATTGCTTACAGATTGCTGATTGCTTACAGATGATCCTCAGAGCTACCGGTTTGCCCAAACCGTAACGAACTGGTAGAATACCACCACTAGTGGGTAGGGCTTGCTGGCCTCTGGAACAAAGAAGAGAAATAATATTAAAGCAGCTGTATATCAAAACAGTGAATGGTGGCATTGGGAGGGGAAGAGAAGCTTATATGTAAGGGTGCATCTTCTTAAATGCTGGACTGCCACCTTCGTGATCTCCAGACCATTCACAGGGAAACGTGATGGCTTCAGCACTCTCTTTCTTGCTTTCTCATCCACACAGAATCTTTGAGCTCAACAAAATGTGCCACAACTGTCATTCTTTTGTTTTGCAGATTCAAGTGAAAATGCTGTATTTGCATTCCTATTCAAGTTATGTTAACAGAAAACAAAAGAGCACTTCCAGTCCACCATTATTTCTGCTTACATTCAGTTAGGCACGTCCATAAATGACTGTTCAGGTGACAGCAGAATCCATTTTCACTTCACTCTAGCATTAAATTAATCCTTCCCAGAAATGTCAATTAAAGCAGTCAAGACTTCTGATTGTGTCATGGAGATCACCTTCTGACAGCTGCCCTTTCCTTTTTGGAGTGCAGCACACAGCTGTCCTTAGCTACAAATAATGTTGCCATGGGGAAGAGATGGTGCAGCTTTATGTTAGGCTCATCAATGCTATTGTCCCACTGAAAAACAAGCATATCTGTGAAGTCCTATGGGTCTCTGCAATTAACATCTTGGCTGTAAATATGTTTACAAGGAATTTACCTCATTGGTAATGAATAAACATGACTGCCAAATAAATGGCATAGCGAGCACGCTGCTAGGCTCCCCTCCCACACTTTGCTCCCCTTGGAATCTCACAAAGCTTGCCTGGTTTCTGGAACTTGAGATTCTCATTCCAGAATGAATCCCAATAAAGCATTATTCATCAGTATTTGTTATAGTATACTTTATTAAAGGAATTGGGTATATCTACTTTAATGAAAATAAGAACTAGGGGATGACATGATAGCAGTATTCCAATATCTAAGGGGCTTCCACAAAGAAGAGGCAGTCAATCTATTCTCCAAAGCACCTGAAGACAGAATAAGGAGCAATGGTTGGAAACTTATCAAGAAGAGAATCAACCTAGAATTAAGGAGGAATTTCCTGACAGTGGGAACAATTAACGGTGGAAGTGCTTGCCTTCAGAAGCTGTGGGTCCTTCATCATTGGAGATTTTTAAGAAGAAACTGGACAGTCATTTGTCTGAAATGACATAGCTTGAGTAGGGATTGTACTAGAAAACCTCCAAGATCCCTTACAACTCTGTTATTCTGTTATAAGTGAGTTTCTTACTGGGGGTAGACCTGCAGAAATTGTGTCTGACCTTTGGGGAACAATATACTTCTCTTAAATATTTTGGGGAGGTGACATCACATCATTCAGCCTTACAGTTAATCTCAGGGTAGCAATTTAGATTTTTGAGTCTAAACCAGGAGGACCAATGGCAAAGGTTTACAAGATTGGCAGCTCAAAATTTCTGGAAGGCCTCCTATGCGACTGATGTTAGAGCTCCCATACCATTGTTGGAAGATTAAAGTTGGAAATGCATGCTCAAAGGTAAGCTGTCAGAAGAGTAAGTTCTCCATTTAATTTTCAAGAGAACAGCACAGAGGTTGTCTCCTGAAAAGATATGTGTGTGCTTGCAAAGGGAAACATTTGTGGAAGAGGGGTAGGTCAATCAAACATTCAGAACACTGGAAGTTTTAAAGAAGAGAACCATTTGCCTGAAATGGTATAGGGCCATGATGGTGAACCTATGGCACACGTGCCGGTAGTGGCGCACAGAGCCATCTCCATTGGCACGTGAGTCGTTGCCCCAGAGCAGCTCCACTGAGCAGGTGTGTGTACCACCCTCCCACCAGCTGATCGTTGGTGAGCTTCCATGCATTTGTAGGGGCGGGATGCTGCAGGAGACCTGTGTGCATGCATAAAGATGTGCCTAAGCAAGGGGCTGGACTGAAAAATCTCCAAGGTCCCCTTCCAACTCTATTTATTCTGTTCTGTTCTATATTCTATATTCTGTTCTATATTCTGTTCTGTTCTATTCTATATTCTATTTTATATTCTATTCTATATTCTATTCTATTCTATTTTATATTTTATATTCTATATTCTATATTCTGTTCTGTTCTATTATATTCTATATTCTATTTTCTATATTCTGTTCTGTTCTATTCTATTTTATATTCTATTCTATATTCTATCCTATTCTATTCTATTCAGAATAGAATATTCTAGAATAGAGCTGGAGGTCTTCTAGTCCAACCCTCTGTTCAAGCAGGAGAGTTTATTAGTGCATTTGTGTTAGTGGTTCATCAGAAGTTAGTTAAAGTGTTCACGTAAGTGTGTCAATTTCTCCCTTTCATCTTAAGTGTGTTGATTTCTCTCTCCTCATATAAAAATGTCATTTTTCTATATAATAAAGTCTTTTCCAGGGTTACTTATTGACTTGCTTGAATTTTTCCTGGCATCACCCTTTCTTTTGACAGTGGATGGTTAGTCTTACTGTTTGGTTTTGAATGACTTTTCATGACATTTTTTTCAATGCTTACCGGCAGGTCAAACTTAGATTTTTAACGGGCTTTCTTATAGATGCAAAAGAAGCAAAAAGGAAAAAAAAAACCTGGATACCATTGTTAAGCCAAAAGTTCAACAGCTGAGTCAATGTCTCTAGAAAATGAGAGTTAGAGCCACCATTTCACTTCATTGAACATGCTGCTAGGCAGTTTACGGGTAGCAAGAAGTCCTGGGTTCGTGTTTTTCTGCGTGTCTTGCTCTAACTTCTGAATAGGCTGAGATACACGTAGCCCTGAGTCTTTGGAGCAACCATGAAAGCTACTAATTGCTTTGGCATTCTTTTCCTCTGCAACTGTGATTCCTGTCCTAGAGGAAAATGGGATTCTGTAAATATCACTAGTGTAGAGTCAGAACTCAAGACCCCTCCTCTGGCTAAAATATGTCAGTTCCACAGATGTAGCCACTGGTTGGCAATTGCTATTTTTCAGAGGGGTTGGGATGAAAGATAATCATTTGATTTATATTGCTTGTTGCCTACTTAGAGAACCATGTTCCCTATGTAGCCAGGATTTACTTGGCAATAGTTGGCACAGCAACATGGAGCTTAGTAGATGAAGACATGCCAGGTTTTGCATGCCTATCTCTGTTTTTCCTCCTTTTTGTTTGGCGCTTTGTCACCAAGCTTTGTGTTCTCTTTGCACAGCTGGTCATTGTCATATCCTTTGCAACCAGCTGAACCTTTCCTGAGCCATTCTGGGCAGATTCTGGAAATCCACCTGCCTTTTCTGTCTTTCACAGTGAAGATAAAGGAAGAAATGAATGGGGGTAGTAGTTATTCCCCAAAATTTGGGACTTGGCTATTGCACATCTCTTTCAGATTGACTTGTGGCCTGGAGAAGATCTCAACCAGTCTTTGGGAACAAGGTCCTCTGATATCCTTTGCATTGAGCCTGCTCAGGACTGAAGAAGGCAACTCTTTGGAAATTTGCAGCTGACTATTTCCTTGAGTCAATAATTGTCAAGGATAAAAGAGGAAACAAGAAATGAATGGGAAGACAGGCAAAAGGAGAGAGAAGACACATTTTTACTACTTCATACTTCAAAAGAGCTTTTCACTTTGTCACTGTTTCATGCAACACAGCTCTTTGTAGTTGGGTTGTGAAGCAATGATTGCCTTTCTCCACTTAATGGAGCCAGAAACCTGGGTTGTTTAGTCTTAGTCTGAATCTCAGAAGAAAGTGTATCTTTGTTTCCTTCTGTTGGAAAGTATTGCCGTTGCTCCATTTTTCCTAATTGACTGATATTTTCTGGATTTAATGTAAGTCTAATACTGAATTGTTTTTGACACTGGACTTTGTTACTGGATTATCCCTGGATTGAAAAACTGACTGATTAACCTGTGAATGACTTTTAGACTGCTTATTTTGAACTTTGCTTAAACTTTCTGGAAGTAAAGCCCCTGTCACACAGCACCAACAGATGGAAAGAGGATGTAAAATGGAGAGAAACAC
This sequence comes from Laticauda colubrina, assembly GCA_015471245.1. Lineage (NCBI taxonomy): Eukaryota > Metazoa > Chordata > Lepidosauria > Squamata > Elapidae > Laticauda > Laticauda colubrina. Next base: position 15,731,518 of record BLBF01000042.1, on the reverse strand, counting down.
TTGCCATCCATTGGTTAACGCGATACATTCGTTCTGTACTCACTGCATCCATTTTTCATACTTTGTATCCGTCCAGCATCCATCTACTGACATTTCATCCGCTCAAAAAGTTTTGAGCTGCACAAAACTTTTTGAGCGGAAAAAGTACCCAACGCATCCATTCTACATTGGCTACGCATACAGGGGACATCCATTATACGTCCATCGTCATCTGTTACGCATCCGCTATATCTGCTAGGTATCCGCTGCACATCCACGCAACTCACATCCGCTCCAGTGGAAAACGGACACAGGGAGAAGCAAAACGGATGTGGAACAGACACACAGCGTTACTAGCATGGACAGAGAAAGGATGAAAGCGGATGCAGCTCTCATACAAAGCATTAAAATGGAAAAAACGTTCGTATAGGGGACGTATCTTGGATATTTAGGATGCTTGGAGGATGCCTAGAGGATGTAACAGGATACCGAGCGGAAAACCTATATTTCCTATAAAAACGGGGAGGAAATCACCTGGATCTCACTTTCAGTCCAGCAGTCCTGTGGTGCAGACCTCTTCAACCTTCATCTGGCTCTTGCTCTTCCACAGCATCCATTGATGTCCACCATGGATCGTAACACACTCCTTTTGGTAGCCACCATCATTCTACAACAGTGCGAAGCCCTCTACAGGCTCTTTCACCTGTTCTACAGGAAGAAAAGGAGGCGTCCAAGAAGTGTCTGGGTCCGAAGATGGATCGCGAGAAGAGCCGAGTACGGATCGGATAACAAGCTGATGGTGGAGCTGAGGAACGAAGACCCAAGTGCACTCCAGAACTTCATGAGGATGCTGCCAGCCATGTTTGATGAAGTTGTGGAGCGGCTGAGATACAGGTTGACCAAGGCAAACACCAGCTTCCGGCCCAGCCTGGACCCTGGGCTGAATGTGGCACTGACTCTGTGCCACCTGGCCTCCGGGACCACGTACAGGAGCATGCAATATGGCTGGAGGGTGCCACACAACACCATCAGCATTGTGGACAGAGAAGTGGTGCAGGCCATCATCGAAGAATACCTGGAGGAGCTCCTCCAGTGCCCCTCCACTGAAGAAGGATGGAAGAAAGTTGCAGAGCAGTGGTATCAGAGGTGGAACTTCCTCCACACCGTTGGAGCCATAGATGGGAAGCACGTGGCCTGCAAAGCTCCAACCAAGTCAGGGTCCTCTTATCACAACTACAAGGGCTTCTTCAGCATCATCCTCTTTGCCATGGTCGATGCTGACTGCAAGTTCATGTACATTGAAGCTTCGGGCAACGGGTCATCTTCAGATGCCCAGGTATACAATGCCAGTCACCTCAAGGAGGGGCTGGAACGCAACCTCATCATGGGCTTCCCAGATCCAGACCCCCTGCCCAATGACACGCAAGATGTGCCCGACTTCATCGTGGGGGATGACGCCTTCTCCCTCAGAACCTACCTCATGAAGCCCTATACTTCCAGACTCCTCACCCGTGAAGAGAGGATCTTGAACTACAGACTGTCCAGGGCAAGGCGGGTGGTGGAGAACGCCTTTGGCATCCTGGCCAACAGGCTCCAGGTACTTCTCACCACCATGCAGCATCTCCCAGAGACCGTGAGGAACATCGTGGAAGCTTGCTGCATCCTGCACAATCTCATGCGCACCCGCTACCCAGTGTTGCAGAACAGGCTCGTGAACCTCCAACAAGGCAATGGGGACATGGAGCATGGTGAATGGAGGCAAGGGCGAAACCTGATAGATACTGTGGATGTACAAGGCCCCAACAGAGCTTCACATGAAGGGAAGAAGCAGCGCAACCTCCTGAGACACTGGTGCAACTCCCCATCTGGAGCAGTGCAGTGGCAAGACAGGATGGTAGATGCTTAATGGATGCTTCCTTCAGCCTGTCTCATCACACTAATGAGATTGGGCCATGTATGTTGGGTTGGCCTACAATGAACAGGGCATTTAATAAAGAGTTGTGTTTATGTTGAAATGTGTGGATCAATGATTAAATTGTTATTGATAATAAAGGGCCATAGGTGTGGCACCTAGGAGGGTGGACCATACAGTCACACTATGCTTGGAGGATTATCTATCCCACAGCTATTACCCATCCCAAAGGTATCCCTGCCCATCCCACTGCTATCCTTACCCATCCCACAAGCATGCAAAGGCTTAAACCATTTCTAAAAGTTTCCACCAAGATTTTATTGACAAAAATAAATGAAGCAAGTGTGTGAAGCAAAGATAAACTTTATTAATAACAAACTGTAAAAGAAAAATGACCCACGTCAAGTGTCCAAAGCAAAAATAAAGTCAACAGGTAGCCACCCAGTCTCTGGCACTCTTCTTGGTCACTCTGAAGCATGCCCATAGTCTCAGGGGTGAAGGGTCCAGGTGTTGTGGAGGTGGCTGCTGCTGGAGTGCTGGTCCGAGGTGCCATTGGGGTGCCTGGCCCTGAGAGGGCAACAGGGGATGGTGTGTGGAGGAAGCTCTCAGAGAGCTGGCTCAGTCCTGTGATGTTGAGAGCCCCTTCCTCCATGACATGGGGTGTCAGCCCCAATACCGATGACAGATATTCTGAGGCCGGGCTTGGCTGTGGGGTGGAGGAAGGAGGAGTGTAGTGGGCTGTCTGGTCTGCAGCTGAGCGAGGTGAGGCATGGGTGGCATCTGTGGCATGGGTGGCATTTGTGGCGTGGGTGGCATCTGTGGCATGGGTGGCATCTGTGGTGTCGGTGGCATCGGTGGCATCGGTGGCATCGGTGGCATCGGTGGCGTTCGATGAACCTGTGGCTGGACTGGGAAGGGCTGCCTGTACTGCTGGAACTCCTGGTAGCCGTAGCCTTCGTAGGTGAGGGCATGTGGATAGACTTGGAAGGGCTGTGACATCACCTCGGGTGGAGGAGCAGACCTGGACTGGGTTGGAGCAGGTTCAGCTGGGCCTGGAGGGTTGTGAAGAAGACCGGTGATCCTCTCCTTTATCACCTGGTATTGTGATTCGGACAAGTCCATGAGGGTCTGGTTGACGTAGGTGAGGAAGGGCTTGCGGTTTGAGGATGGTATGTCGGTGTGTACCAGCTGAGAGAGGAGATCTACGCTACTTTTGATGGTGTCCCTGATCTCCAGCAGGACATTGTGGCTCTGCCCCTCCGGTCTGGCTTTCTGCCTGCTTTCTGTGGAGGTGGAGCTGGGGGTGGGGGTGGGTTGGTCTCTGGTGGAAGTGCCCTCTCCTTGCTCCCACTGCTTCAGGGGGTCCTCCACATGCTCCGCCATGGGGAGTGCAGCTGTCAGGGGGGTCTCCATCATGGGACACTCCACAGATACCTGCCTGGACATAGGAGCTGACTCTTGGCCAGCAGAGGACTGGCTTTCTGTGGGCTGCCTGAGAGAGAGGGTTGTCAGAGGGGCTGCTCCTCGGTGGCGGATCTCACCCTCCAAGAAGCTGCCCTTGGCCATCACGTAGGTCTCCTGGTTGTTGAGCTTGACCGTGGCCTGGCCAGACTTCTTGAGGTGCAACTTCCCATACCAGGTGTGCATGTGCTTCCACCACCCGAGGAGGACGTCCGAAGTGTAGCCCAGGCTCTCCGCCTTCTCTCTCCAAGCCGCCTGCCTCCTCTTGGTGTCTCGATAGAGCCTGTGTCCCTTCCGTCATAGGTACTCATTCTCCCTCAGCCATTCAAGCACCTCATCCTCATGTTCCTCTTCGATGGAGTGTTGCCTCCTCCCCCTATGTTGTGTATGCCTCTTCCTCCCTCTCGCAGGGCCATCTGGGCCCTCATCAGAGGGGCTTTGAGGTTCTAGGGGCTGCTCCACCACACCACCACCACCAGCAGCAGCAACAACAGCAGTAGCAGCAAAAGCAGGACCAGCAGCACCAGGATCAGCAGCAGCAGAGTAAGCACCAGCAGCACCAGCAGAACCAGCAGGACCAGGGGCACCAGCATGACCAGCAGGACCAGGAGCACCAGCATGACCAGCAGGACCAGGAGCACCAGCAGGACCAGGAGCAGCACCAGCAGAGTAAGCACCAGCAGAAGCACCAGCACCAGGAGCAGTGTCAGCAGAATAAGCACCAGCAGAAGCACCAGCACCAGGAGCAGTGCTGGCAGAGTAAGCACCAGCACAAGCACCAGCACCAGGAGCAGTGCCAGCAGAGTAAGCACCAGCAGTAGCACCAGAACCAGGAGCAGCACCAGCAGAAGCCCCAGCCCCAGCAGAATCAGCCCGAGCAGCAGAAGCCCCAGCAGAAGCAGAGTCAGGGCCAGGGGGTGGGATGGTGGCCCTGTGCTTCTTGCCAGGGCTGGCAGAAGATGGCACAGGCTTCCTCTTCTTCCCCATGGTTGTTGGCTGGAGATGTGTCTGGCAGCAGGTCTTTCCTCTGAATGGTGACCTGCTTGCGAGCTGCATCCTTTTATATCCTCGGGGCTGACGCAATGCATCCTCCCCGCATGCGCATTGAACACTTTGCATCCTCTAGGCATCCACTAGGCATCCGCTAGGCATCCGCTAGGCATCCGCTAGGCATCCGCTAGGCATCCGCTCGGCGTCCGTGATGCACCCGCTGTATCCGCTCGGCATCCGCTCTGCATCCGTTCCTTCCGCTGTGCAACCACTTCGCTGTGCTCACCTGGAAGCCCTGCGGATGTGCCATCCGCTTCCATCTGCTTCCATCCACTAGGCTTCTGTGAAGAATCCGCTTTACATCCTGGCTATGTCCTCCCTCCGTCTGTTCCTTTCCGTTGTTGTCCGCTCTGTTTATGCAAATTTGAGGCACTTTTGAGAGTGGATAACAACGGATGGAAATTTTTCTCGTCTGCTGTGTCCTTTTTACATCCTTTTTGCATCCATCGGCCTATGTGACAGGCCTTTAAAGACCTACATTTACTATACAATGTATCTGTGTACTGTGTGTGTATTTTTCAAACACTTTTCTCAAATACATCTCCCAGTATGTGCTCATTCTCCTAACGGAGAGTTCGTGTGAATACACAGTACTGTATACAGACAGCTGTTTAATATTTAATTGTGGGTTGCTATCCTGGTAAAAATGGCACAAGTCACTTCTACAAGTCTGTCACTCATAATTTGGTTGGATGGAACAAACTATGTTTTCTGGTCTATGAAGTGCAGCCTGCTTCTGTGTAAAGAAGGTTTATGGAATGTAGTTCAAGACCCACTTGGGATCCAGAAAGCAATGCTTGGGATCCAGAAAATGACGATGATGCCAAGAAGCTTGCTGACTTTAAACAGAACAATGAACGAGCTCTTTGTATAATTGGACTAACACTGAATGACCAGCAGCTAGTACATATTCATGGAGAAGAGTCTGCTGCTAAATGTTGGGAGAATCTGAAGAGGATTTATGTTCGTGACAGTGTAGGTGCACACATACATCTTACATGTAAACTGTTTAGAACATGTCTTCTGAAAGGTGGAGATATGTTAGCCCATTTAAACTTCATGAAAAGAATTTTTCAAGAGCTACATGAAAAAGAACTAATATTTTCAGAACTGCATCAAGTTTATATCATTCTTTCCTCTTTGGATGAAAGTTATGATGATTATATATCTTCACTGGAAGTCCTGCCAAGAGATAAACTGACATTGACTGACATAACTGGAAGATTGTTAGAAGAAGCAAGAAGATGACTGGATAGGGATCAACTGAGGAAGGAACAACCACAAGAAGAGGATTTATCTTCAACTACCTATACTATTAGGAAATGTTTTTCTTGTGGGGCTAAAGGACATATAGCTAACTTCTGTAAGAAGGGAACACAACAGAATACTGATAAACACCAGAAGGCCAAGAAGAATGTTAGTTTAGCTATGTCTAGCAATTCAACTGTAAACAATGATTTGTGGGTTGTTGATAGTGGAGCATCACAGTGCATTTCTAAAGATAGAAAAAGGTTTGTAAAGATGTCCACGAGCAAACAACATGTATCATTGGCAAATGGATGGAAGATTAAAGCATCAGGTGAAGGTACTGCATATTGTTCTTGTATAAATGAACATTTAACTATGTTATATGTACCTAAACTGAAATTTAATTTATTATCAGTAAGGGCTTTAGTTAATATTGGTTATGTAGTAACCTTTAGGGAGATAACTGCATAATAGAGAAAGAGGGTAAAAGTGTTACTGCTACATTAGAAAATGATTTATATGTTATACATGATCAGCTGAAGATGGCTAACTCAGTTTATAACAATGTTAAGCCACATGATGAATGTATGCATTTACTACATAGACGTCATTAATTTCAAAATGCTCAAACCAACTGTTAAATTGGCAGAGGGAGTAAAATTGAAACCCTGCAGCAAGTATTTAAACTGTAATGCTTGCAGTCAAGAAAAGAGTAAGGTTACTCCAGCAAACAGACTAAATGGGCTTAAGACCAAAGAATGTTTAGAGATTGTGTTTGCTGACATAATTGGTCCTAAGAAGCCAAGTTTAGGAGGTGCCTGTTATATTTTGAATATTATGGACCATTACTCACGATATGGTTTCTGCTATTTTTTGAAAAACAAAACAGAAACATTCCAACATTTCTTTAATTGGCTAAGGTTTGCTGAGAGAGAAATGAAAAGTAAAGTAATTACTTTAAGCCCCTGTCACACTGCAGCAACGGATGGAAAGAGGATGTAAAACGGAGAAAAACACTTACCATCCATTGGTTAACGTGATGCTACCATTCTGTACTCACTGCCTCCGTTTTGCTTCCTCTCTATCTGTCCAGCATCCGTCTATTGACATTTCATCTGCTCAAAAGTTTTCGAAGGTCCTGTTACACTGCCCAATGGATGCAAAACATTTGTAAAAAGGACACAGCGGACGAGAAAAATGTTCCAACCATTGTTATCCGCTCTCAAAAAAGGCAAAAATTTGCATAACCAGAGCGGATAACATGGAAAGGAATGGACAGGGGGAGGACGCAGAGCAGATGGAAAGCAGATGCAGAACGGAAGCATCCTTTTGCATCCTCTAGGCATCCTCTAGACATCCTTAATATCCGATATAGGTCCCCACTGCAAACGTTTTTTCTGTTTTAAAAGCTTTCTTTGCGTGCTGCATCCGCTTTCATCCTTTCTCCGTCCGTGCTACTAACGCTGCACATCCGTTCCGCATCCGTTCTGCTTCCTCCCTGAGTCCGTTTACCGCTGGAGCGGATTTGAGTTGTGCGGATGCACAGCGGATGCCTAGCGGATATAGCGGATGCATAATGGATGACAACGGATGCAGAACGGATGTCCCCCGTATGCCTAGTGGATACAGAATGGACGCGTTGGGTACATTTTCTGCTCAAAAGTTTTGAGCAGCTCAAAACCTTTTGAGCGGATGAAATGTCAATAGACAGATGCTGGACGGATAGAGAGGAAGCAAAATGGAGGCAGTGAATACAGAACGGAAGCATCGCGTTAACCAACGGATGATAAGTGTTTTTCTCTGTTTAAATCCTCTTTCCATCCGTTGCTGCAGTGTGACAGGGGCTTGAGCTGCTCAAAACTTTTGAGCCGAAAATGTATCAAACGCGTCCATTCTGCATCTGCTAGGCATACGGGGGACATCCGTTCTGCATCCGTTGTCATCCGTTACGCATCCGCTATATCCGCTATATCCGCTAGGCATCCTCTGCGCATCCGCACAACTCGAATCCGCTCCAGTGGTAAATGGACGCAGGGAGGAAGCGGAACGGACGCGGAATGGACGCGCAGCGTTAGTAGCACGGACAGAGAAAGGATGAAAGCGGATGCAGCACACAAAGAAAGCATTTAAAACGGGAAAAACGTTCGCAGAGGGGATCTATATCGGATATTAAGGATGTCTAGAGGATGCCTAGAGGATACAAAAGGATGCTTCCGTTCCGCATCCACTTTCCATCCGCTCTGCATCCTCCCCCCGTCCGTTCCTTTCCGTGTTATCCGCTCTGGTTATGCAAATTTTTGCCCCTTTTGAGAGCGGATAACAACGGATGGAACATTTTTCTCGTCTGCTGTGTCCTTTTTACAAACGTTTTGCATCCATTGGGCAGTGTGACAGGGCCTTTAGTAACTGATAATGGGACTGAGTTTGTTAATAAAAGATTCCAAACTATATTGAAATTGGCTGGTGTTGAGCATAAACGTTCTGTACCTTACAGACCACAACATAACTCGTTTATAGAACGAAGAGGACAAACATTACAAGCCAAGGCTCGTACTATGTTATCTGATTCAGGTTTTCCAAAAACACTGTGGGGTAGAGCCATAATGTGTGTTAACCATATTTTAAACAATGTGGTAAATACAACAACTGAAGAATTGCCATTCACTCGTTGGCATGGCAGAAAACCAAATTTAATTTACCTACACACATTTGGAGCTCCAGCATGGATTCATATTCCCTCACAAGTAAGATTGAAAGAGCAACATAGAGCTAAGAAGTTATTTTTTGTGGGTTATGAGGCCAACTATAGATCGCTTAGATTCTGGTATCAAGGCACAGATCATGTTTATTGTAGTGCTAGTGCAAAATTTCTTGAGCACATTGGGTGGGATAAACTGGAACTGGACTCCAGCAATGATATTATTATTGACACCCAAAGAGTCCCTAAAGATAAAGTCAGTAAACCCCAAATAGCCATTAAAGAGGAAGAACAGGAGGAAGTAGGAGGACAGGCACAGGAAGAGGTAGAAGAACAGGAGTAGATTGCACAGGAAAGTCCACCAGTTAGCCCTGTATTACCAAGACATTCAACCCAAGTAACATGAGCACATGATAGATATCAGGCTAGTGTTGTATGCCAAGCGAATATAGTTCCAAGTAATTAGAGTGAACTAAAACTGTATCCTGCTAAGGATCAGGCCACTTGTCAGAAAGCAATGGATAAGGAACTGGAATCATTAAAAAGACTGGAGGTATACGAAAATGTTAAGTTACCACCAGGTAAACATGCCATAGGATGTAAATGGATATATAAGCTAAAGACAGGTGTAGATGGGACAGTTACACATAAAGCCAGGTTAGTAGCACAAGGGTTTAATCATACAGCAAATGACTATGATGAGGTGTTTGCACCTAGTCTGAAGGCTACTACATTAAGGGCGGCGTTAGTGTGGGCAGCTAAAGAGAAATATGGCAGCCCTTCCCAGTCCAGGCACAGGTACATCGGAGGCCACCGGTGCCACTGATGCCACAGATGCCACCCATGCCACCGATGCCACCCACGCCACAGATGCCACCCACGCCACCGATGCCACCGTCACCAGTCCTCACCCAGCTGCAGACCAGACAGCCCCACTATACTGCTCCTTCCTCCACCCCACAGCCAAGCCCGGCCTCAGTACATCTGTCATCGGTATTGGGGCTGACACCCCATGTCATGGAGGAAGGGGCTCTCAACATCACGGGCTGAGCCAGCTGTCTGAGAGCTTCCTCAACACACCATCCCCTGTTGTCCTCTCGGGGCCAGGCACCCCAGTGGCACCTCAGACCAGCACTCCAGCAGCAGCCATCTCCACAGCACCTGGACCCTTCACCCCTGAGACTGGGCATGCCTCAGAGTGACCAAGAAGAGTGCCAGAGACTGGGTGGCTACCTGTTGACTTTATTTTTGCTTTGGACACTTGACTTGGGTCATTTTTCTTTTACAGCTTGCTATTAATAAAGATTATCTTTGCTTCACACACTTGCTTCATTTATTTTTGTCAATAAAGTCTTGGTGGAAACTTTTAGAAATGGTTTAAGCCTTTGCATGCTTGTGGGATGGGTAAGGATAGCAGTGGGATGGGCAGGGATACCTGTGGGATGGGTAATAGCTGTGGGATGGGTAATAGCTGTGGGATGGGCAGGGATACCTTTGGGATGGGTAATAGCTGTGGGATAGATAAACCTCCAGTGCAAGCATTGTGGGACTGTATGGTCCACCCTCCCAGGTGCCACATCTATGGCCCTTTATTTTCAATAATAATGTAATCATTCATCCACACATGTCAACATAAACACAACTGTTTATTAAATGCCCTGTTCATTGTAGGCCAACCCAACATAAATGGCCCAATCTCATCAGTGTGATGAGACAGGCTGAAGGAAGCATTCATTAAGCATCTATCATCCTGTCTTGCCACTCCACTGCTCCAGCTGGGGAGTTGCACCAGTGTCTCAGGCGGTGGCTGTGCTTCTTCCATTCACATGAAGCTCTGTTGGGGCCTTGCACATCCTTAGTGTCTATCAGGTTTCGCCCTTGCCTCCATTTCCCAGGTTCCATGTCCCCATTGCCTTGTTGGAGGTCCATGAGCCTATTCTGCAACACTGGGTAGTGGGTGCGCATGAGATTGTGCAGGATGCAGCAAGCTTCCACGATCCTCCTCACAGTTTCTGGGAGATGCTGCATGGTGGTGAGAAGTACCTGGAACCTGTTGGTCAGGATGCCAAAGGCGTTCTCCACTACACACCTTGCCCTGGACAGCCTGTAGTTGAAGATCCTTTCTTCACGGGTGAGGAGTCTGGAAGTGTAGGGCTTCATGAGGTAGGTTCTGAGGGAGAAGGCGTCATTCCCCACGATGAAGTAGGGCACATATTGCGTGTCGTTGGGCAGGGGGTCTGGATCTGGGAAGCCCATGATGAGGTTGCATTCCAGCCCCTCCTTGAGGTCACTGGCATTGTATACCTGGGCATCTGAAGCTGACTCGTTGCCTGAAGCATCAATGTACATGAACTTGTAGTCAGTATCGACCATGGTGAAGAGGATGATGCTGAAGAAGCCCTTGTAGTTGAAATAAATGGAGCTCGACTTGGCTGGAGCTTTGCAGGCCACGTGCTTGCCATCTATGGCTCCAACGGTGTGGGGGAAGTTCCACTTCTGATACCACTGCTCTGCAACTTTCTTCCATCCTTCTTCAGTGGAGGGGCACTGGAGGAGCTCTTCCAGGTATTCTTCGATGATGGCCTACACCACTTCTCTGTCCACAATGCTGATGGTGTTGTGTGGCACTCTCCAGCCGTACTGCATGCTCCTGTAGGCGGTCCCAGAGGCCAGGTGGCGCAGAGTCAGTGCCACCTTGAGCCCAGGGTCCAGACTGGACTGGAAGTTGGTGTTTGCCTTGGTCAACCTGTATCTCAGCCACTCCACAACTTCGTCAAACATGGCTGGTGGCACCCTCATGAAGTTCTGGAATGCACGAGTGTCTTTGTTCCTCAGCTCCACCATGAGCTTGTTGTACAGTCCGTCCTCTGCTCTTCTGGCAAACCATCTTTGTACCCAGACACTTTTTGGATGCCTCCTTTTCTTCCCTTAGAACAGTTGAAAGAGCCTGTAGATGGCTTCGCACTGTTGCAGAACGATGGTGGCTACCAAAAGGACTGTGTTATGATCCATGGTGGAATAGCAAGATCCAGATGCAAGATCCAGAGGTCTGCACTGCAGGGCTACTGGACTGAAAGTGAGATCCAGGTGATTTCCTCCCCCTTTTTATAGGCAATATAGGTTTTCCACTAGGTGTCCTTTTGCATCCTCTAGGCATCCTGCAGACATCCTAAATATCCAAGATAGGTCCCCTCTGTGAACATTTTTTCCATTTTAAATGCTTTGTTTGCGAGCTGCATCCGCTTTCATCCTTTCTCCATCCGTGCTACTTATGCTTTGTGTCCCTTCCATGTCCGTTTTGCTTGCTCCCTGTGTCCGTTTTCCCCTGGAGCGTATTTGAGTTGCGCAGATGCACAGCGGATGCCTAGCAGATATAGCAGACGCATAACGGATGACGACGGATATGGAACGGATGTTCCTTGTATGCGTTGCGGATGCAGAACGGACGCGTTGGATACATTTTCCACTCAAAAAGTTTTGAGAAGCTCAAAACTTTTTGAGCGGATGAAACCTCAGTTGACGGATGCTGGACGGATAGAGAGTATGAAAAACGGACGCAGTGAGTACAGAACGGATGAATCGCGTTAACCAATGGATGGCAAGTGTTTCTTTCCATTTTACATCCTCTTTCTATCCGTTGGTGCAGTGTGACATGGGCTTTAATGTGTGTTAAGATATCTGTAAGAAACAATGCATTATGCATTGTATTTGGAGCCAAAAGATGAACTGAGTTTAACTGCATATGCTGATGCAAATTTTGCTGCAGACATAAATACATGAAAATCTACATCGGGTTCTGCTGTATTATTTGGAAAAGCATTGATTGGATGGAGATCTATAATACAAAAACATCTAAGTTTGTCAACATTGGAGGCTGAATTCTCATGTTTTTCTTTATTATGTACAGATTTAATTTTGTATAAGCAATTATTAATTGATATGGGAATTGATGTAAAAAATCCTATTGTTTTTTATGAAGATAACCAATCAGCAATACAGATGGCTTCAAATATTGCTATTAAAACAAGAACAAAACACACAGATTTAAGATATTTAAATGTGAGACATTGTGTGCAAAGTAAGATGATTAAGCTAGAATACTGTGTCAGAAAACAATATAGCAGATCATTTTACAAAGGCCCAAGGCTCTATAAAGCATAAGGCTAGCTGTGAAGATTGTGGACTTAGAATGTAAGGTTGTATATATTATCTTACCCAAAAGGGGAGCATGTTAGGAATATAAGTCACCTAATAGGTATTTGGGTTATATTATATAAACCAGAATCGACATTTTAATCCTGTCTCTTTACGGGAATGCAAGAGCATACATTTGGGTGTGGTTTCTCAAATGGCCATAAGATGGAGCCAGAAACCTGGGTTGTTTAGTCTTCATCTGAGTCTCAGAAGAAAGTGTATCTTTGTTTCCTTCTGTTGGAAAGTATTGCCTTTGCTCCATTTTTCCTAATTGACTGATTTTTCTGGATTTAATGTAAGTCTAATACTGAACTATTTTTGACACTGGACTTTGTTACTGTATTATCCCTGGATTGAAAAACTGACTGATTAACCTGTGAATGACTTTTGGACTGCTTATTTTGAACTTTGCTTAAACTTTCTGGAAGTAAAAACCTACATTTACTGTGCAGTGTATCTGTGTGCTGTATGTGTATTATTCAAACACTGCTCTCAAATATGTCTCCCTGTATGCGCTCATTCTCCTCACAGGGAATTAACTCAACACTTCCTTCCTTCCTTCCCTCCCTCCCTCCCTCCCTCCTTTCCTTCCCTCCTTTCCTTTCCCCTCCCGTCCCTTCCCTCCCTCCCCTCCCTGCCTCCCTCCCTCCCTCCCTTCCTTCCTGTGAAAGAACAAATGATATAATTCATTTAAAAGGAAATGGGGATTTTAAAGGAGGGGTTCCCTAACTATGACTCCTAAAATGTTAATAAATCTAGGCAAGCCATTCTTGAAAAGACAATCAATTATACTTGGATTCAAGTTGGAGAAAAAAAAATACATGATTAACTCTTAATCTACATACTAATAAACTCCTGATAAAATCTGGCAATATTTTATGCATGATTTGTTTCCATGTGTATTTTAGTTTGCTTAGTTGCATATTTTCAACAGAGAAAAATATACTGAGGCCATTTTTCTCTAAAATCAATTTTGGAATTAAAAGATTTTCATCTTTCCTCATTACATTCTTGGCTTAAACCCTCTTTACTGATATACCAGTACATTGATAAAATTTATTGATTGGTTCTATATTTGCTGTTTCAATTTTAATGATTATTTAATGGTTGTGTAAGCTTGTATTGTACTTTGCATTGTATTGATTGATTTGTACTGATTGTATTTAATGGTTGTGTAAGATTAGTCATATTCAAACATGTAATTTTTCTCTATGTATCTTACAAACTTTCAAGATGTTGACATTCATGGCCAGATAATTCTTGCATCGGGAAATTGTGTCTAAAGCCATCACATATTAATGATAACTGCAAATTAAAACAGTTGTGGATATTTCTATGGGAAAAATGAAACTAACTGGCCAACAAATAATTAAAAATGATAGATTAGAATATTGTTTTGTTAACCCAAACCATAAACTAGCTGGATTTAGCTTGATCTAAATAATTTCAGATAGATTTAACAAGTCTTTTTATTTGATCTGGCAAAGTCAGGAGAGGGTATTTTAGAAAATGTTAAAGACAGATACATAGACACTGAAATGTCAAACCATCCATCAAAAACAGTACATTGAGATTTCCTCTGGAATAGCTACAGAGAGAAATGCCCAGGCCACAGATTAGGGGACTCTGTACTATTTTCCCCTACAAATTTTTATTAATTCTTATTTATACTTCACAAGTCATATGGAAAACCTGTAAAGGTACAAAGCAGACTTTCTTAATTCCTCTAGAATGATCATATTTTAGAATCGGCATCATCTCTAAGGGACTTTGAAGTGTTTCCTAAAGTGATCGTATTTATAGGAACTCCCATGTAATTTTTCCAGACTCAAAGTTATTAGCTTAATGCTTCTTTGAAAAAGGTGGTGGTGGGAATGGCACTGTTATTACTTCTCTAATTCTTGCAGCCCTTGCAAGAATTCTTTGATTTTTTTTTCTTTTATCTTTATCCAATGTCTAAATGTGAGGTTGCAGATTCAGAGCTCTCTATTGGGAGAAAAGAAATTTCTAAAGTGATTTTCTTTTGATAGTTTCATTATGAGTTAGACACAAGCAATGTCCAACAGCTTAAATTGTTGTGCTGAAACTGCCCAATTTATCCCTCAAATGAACCATTTCCCCTCTAAGATTGCATGCTTAATATTTTCAGGTTGGACATTTCAGTAGCAAAGTAAATTTTAAGCCAGCTATTCTGGGATCTCACGGCCTTTAGATATATTCACACTATTTCTCCCCATGGAATAGAATTCATATTGGGTTCTGGCTTTGAAGGCAACTGTCAGGTGGTGCTCCATTCAAAATCCAAGAAAGAAATACTTAGACTCTTTAAGTTAGAGAAAAGTTATCTTTTACTGAAAGTGAAGTGGTAGCAACCAGAGAATTCTGAATCTGAGAAATTAGGCGCGTAATTCACATATACAAAATGATGGAAGTGTTCCCACCCGCAATAGTTCAGATGAAACTTCCAATTAGAAATTGTGAATATGATCATGTGGGCATCTTCAGGTGATAATGAGGCCTCTGTCCGTTGACCTTGGCATACTTTGATAACGGGTTGCAGTCGCGCAGAGAAAAGAAAGCAAAGCGAGAAATAGAAACCTAACTCTATTGTATGCTCCCCCCCCCATTTACACAACAGAAAAATGTAACACCTCACTTCCCAGCTCACTTCCCAGACTTATCCCTTCCTCTCCTCCCCCCATTTCTTATGACAGCCGAAAGATGCAAAGCGATAGTAGAAGATCTTGAAGGCTGATATTCGCCCCTCTTAGAAAAAGGAAAACCATCAGTCCTAAAAGAGAGAGAGGAGAAAATATAAAGACAAGTATTAATCCTTAAACAATTACAAAAGAATACGCTCCTAGGGCTTATCAGGATACTTGGAACAAAATGCTTTGATCAACTTAGGGGTTTTAACATCGGTTTTGAAAACCTATTCGGCTTGTGAAGAAGGGAAATGTTTCCAGGCTACAAGATACTGGAGCCAACCCCTCCATTTGCGAGAGTCCAGAATTTCTTTAACTTCAAAATGTTGTTCACCTTCAATCAGTATTGGTATGGGAGGGTCAGCCTGGATGGGTCTTAAATCAGAAGTATGTTCAGGTTTTAACAAACTAACATGGAACCCCGGATGAAATCGTCAAAGAGTTTTTGGTAAGTTCAGCTGGACTGTTACAGGATTTATAATCCGTTCAATCGTGAAAGGACCAACATATTTAGGACCAAGCTTTTTTGACTTTTGAGTGGTTTGCAGGTATCTGGTGGACAGGAAAACTTTGTTACCTACTTTATATAATTTCTGTGGAGATCTTTTCTTGTCTACAAACTTCTTATGAGCTTGATGGGCCTCATCTAATGCTTTGCGTGTTACTGGGCAGTTAAGTTGGAGTTGAGTTATCCATTCATCCAGCGAATGGATGTTAGGCCTTTCATGAGGAAGTTTAGGTATGGGTACAAAATCTTGTCCCAAAGCTACTTTAAATGGGGTAAATCCAGTACTACTATGTACGGAGTTGTTATATGCCACTTCGGCAAATGGTAGTAAGTCGGACCAGTTATCTTGTTGATAATTTATGTAACATCTAAGATACTGTTCTAACACTGCATTAGTTCTCTCACAGGCCCCATTGGTTTGAGGGTGGTGGGCGGAGCTTAAGTCCTGGGCAAAGCCTATCAACTTCAGGAATGCTTTCCAAAAATTTGAGGTAAATTGGACCCCTCTGTCAGAGATTATGCATTCCGGAATGCCATGTAACCTATAGATATGTGAAATAAACAGTTTAGCGAACGTCTTAGCAGGTGGAATCTTGGAACAAGGTGTGCAATGTACTTGTTTGGAAAACAAATCGGTTACTACCCAGATAACCGTGTTTCCACTGCTTTCGGGTAATTCTACTATAAAGTCCATGGAGATTTCCTTCCAGGGGGCTGTTGGTCTAGCGACATTTTGTCACAACCCTACTGGCTTACCAGGAGGTCTCTTTGCCAAAGCACAAATTGGACACCTAGCTACATAAGCTTCAATGTCCTTCTTTAAAGTAGGCCACCAGAATTGCTGCTTAACCAGATGTAAGGTTTTCACAAATCCAAAGTGACCAGCTGCTTTAGAATCATGAGCTTGTTGTAGTATTTGGCCCCTCAGCACCTGTGGTACATACAACTTGGTCCCCACCCAAGCCAAACCATCTCTAACTGTACAGTCATTCGAATGAGCCAGGAACCAATCATCCAGTTTTAACCTTCTTTTAGTTGTTTGGTTAGGTCATTCGATAAATTCACTTCTTGTTTCTTCTTTTGGGCTCTGGTGATCACTGGGGTGGCTAGATGTTTGGTCGAAACAATTGGACTTATCACCTCCTGGCGCATACTTTTCTATTGGGGTAGTCTAGCGAGAGCATCCACCATGAAGTTCTTCCCCCCTGGAATGTACTTCAGTGAGAAATTGAACCGCTTGAAATACTGGCCCCAGCGAACTTGTTTAGGGGACAGCTTCCGAGGCATTTTTAAGGCTTCCAAATTTTTATGATCAGTCCATACCTCATATGGATGTTTTGCTCCTTCCAGGAAATGTCTCCAGGTCAGTAAGGCCCAACGAACTGCAAAAGCTTCTTTTTTCCAGATGGCCCACCTTCTCTCAGTTTCAGACAGTTTAGGGGAGGTATACGCACAAGGCTTTAAGGTCTCTTTCTCATTGATTTGAAGTAACACCGCTCCAACAGCCACATCACTTGCATCGGCTTGAATCACGAAAGGACTTTCCATATCCGGTGCTTTAGCACTGGTTCTGCAGCAAACAGTCGTTTTAGCTTTTCAAAAGCTGCTTGGCACTCCATGGACCACTCCAACGGCTTTCCTGGCCTTGGCTTCACCTCCCCTTTTGTTTTTAAGAGATTTGTGATGGGCATTGCTATCTTAGTAAACGTCGGGATAAATTTCCGGTAAAAATTTGCAAATCCCAAGAAGCTTTGAAGTTGTTTTCTGGTACATGGTGGAGCCCATTCCAATATGGCATGCACTTTCTCTGGATCCATTTCTATTCCCTCAGATGAAATTCGATATCCCAAACAGTCAATTTTTTCTTGATGGAATTCACACTTGGATAGTTTAGCATACAACGTAGCGGCACACAGTTCCTGTAGAACCGACCACACCAGTTTCACATGTTCATCCAGAGTTTCTGTGTAGATAAGGATGTCATCAAGATAAACCAGAACCCCCCTGTATAAAAGTTCATGTAACACGTGATTGATCATCTGCATGAATACAGCTGGGGCCCATTGTAAACCAAAAGGAAGAACGTTGAATTGGAAGCAACCCATCAGGAAGTTAAAAGCGGTCTTCCACTCATCCCCTTCCTTAATTTGAATTCAGTAGTATGCTTCTCTCAAATCCAACTTCGTGAAAATCTTCCCCTTGGCTAGATGGGCCAACATGTCCTTCATCAAAGGGAGGAGGTACATGTTTTCCACGGAAATGGCGTTCAAATTTCCGTAGTCCACCATCAAGTGTTTGGAACCATCTTTCTTTTCACAGAACAACACTGGGGCCTCTACCCGGGGCCTAGCAGGTTGAATGAAACCACGTTCCAGATTTTTATCTATAAACAATCTCAGCTCCTCCAATTCACGTGGTGTCATTGAGTACAATTTCGGTTTTGGGAGCTTCACCCCAGGCAAAAGTTAAATAGCACAGTCTGTTGGCCGGTGAGGCAGAAGCTCGTCCGAGGCCTTCTCACTGAACACTTCTTTTAAATCCCAATACTCTTTGGGAATTTTCTCCTTCCCTTTCATGGGTTCAGTACCTGTGGAAGCTATTTCAATTGGAATCTGAAGATTCGGCTGAGATCTCCCCTTTTTTACTGGTCGCTGCTTGATGCATATGCGCAACAACCCCTTTCTCCAGTTAACCTGGGGGTTCCATTTCCAGAGCCAGGGCAATCACAATATTAATGGTTGCTCCATCCCAGGGACCACAATAAAGCGCAGAGTCTCATCATGCTCTCCCATGATCATTTCTATAGGTTCCGTGATAAAACGTGCAGGGCAACCTCCAACCACTGATCTATCTAATTGGCAAAAGGAAATGAGCATCTTCAAAGATTTTAGTTTAAAGCCCATTTTCTCCACTACTTCCGTGTTGACTATACACCTTGTGCACCCAGAATCTAACGGGTAGCATTTCCCCTTCGACCCCTGAATTAGGTACCCTCAACTTCACCGGAATGGTCATAGGGCCCACGATTGGACTTACCAGGAAGTCGTCTTCCGAGTTGAAACTGTTCTCCTCAGGGATAACTGGGGTTTCTGATTCCTCTCCTGTGGGAGGGGTGACCTCTGCCATCTCTTTCGACTTTAATGTTGCTTCCTGAGGCTTCGCTGGGGATTTTTCAGGTTTCTTCCCTTCTTTTGGTGCCCCCTTTGGTTCCAGCTTGACTTTGCAGTTCACAGCCCGGTGACCTTCCTTCCCACATCGAAAGCAGGCCGAGGGGTTGTGTCTTGCCGCCACTCCTCCCCTCTGAGGTTTGGGGACCTCTTGAGGATGTGGGGGAAAGGCTTGCTCCACCCAGAACCTCACCGCCATCTGCTTCGGGTTAAATCAATTTCCACTTCTTCTGCCAGCAAGTACCACATCTGCAAGTCATTTGGGTTTCTTCTAGCAATACATCTCTGGTACACATCTTCATTTAAACCATCTTTAAACGCTTCTATCAGGGCTTCCTGGGACCAGCCTCGGATAAGACCGGTTAACTATCTAAATTCTTGGGTGTAGTTAGCCACTGACCTCCGACCCTGATTTATGGTCTTCATTTTAATCTGGGCCTTGCGCTCTGCCAGTGGGTCCTCAAACCTAGCCCACAGCGCAGTCATGAACAGGTTATAATTCATCAACTGGGGAGCATTATCATTATGCAGGGTCACCATCCACTCTGCAGCTGTTCCCTCCAGATCCCTGGTAACACATCTCACTTTGGCTGCTTCTGAGGGAAAATCCTCCCCGTATTCTTCCATATAGCTCCAAACTTGGGCTAGGAAAAATCCCAAGGTTTTGGGATTTCCCCTGTATTTTACTTCTAACAGAGGCAGTCTAGGAGCTCTATACCTTCTAGGAATTACACCTCCCGCTGAGGGCCGCGGGGCTGCTGCTGGCTCAGGTTGATTTATGGGAGAAGGGGCTGCTCTGCTTCTTCTAGCTGGTGCTACTCCCCCTTCCCCTTCATACATTTGTGCAGCTTGGGGTTGTTCAAAGGCTTCATTCAGGCTTGATCCAATAAGAGTGCTCTCTTTTCCCTCTCTTGCCATGGCTCCTCTTTTCCACAACGGCGATTAGTTGTGATTCCGGGGGGGGGGGGTTCCTTCTTTGGATCTCTCCAGCCAAGCCCCACCGACCATCTGGGCTTCACAGCTGGATCATCTTCCAATTTGAGCTCTGCTAACGATTGGGCTTCCTGTACCATCATAGAATCTTGCCCTCCAATGGCTCCCATATCTTCCTGATCAGTAGTTGAAGATGACATGATGTTCAGGCCCCCTCGGAAGAAAATTGGGTGTTTTCTCTGGGTGGGCTCATAGAATGAGATTCAGAATAATGTCAGGTGGTGCTCCATTCAAAATCCAAGAAAGAAATACTTAGACTCTTTAAGTTAGAGAAAAGTTATCTTTTATTGAAAGTGAAGTGGTAGCAACCAGAGAATTCTGAATCTGAGAAATTATGTGCGTAATTCACATATACAAAATGATGGAAGTGTTCCCACCCCCAATAGTTCAGATGAAACTTCCAATTAGAAATTGTGAATATGATCATGTGGGCATCTTCAGGTGATGATGAGGCCTCTGTCCTTTGAACTTTGCATACTTTGATAACAGCTTGAAGTTGCACAGAGAAAAGAAAGCTAAGCGAGAAATAGAAACCTAACTCTATGGTATGCTCCCCCCCTCATTTACACAACAGAAAAATTTAACACCTCCAGCTCACTTCCCAGACTTATCCCTACCTCCCCTCCCCCCGTTTCTTATGACAGCCAAAAGATGCAAAGCGATAGTAGAAGATCTTGAAGGCTGACAGCAACACTTGCAGGAAAAACTCCAGTTTCAGTTTGTTCAGAAGTGTTAGATCTTTTAATACGTATTTCCAGGAGACGAACAAAAATGAGCATTAAGTGGCAAGAATGCAACTTTCCAATATAGAGATAAATACCTTTTATTATCAGTGTTCGTAAAGCTTCCTATTTCTGCTTAGGTTTTTAAAATCATCTTATTTTACACACACACACACACACACACACACACAGTATGTTTAAGAAATCCACATTCATTTCTTTCACAACTTTCAAAAACTCATGATGCTTTTATACCAAATTACATATAGAATTTATATCAGTTAATGTAAATTTGAGACGATATCTTTTAGATGATAATCATTTCTTTGATGTTATTCCTGGTTACATTTATATCTTTGGATACATTTTAATTTTAGAAATGATGGAAAATATTTGTGGCTAAGATGGTAGATGGTGGTGGTGGTCTGTCCTCTGAGCTTCTTCCACTGATGATGTTACCTAGCCTGGTAATGAAATGTTTGGAAGGTGAACAAGAAGCTCAGAGAACAAACCACCACCTATACAGGCAGTTCTTCCTTAATGATTGGTTGCTTAGCAACTGTTTAAAATTAGAACAAAAGCAGTGGTGGGATTCAAATGTTTTTACTATGGTTCTGTGGGTGTGGCTTGCTGGGTGTGGCATGGCTTGGTTGGCATGGCTTGGTGGACGTTGCAGGGTAAGGATACTGTAAAATCTCCATTCTCTCCCTACTCCTGGGGAAAGGATACTGCAAAATCCCACTCCCTCCCCACCCCTTTAACCCACTTTCCAGCTCTATTCTCCTGTGCACAGCAATAAAAGAAGACTTAGCCAATCAATTGGGACTCAGGAGGCAGAGAATAGATGGGGGCAGGGTCAATCAGAGGTGGTATTTGTTGGTTCTCCGAACTACTCAAAATTTCCACCACCGGTTCTCCAGAACAGGTCAGAACCTGCTGAATAGCATCTCTGAATAGACACCCCAAAGACAACTTATGATCCAATTGTGGACTTCTGATGTGGGAACCCCCATGTAGTGGTTCTATCTCTCCATTCTTTGGTCAGGTGTCTTCAATTTACAAGTTTTTGTTTTTTTCCAATTGGTCCAGTTTTTGGTTAAAAAAAAAAAAACATCCATAGGAATGAATGGATTCCAGTTCCAGCTGCCGTGTTTGCTTAACAACCACTGCAAAAACTGAAGTTATTTGTTCTCTTCCACCTAATATGGGCTATTTATGACAGCAACTATATAGATTCTACTATTGACCACATTACTATATGCCCTATGTAGTCCTACTACAAGGATGTAATTCTATTCATTTCAACTCAGTTAAGATAATTAATCCAATTTAATGTAGAGTGGTTGGGTGAATTAATCTGGAGGCACCTCTTTGACATATTGAATTCGAACTGTCTTGACAGTTGGACTGAAATTTGCATTTCAAATGTAATATTTTATTTAGGCTGAATATTTGCACTGCCATATTCCTCAGTTTCATCCCATTGCTAAGCAATGTGCACACAGACCCCCTGATTAGATCTATATTCTTTGTAAATCAGCTAATGTATATTTTAAAACAAACTCATGTGTCCACTGTTGATCATTCAATCCCTTTAAGTCTTTTCTCTAGCAGTAGTTATTTTACCTTTGTAATATTGCCAGTTCTATGTTATTGAATTTTTTTTTTATTAAAAAAAATCTGGAGGTTTGCACACCTGAAGTATTTCCTTTCCACTCAGAGAAATCAAACAAATGGAAGTCCTTAATTATTTATCTTTTTTTTTAATTATTTATATTAGTTAAACTGCCATTGATGCTTCTACCCTCCAAACTTTTCTATGGAGGAAACATGAAATTGTATTCTTGTTCTTTTCAAGGTATGAGACTGAGCCTTCTATCAAGTAAATTATAAAAGAACTGATGTGTATCAACATACCAAGCTTCCTAGCTTCTTTTATGAGAAAAAATGCTTGTTCTGAGAACTCACATGGGTTCGCTTTGTGAATTTTAAGTTTTCTCTGAGGTCAAACTGACATTTCCAAATAAAAATATCCAGCAAAAGATACCAAAGCAACAGCTTCTTGAAAGTATTCTTGTAATGTCAAGCCACAGTGAGTTATGAAATCAGATCTGTTTGCAGTATTTTGAACGCTTCAGGGAGTGCTTTCTTTGTTCTTTGACACTGGGCAAAATGTAAAAGCAGAGTGGGAAAAAAGCAATATCCTTGCAGCACTTTCTTTGACAGGAGATGGTAAAAAAAACTTAGCGTTCAGGAGAGGCTTGCTTCTTCTTCTGCATTCTATCACAATCTAAATGATTGGTAGAAAGTATACTTTAAAGATGGCCATCCATTAGTAAAAATTCAGAAAGCTGTCATGAGCTAGGGTTCATAAAAACTGTAGCTGAACTTCAGATTCTTGTTGAATAGGTATATTCTTTATTGCAGGAGTGTCAAACTTGCATCGTCATGGCATCGTCACATCATCACATATCATGACTTTTCGCCCATTCACTAAACTGAGTATGATGCATCTGTTCCGCACTGGCCATGAGTTTGACAACACTGCTTTATTGTAATAGAAATATTCTTTATTGGCCAAGTGTGTTGAGACATACAAGGAATTTGTATCTGGTGTATAACCTCATACAAATAAAAAAACAAAATGATAAGTCATACATCGGGGTGTCAAACTTGATTTCATTGAGGGCTGCATCAGGGTTGTGTTTGACCTCAGGGGACTGGGCTGGGTTGGCCAGCTGAATATCACTTGTGTCAGGGGCACCTGTGGTGGCCCAAGCGCTTTGCCAATGAAAACAGGCTCCCAAGTTCTGTTTCCAGCTGCCAGGCAAAACAGAGCTCAGGAGGACTGTATGCAGCCCCTGTGAACTCCATTTCCAGCTGCGACAGCCTCCTGTGGCCCTCCTGAGCTTCATTTTCACTGGCAGAGGACTGGTCCTTCACTATTTCCAGGGAAGCCACATGGGCCAGATCGAAGCACCTCGTGGCCTTGAGTTTCACACCTCTGTCATAGATCATAAGTCATAAGGTACAATCATATATGTATATATGTGCTGTTTAGCTTCCTTCGGGTATTATCCCACGTCATTGTAGTGCTGTTAAAGTTGTAGCAACGTTTCAGCAGAATCCCATCTGCCATCATCAGGCTTCTGTGTGGATGTGGGTCTCACAGCTCCAGGCTTCCAAATCATTGACAGTCTGGTGGAATCATCTCTTCTATTCATGCTTTCAGGTCTTTTTTCAATCTCTATGGTTTCTCTGATGATTCTGTGGCTGGGGTTTTCTATATTGGCTAAGGTTTTGGTGCCATTGAAGTTGATGTTGTGACCTGTGGTTTTCATGGGTTGGACTAGAGAGGAGGTGTGTTCCAGCTTTTTTACTGCATTTTTGTGTTCATCCAGGTGGGTACTTATTCTTCTATTGGTCTGTCCAATGTATGTGGCCAGGCATGATGCATAGGGAACTTTGTATATGCCTTGGTTTTCCAGGTCAATTTTGCCTTGGAGTTTCTAAGGATGGCTGCTATTTTTTTGTCTGTTTTGAAGGCAGTCTTGATGTGATGCCTGTGTAGTATCTGACTGATTTTATCTATAGTACCTCTTATCTAGGGCAGGACAGCTGTTCCATAGGTTTGTAGATCTTCTAGGTCTCTATTATGTCTTAGTGTGTTTTTGTGGATCAAGCTAGTGATTTTGTTTTTGTGGAAGCCATTGGCTGTCAGTACTTTAATCAGGGTGCATAGTTGAGTATTTATATGTGTCTTGTCTGCCAGGCATTTGGTTCTGGTGATTAGTGTTTTGGTCATGGAATTTATCTGTGCTGGGTGTTGGTCAATCATTTGGAAGCCTGCACTCTCAAATATAAAGATCTCCACACCACAAGCCAGGCAAACACCTGGGCACAAACAGACTCCCTCCGATACCTCCAGCCCAAACACACCCCAAACAGGCACCCAGAAAAACCCAGCTTCCCAATAAATAATAGCCATCCCTCCACGCGAAGCCCAGCGCACTGAAAGCCTCCAACACAGGAACACAGTGCCGCCAGCCAATCAAAGCCACAAAACAGACAGAAGAAACCAGAAACACCAATCAAACAAACTCCAAACTGGTTTCTTCTGTCTGTTACTTACATGGGTACTTACATGTGTGCTGTTCAGCTTCCTTTGGGTATTATCCCACGTCACTGTAGTTCTGTTAAAGTTGTAGCAACATTTCAGCAGAATCTCATCTGTCATCATCAGGCTTCTGTATGGATGTGTGTCTCACAGCTTTTGGTTTCATATTCGAGGCTGGTCCATTTTGATTGGCTAGCAGCCTGGGTCTGTGTTCATTGGACTTGGAGTTTGATTGATTGGTGTTTCTGGTTGCTTCTGTCTGTTTTGTGGCTTTGATTGGCTGGCAACACTCTGTTCTTGTGTTGGAGGCTTTCAGTGCAGCTTGGCTTCATCTGAAAGGATGGCTGTTATTCATCATCAAGCTAGGTTTCACCTGGGTGCCTGGTTGGGGGGGTGTTTAAGTTGGAGGCATCAGAGGGAGTCTGTCTGTGCTCAGGTGTTTGTCTGTTTTGTGTTGTGGAGATCTTTCTATTTGAGAGTGCAGGTTTCCAAATGATTGACAGTCTGGTGGAATCATCTCTTCTATTCATGCTTTCAGGTCTTTTTTCAATCTCCATGGCTTCTCTAATGATTCTGTGGCTGGGGTTTTCTATAGTGGCTAGAGTTTTAGTGCCATTGAAGTTGATGTTGTGACCTGTGGTTTTCATGTGTTGGACTAGTGAGGAGGTGTGTTCCAGCTTTTTTACTGCATTTTTGTGTTCATCTAGGCGGGTACTTATTCTTCTATTGCTCTGTCCAATGTATGTGGCCGGGCATGATGGACAGGGAATTTCGTATATGCCTTGGTTTTCCAGGTCAATTTTGTCTTTGGGGTTCCTCAGGATGGCTGCTATTTTTTTGTCTGTTTTGAAGGAAGTCTTGATGTGATGCCTGTGTAGTATCTTACTGATTTTATTCTTGGTCTCTGTTATGTCTTGGTGTGTTTTTGTGGATCAAGTTGGTGATTTTGTTTTTTTGGAAGCCATTGGCTGTCAATACTTCAGTCAGGGTGCATAGTTCAGTCTTTATATGTGTCTTATCTGCCAGGTGTTTGGTTCTGGTTATTAGTGTTTTCGCCACGGAATTTATCTGTGCTGGGTGGTGGTGGGATTGGGCGTTGAGGTAGCGGTTGGTGTGTGTTTTCTTTTGGTATATGGTGTGTCCCAGTGTGCCATCTGTTCTTTTGTAGATTAGTACATCTAGGAATGGTAGTTGTTTGTTTATATCCGTTTCCATGGTGAACTTGATTTTGGGGTGTGTGTTGTTTAGGTGTGTTAGGAAATTGTTTAGGTTTTCTTTTCCATGGGGCCAAATCACAAATGTGTCATCGATGTATCTTAGTCATAGTTTGGGTTTGTGGGTGGCATTAGCCAGGGCTCTGGATTCGAATTCTTCCATGAACAGGTTTGCAATGACGGGTGACAGTGGTGATCCCATAGGGGCTCCTTCAATTTGCTTGTATCTTTGTCCTTTGTATATGAAATATGTGTTGGTTAGGCAGTGTTCTGTTAATTCCATGAGGTCTTTAGTTGGTTGGTATTTATTTTTGATGATTTCAAGAGTTTCTTTTATTGGGACTTGAGTGAATAGTGAAACAACGTCGAAACTTACAAGCAGATCTTCTTGTTCTACGTGAAGATCTTTGATCATTTCTAAGAAGTGGTATGAGTTTTGTACATATGAAGCTGCGGTTTCAGCATGGGGCTGTAGTTGTTTTGCTAAGTATTTAGCTAGGTTTTGTAATGGTGCTCCTATGGAGCTGACTATGGGTCTGAGGGATATGCCTTCTTTGTGTATTTTTGGGAGGCCATATAATTTGGGGCATCTAGAAGATTTTTCTCTTGGGATGATCGTCTGTTGGATTTCTTTGCTTATGTGGCTGGTTATAATTTTCTTCTTGGTTAATTTTTCTATATATGTGGTTGGGTCTGTGTTTATAGGTTTGTATGTGGAGTCTTGGAGTAGGTCTGTCAATTTTGTTTCATAGTCTTTTCTGTCCATTACTACTGTGGCATTTCCATTGTCTGCTGGGAGTATTATTATGCTGTTATCATTTTTCAGGGTTTGTAGTGCTCTGAATTCATCTTTTTGCAAATTATTTTTTGGTGGTTTTGTTGTGCATAAGATGTGAGTAACCTGGTGTCTTATTCTGTCAGCTTCATCTGTATTTAATTTGGTTAGGCTGGATTCTACTGCACATATGATGGATTCTGTTGGGATTTTTTTGGGTTGTTGGGGGTTTTCTTGTCATTTTCTAATTTTTTTAGTTTCTTTGAGAGTTTTTCATTTTTGTAAGTGGTTTCAGTTTCAGCTCTCCAAGTTGTAAGTTGGTTTATCTTATCCCAAAGTAGAGGGTGGATTTTGCTGCTCAATTCCAGGTGTAGTGCTAGCATATCTTTGTTTAACTGATCTAATTGGAATCTTTTACTGTGAACTTCATTTCTGAGTAAAGCTATCTCTGTTCTTTTCAGGATACGTTTGGTAGCTGCTGTGTTGTTATGAAATGTTAATTTGAAGCAGGTTTGTGTTGCATTGTTGTCTCTGCAGCTGCATAGGAATTTTAGGTCACATAGTATTCCTGCTCTTTTAACTTCCAGCTTCTCATAGCTTTTGATCTGGCTGTTTATTTCCTCCCCGTAGAGGTCAGATATTTGTTTTTTTAAGCTTTTGTGGGTACTTACATGTGTGCTGTTCAGCTTCCTTTGGGTATTATCCCACGTCATTGTAGTGCTGTTAAAGTTGTAGCAATGTTTCAGCAGAATCTCATCTGCCATCATCAGGCTTCTGTATGGATGT
>BLBF01000042.1:15684224-15703589 GCA_015471245.1 Laticauda colubrina | reverse complement strand
ACATCCATACAGAAGCCTGATGATGGCAGATGAGATTCTGCTGAAACGTTGCTACAACTTTAACAGCACTACAATGACGTGGGATAATACCCGAAGGAAGCTGAACAGCACACACACACACACACACAGAAAATGATTAAAAGATGGGGAGGAAGGAAATTGAATTTGGTGGTGAGGGAAGTGGGTTCTATTATTGATCACCTCCAGCATGATACTCTCCTTCTGGGGTCCATTTTTCATTGTCCAGAATCTAGTTGTAAAAGCCCATATTGCTTTGATGTCAAGGTGTGGATAGTCTTTCAGTCCCAGCTGCTCAGAAGCATGAGTGAATAGACCTGCTAGAGAGACTTGTGGTCCACTTTGGGGTTTCTTGTGGACATCTGATTGAATATTATGCGGACAGCATACTGGGCTAGAGAGGTTCCCTTAGCCAAACTTTTCTTCTTATATACTTCTGAACCTCCTCGGAGAGTTTAAAGAAAACCCCAAACTTTCTTCCACCTTGTTGCTTAAAGGAAAGGTCTTATTTTTGCTGAAAATTTATGGTTAATAGGTCCTCCCTTCTCCTGCAGGGATGAAAATGATAGTTTTTCTACTGTATTTTGAAGGGAAGAAAATCAATTGTGTAATAAGTACAAGAAAAATCCCATTGTTGCTGTGTCCTCAGAGAAGACATAAAGAAGTAGTAGGGGGAAATTAATTTGTACTCTGGGAACTCTCTTTTTCTCTCTGTAGGCACATGAATAAATATGTATAATTAGGAAGGATGTACAAGATAGGTCGCCCCCCCCCCCCCAAAATTGAGGTGAAGAACTGCTGTGCTTTATTTGGACTATATTGCTCAGAAATGCAAGCATTCTTTGACATTTCCCCTGTATATTGCCTTTGGATAAACATTTAGAGAGAGAGAATCTCTCTTAAGAATCTATACAGAAACATTCAGACCGATTTTATTTTAGGTATTCATGTTTTTTTTTTTAAAAATAGCATTAAATGCAATAATGCTATTGCTAAATGCAATAGCATTTAGACTTATATACCACTCCATAGGACTTTACAGCCTTCTCTAAGTGGTTCACAGAGTCAGCATATTGCCCCCAACAATCTGGGTCCTAGTTTTACCAACCTCAGAAGAATATAAAGCTGAATCAAGCTGGTCAGGATCAAACTCCTAGTTGTGGGCAGTCAGCCTGCAATACTGCATTCGAACACCATGCCACCATGGCTCTAAAAATATGCATACACTGAGTAATTATAAAAAGAAAAGAAAAAAAGGAAGGTGGGAAGAAGTACATGTAAAACACACATGTTTAATCAGCAATAATAATTGGCAAAAAAAGAAAAATTTAAAGAAGCCATGTCCCCATTCCTACACCTTTGATACATCTTAAACAAATTAACATTAAACATACATTTTGGAGCTGGATGATCATCTAGGCCTGCAGAATGGTGGTTCATTGTTTTAGCTACATTTTTATTTATATAATGTTTAATATTTAATATTTTTTTAAATATGGGGTATATATTTGGTGTTATGAACTTCTAGAGTTTGGCAAGTAGATACTACATAGACCTTATAAATAGTAAGCCATTATATCAATAAAATTGACTTACCAGTTATTACAATGTACAATTATTTCCCTCTTTAAACTACTTTCATTGTTGCTTTAAACAGACACAAGGCCTGCCTGTATAATTTAGTATTTTTAATCCATGTTAATTTATTTAAAGTGGCAAAATGCCATGGTTTAATATGACATCTCCCCAATTCTTGCAGTTTGATTGGATTTTCCTGTAGTTTGCATAGGTTATTCCAGGGACTGTAATCCTATGGCAGAGAATGGATTTCTTTTCAGCAGCTGGCTTCATCCATGGGTAATCCTGCAAAATTACCAAGGTGCTGCTGAAGGCTTATTCCAAAAGCTGACATTGAAATGCATGGGCCACTGACATACCACATGCAAATGTTGTTGTCAGGCCATTGATTATGCCAGTTTCTCAGCCATGAGTTGAATCTTAATCAAGAAACTTAGCAGCATAATTTGCAAAGAGATGTTTGAACAGTGTCTAGGAATGCATTCCTTTCATTCTTAAAGTTTCAGCAGGTAGCATTCCTACATTGGCCTCGTTTAAATGGATATAAATTGCTATTAAAATCTCCAAGTAGTTGCTATCTGGTCCCAATTACCTGACCTAATCACAAATTTGCATGAGCAACTGGAGCAATATGAGAGTTACTGTCATAAAAGTACCATCAGAAACCTGCTTGAAACCAAGTCAGTGTCAAAGTTCCAAGTAACACACCCATAGGAAACAGAACGACGAGGCAAGCAAGTTCTTCAACAAATAAGTTTATTGGATATGTCATATTGGCACAAACTGGTGAAAACTGACTCTAAAGGCTCCTGTAATTTTCACCGAATGAAAAGTAAAAGTTTTCCCTCTTTTCCTAAACAATAGTCACATGGTCTAATCAAGGTGCTGTCTGGTTGCTTGGAAACCACTCCTCCTCTCTTCACCCCCCTGTGGGAATGTCCTTGGTTCTCAGGGGAAACTATTTTGTTTTGGATCCAGAACTCCTACTATCTCTACTCCCCCTTCCCTATCCCTCATCATCACTGTGGCAACACTGAAGCCTCCAGGATGGCCTCAGTCAGGCCAGCTTCAGTTGACAGTCAGCTTATGTAACTGGTTTCAAGAGTTTGACTTTCTTGAAAGAGGAGTTGAGGCAGACCTTTACATTAGGTGAAGTCTGCAAACTGGTCAACCTGTAGAGGTATCTGCCTTACCATGGGGACCTTGCAAACAATGCCAGCCCAAGGCAGTGACCACAAAGAGGGCGAGTGCTGGGGTGATGTCTTGGCCAAAACCCAACTGACAACAAGCTTCAAGGGATGCAGTGAAGAAGTGGCCAGCCTTGAAGACCACAATAAGCCTAGATGGTCCACAGGCATTGGGAAGAAGGACAACTGATGAGGGAGGACAAAAGGAATCACCTTCACCAGAGGCAGTCATCAGGAAGGATGGAGAGAGGAGCTGGCAATATTAAAAGATGAGGACAAAGAAAGGGGAGACTGTTTTAGAGTGGGACCCACCCTGAACTAGGAAGTAACTATTCCTGCACATCTGGACCTGCACCATGAATACATGGTGCCCCTCAGTGAATAAATTCAGATGGGGGGAAGTCCAATTTACCTCAAAGTTTTGGAGGGTCTTTTTGGACCTATTCCCGACCCAGTCCTATCCCTTTGGACCTATTCTATTGGTCCCTGCTTAGTCCTAAGGAGCTTTAATTCTATGAGCATGGTCACAGGGTCGATGGGGCCATTTACCAGGGGTCATCATCTGACTCACCATCCATTAGTCTCTGATCTTCCTCAGGCAGGTCAGAGTTCTCTCCTCTGTATGATGGGAGGGAGTGAACTCCACAACTTCTGAGCTTCTTAGTGCCCTCTCCTTCACCTTGTGTTGTGCTCTTGCTGGTTTCCCTGCTGAGGTTGTCTCCATTTTTATAATGGGGCAGTTTGCTTGGCATTCTACTGCTTGATGCTCTTCTCTCCCATACTTGAAGCAGATGGAGGATCATGGTAGTTGGACTTGGCCCTTGGTAGCCTATCTCCTTCTTTCTGAGGGACCTCTCCCACCCTTTGCTGTCATGATACTTGTTTCAATTCTTGTCATTCTTCACCTCTTCAGCCAGCACACACCAGTTATGGAGATGAATGAGATCCCCCCTGGCAATGCAAACTTTATATAAGTTGTCATTCAGGCCATCCTTGAAAGAGCTCATGAGGATTTCTTCCAGCCAGTCTAGACAGCAAGCCAGATCCTGGAACTCCTCCTTGCCTCATGGTTCGGTGTGGTCTTTGGCTTTTGGGTCAGCCAGGGGATCTTCACTGTCTCAGGACTGTCATGAAATAGTTAAAATTTATCAGCTTGAGAGCATTGTGGAGCTCTTGCTGCAGCTTCCTCCAGGGCCAGAGTAACAATTCAGAAATTAGCACCTTCGGTAGGGATGTTGTTTCTGTACTCCTGCACATAGGTGAGAACCTGGGCTCGAAAGAATCCCAGTTGCTGGGGGTTTCCATCAACTTTCACACCAAGTGGGGGAGCCTTCTGTCTGTGTGGAATTGCTCCATCTCCCTGTCTCAGGGCATTTCCTGCTCTGGCATCTCTCTATGCACATCCTCCGACTGCTGCCACCACTGGGTAGGCCACAGCTACCACCATGGTACTCAGGGATGAGGGCTATCTTTTCTACCAGGGAGTTGAGGCAGACCCTTACAGAAATTGTAACAGCAGAAATGTAGGCATAGTATTATGATCAGACAATATGTAAAATGGGTCCTTTAAAGGAAATTCTATCTAAGCTTTAGCTCAACCACTGAGATGACCAGATTTTATTTTCTGTTTTCTTTCACCAAGACAGGCAGAATGACATGGATCGGCTCCAACTAATTACTGTTTGTCAACTATGCTTCAGAATCCATTCTCTGTCTTCACAAATTGGAGAACAAGGTTAAGTCGTATGGATTCCCCTACTTCTTTCTGACATGCCTCAGAGTAATTAGAAATAGTATTGATACGTTTGAAATTTATTGGAGAAGATCATGGAAAGGCAAGAAAATAATCAAATGGATCACTGAACAAATCAACCAAGAGTTGTCACTTAAGGCAGAAAAGACCAGGTTTACATTATCCTACTTGGAAACATTATGCACAGATTTAGCTCTGGAAAAGGCTCTGAGGCTAAGAAAGGTAGAAGGAAAGAGATGAAGAGAATGGCCAACAGCAAAGTGGATGGACTCAGTTATGGGGGTGATGGGGGCATCATTGGAGGGATTAAGCCAGGGAAAGATTGCCATGGAGGAAATCTATGTGGTTATTAAGAATAGACACAAACTTGATGGCAATAATTAATCAATCACTGAAACACCCCAAAGGATTTTGTCAGATGTTCATGACCTCTGTGAGATTAAGTTAACACATCAAACTATGCTAATCTATACCTGAATTGTAAATAGATTCTTGAATAATGTCGATTCTTGAAGGATAAAGTTTCTGAAAATTTGAAAAAAAACCTTTAGAAAAGATTTAAAAGGTTTAACTTTAAAAAAAAAGTTCTGAAAATTAAAAAAAATTAAAAAGGAGAAATTTCCTAACTGTGAGAGCAATCAACCAATGGAATAGCTTGCCTTCAGAGGTTTTGGGTGCTCCATCACTGGAGGCTTTCAAAAAAAAAAAGAAATAAACCCTTTGACTGAAATGGTATTGGAACTCCTGCTCAGCAGTGGGTTTGACTAGGAGACTTTTGAGGTCCCTTCAAATTCTATTATTCTATGATCTAAAAAACATCTTGCATCCCCACAAGTTAGCAAAAAAATTATGCTCGGCTCTCATAACAGGCAATGAACTTCTGGATTTTAGAAGTGGAAGGAAAATGGATTAATACACTTAAGGAGCCATGCTAGCTGTGGGTGGGCTTAAATTAACTATATTTTTTGGCCAGGGTAATGGAGAAAGTTTTTTCCCAACTTGTTATTTACACTTTTGTGCTGATTCATCATGCAGCTTATGTCGCATTATATTCATGCAGCTCATAAAGTTAAGTGAGATCTACAACTCATCAGTTCAATTTATACTTGAGAGACCGATAAATATTTTGATGAAAAAAGAATCCAAGAGAAAAATGGAGAAATGTGGGAAAGGAATCAAAGTGGAAATTGCCAGTATTATAAACTTTTATGTAAATTTCTGAGATAGTATTGGGTTCAGAATATTGTCATTGGCCCTGGTTGCTATACTGCACTCTCCCCCTTATTTTTTATAGTTGGAAAAAATGATAGAAAAATATAAATGAGAGACTGGCATGGGGATACAAATGGGCTGTAGAAGAAAATTAATTGTGGATTTGACAGAAATATCACATCATGATGCCTCTAGGTGGCTCACAACAAGCCCTAAAAAAATAACTTAAAACAAAAATACTTTTTACCTCAGACTCCACATCAAATCATCCTCGCCTCTCATCCCTCACACTAGCTTAGCAGAAAGCAAGTTCTTTACCGCTCTCTGGAAGGCTAAAATGCGTACCAATATCTCAGGTGAGAGGCTGTTCTAAAGGACTAGGGCAGGCATTGAGAAGGTGCACCTTTGAGAATCAGATGGGGACCTGGACATGCTGACCAGAGGTGGTATTCAGCCAGTTCTGACAGATTCTGAAGAACCAGTAGCAGAAATTTTGAGTAGTTCAGAGAACCAGTAAATGCCACCTCTGACTGGCCCCACCCACATCTATTCGCTGCCTTCCAAGTCCCAGCTGATCAGAGTCCCAGCTCATCAGTTGGGTCTTCTTTTGTTGCCCTGCACAGGAGAATGGAGCTGGAAAGCAGGTTATTGGGGTGGGGAGGGAACAGGGATTTTACAGTATCCTTCCCCTGGAGTGGGGTAGAAATGAAGCTTTTATAATATCCATTACCTGCCACGCCTACCAAGCCACGCTATGCCCACCAAGCCACGCCCACAGAACCGGTAGTAAAAACATTTGAATACCACAACCAATGCCGACCTTATCTAACTTTAAAAAACAGACAGATACCTCAGGGAAAAGCAGTCTCACAAGTAACCTGGCTTTGTGCCCTAGATAATAACCAGAACCTTGAATTGTACCCAGAAAGCAACTGGAAGACAATGCAGCTTCCACACAGGCCACTTAAACTTTGTGTTCTGCTTTATTCTGGGCCAATTGCAGCTTCTGGATGATCTTCAAGTGCAGCCCCATTTAGTGTCCATTATAATATTACAAATGGGAGATGATCTAACCATAGGTGACCGTGAGCAAGCTTCACAAATGATTTTCTCTTTCTTCTATTAGCATCTGAGTCCATCTAAAGAAACTAAATGGGGAAAGACTACGGATAACAAAAATAACTATTTCTCACGACACAACTAAACTGGAAAGTCCAGTCCAGAAAACTCTTGGTCAATTAATTATGGAAGTTCTGGCATGGGTGCAAGTGATTATGGAGATTTTATTGAACCTGGACATATTTTGTTTTTCTTTGTTTTAATAGAATGTTTTAGGTTTTTTTTTTTTTTGCATTATTCAATGCCCAATTTATTTGAATGGATGGGTTGTCATCTTAATGGCATGGATGGATGGATAGATGGATGGATGGATGGATAAATCAATGACCTATGACACAGTGAAGGCTTTGAACCTGGGAATTCTTTTAAAGGTTATTAGAAATATGGTTACTAGAAATATGGTTACTAAAAGGATGATTTTGTGATTAGATATAGGATGCTAGTCATACTAGTTATTTCGTGCCTTACCACCAGTTATATATCTCCCTAAGCCAGTTTGTGGAAAAGATGAAATAAACATTGTTCCGTCCGGAAAGAAGCGCGTGAGACCAGGTTCCAAACAACAACTATTTTATTTAACTTGCAAGACAATAGAATACGGAACAACAGCCCAAGCTGCGGCAGCCCTTTTTATAGCAGCTTGCCTGCAGCTTGTGGCCAATGACACTGTTTTGACTGTTCCTGCCATTTGGCGGGCTTCCCAGATTGGTTCTTAAATAACCAATCTGCGAGTGGCCTTTTCGCCAATCAGAAGGGGGAACTTGGAACCTACCAAGTTCCATACAGAAAACCCCTTCCCCCCTTAGTTCAGTCCAACGTGCATTACGTAGTCATGCAGATAGGTGGGGCTTTTTTGAGTCCTGGTCGACCTGCGCAGCTCAGTCTCAGCGTGGTCTTTGAATGGTTCGGACGGGATAGCTGTTTCACTGGTCCTTCTCCATGGAACCTCCTGGAAGGGTGAGTCAGCTTTGCCGCTCCCTCCTAAGTCTCTCGGGCCAGTTGAGATGGCTCCGCCGCTCCCTCCTGGTTTGACCGGGTTGGTCGAGTTGGCCTGGCTGCCTCCTTCCAGGAAGGCCTCGCTTTGCTCTCCTGCTCCTGGACTTCTCACTTGGGGTTCATCTAACCGTGAGTGCTCTTTTTGTTTAGTCAGATTGTCTTTTTTTTAATTTGTTGTCTTGTTACGGGAGGTTCATCTCTCCCTTTTTAATTTATTTGTATCCCCCCCCCCCGGTTGTTTTTTGGTCGATATTTATTTTTGTTTCTATAGTGTTTTTTCATTCGAGATTGCAGGAACGAAGCTGGTCTATGTGCCGCTTCCATTCCCTACTGTCGTCTAAGAGTAGTCAGTAAGACCGGGGGCCTGTAATTTGGGTGATCATGGCTGGAAGCCACAATGGGTCCCTGGTAAGGTTTTTGGCATAGACTAGTTTACTGATTTCGAACATACGGTATTTGCTGGAGGAATCGGGGGGTTTGTCCCAGGTGTAAGTGGGGTGCAATCTGTCCAGGTAGGAGTTCTGCTGGGCTTTTGTTGGTTGTGCTGCTAAGGGTAATATGCTGAAAGGTTAGTAGGTGGTTTAGTTTGTCTTGTACGTCCCCCTTGTCCATTCTATCTAGGCCCTCCTTAGTGTACCAAACCATGCATTCAGCCCTGCCATTCGCAGCCGGATGGGCCGGCGCAGTTAAGGCATGTCGGATACCCTGGGCAGCCAGATACTGTTCAAATTGTACTGCTGTAAATTGGGGCCCATTATCCAAAACCAGTACATCAGGTAGCCCATGTGTCACAAATAGTTTGTCTAGCTGTTTCATGACAGCTTCGGTGGTTGTGGAAGCCATGAGGATGACTTCCAACCAGTTCTAGTATGCATACACAACTATTAAAAATGTGTTTCCTTTCGTCGGCCCAGCAAAGTCAATATGTACTCTAGAGCATGGATGCCAGGGAGTTTCCCAGTCTCTCACTGGTGCCTGTGGGGGGATAGGGCCCAATTTTTGACAGTCATGGCATGTTGCAACCCAGTGTTCAATGTCTTTGTCTTTGTAACTCCTGGCCAGGGCTTTTATTTTGACTATGCCCGGGTGCTCCTCATGCAACATGCTCAGAATGTCTTCCTGGAGACTGTTCAGAATCACCACCCTGTCACCTCATAAAATGCACCCCTTTTCTATGGACAGTTCGGTCTGTCTGGTATGAAATGGTTTAAAAGTCTCAGTTTTGTTCTCCTCCGGCCAGCCTTTACCTACCCAATTTAATATGCACGCTGTCAAAGGGTCTTTGGCTGTGGCTCTCGCGACATCCGCCGCAGTTAGTGGTAGGTCCGGGCAGGTCTCAAGCTGAAGTATGGAGGTAGTTGGAGCAGGGTCGTCTTCTGTGATGGGCAGCAGGGAACGGCTCAGGGCGTCGGCATGTGTGATGGCTTTTCTGGGTCGATGAATCAGCTTGTAGGAGTAGGCAGCGAGGAACTCAGACCACCTCATCATTCTAGGTGACAGAATGTTCGGGGTTGGCTTGTTGCCTGCCAGGATTCCAAGAAGGGGCTTGTGATCAGTTATAATTGAAAAAGTTCTATCGTAAAGGTACTCATGGAACCTTTTGACTCCGGCAATGATTGCGAGGGCTTCTCTATCGAGTTGGCTGTAATTGCATTCCGACTTGGAGACCGTCTTGGAGTAAAAGGCGACTGGTGCCTCTCTGCCATCTGGTACCTTGTGACTCAGGATGGCACTGACCCCAAAAGGCGATGCATCACAGGTGACCGTCAAGGGCAGGGTTTTGCTTTACTGGATGAGAACAGTGTTGGACGTTAACAGATCTTTAATATCCTGGAAAGCTTTTTGTTCCTGGTGGCCCCATGTCAAAGTGGTTTTTTTTATATAGTAGTCGATGTAGGGGTTCTGCTATTGTTGCCTTATGGGGCAGGAACATGTAAAAATTTATGAGGCCTAGGAATGCTTGAAGGTCAGTTTTGTTCCTGGGTCTAGGAACGTCTTTGACAGCCTTCACTTTTTTTTCAGTGGGGTGAATGCCTTGTTCATCGATTAAGTAGCCCAAAAACAACCTGGTTGGTGGCTAATTCACATTTCTCTCTTTTTACTTTGAGGCCTGCTTTTCTAAATCTTGTTAAGACTTCTCTTAATCTGGTCTCTAGCTAGCTGGCGTTTTTTGCTGAGACCAGTACATCGTCAAAGTAAGGGACAACACCTTTGATTCTGTTTAGCAGGCATTCCATGAGGCTTTGGAACATGCCTGGGGCAACGCTAAAACCGAATAGGAGACGGTTACATTTGAATGCCCCTCTATGTGTTACAATAGTCTGTGCCTCTGCAGTAATGGGATCAACGGGTAATTCTTGATAGGCCTGTGCAAGATCAAGCTTCGTAAAAATTTTTCCTCCCCCTAGCGAGTGCAGTAAATGCTGCACTACCGGTACTGGGTATGCGCTTTGTTGGAGCGCATGCTTTAGGGTTGCCTTATAGTCTCCGCAGATGCACACTGACCCATCTGGCTTCACCGGTGTGACAATAGGTGTTTCCCACCTGGCATGGTTGATTGGTTCGAAAACCCCTTGAGCTATCAATTTGTTCAGTTGTTCATCAGTTTTTGGTTTTAGAGCGAACAGGATGCATCTGGCCTTTAAATGGATGAGGACTATTTTCAGGTCTAGGCTAAATGAAATTGGGGTCCCCCGTCGAAAACATCTTGGAATTCTTGGAGCAGGCTCTCCTCCCAGTTTGCTGTGGCGATGTGGTTGATCCCGGTCATCCTGATTCCCAAGGGTGCAGACCATTCAATCCCTAGCAGACTAGGGCGATGTCAGTCGACAATGGTCAGAATCAAGATTTTGGCATGGTTCTTAAATTTGACAAGAAAATGTCCAAGGCCCACTACCGGAATTTGATTTCCCTGGTCGTCTTTTAAAACCTGTCTTTGTTTCTGTAGTTCTCTCTGTTTAATGTTCGGCATCAGGCGCCGGATGGTATTCCAGGATACCATGGATAGGAACGACCCTTAGTTGACTTCCATCTTGCAGGGCCTCCCTTCGATGCTCACACCTATCCAAATCTGCTTCCCATTTTCCACCCTGGCATTTCCGATGGTGACTGTCTGATGCGTTTCTTCCCTGTCACTAGTTCTTTTGCTATGGTTCCATCTGCTGCCGGCTTGTTTTTCTTCATGTCTTGGGGGGGGGGGGTTTGCTGCCACATCTTTTTGGACTATAGCTCTTTTTGTTGTGGCAGACCCTTTCGATGTGCCCCCTTTTCTTACAAGCCCTGCATATTGCATCGAGGAACCTGCATTCAGCTCGCGGATGTTTGCCTCCGCAACCTGCATATTGAAACTCCCACCGATTTCTCCTCTTTTCGCGCTATTTCCTATCCGAATGGAGTCTATGGATGTCTTCATCTTCGTCCTCGGTATCACTCTGGGATTCGATGTCTTCGGAATGGGCTGTTGCTGTGTGGTGTTTCTTCCCTCCCTCTGCCTTCTTTTCTTTGGTTTGGGTTTGCAGGTCTGGAATTGTGTTCATTTGATGCATGGTGGCTGCTGACTTCTTTGCTGCTTCAGTGGCGGTTGCTTCAGCAATGGCCTTGGCCACAGTTATGTTTGGCCTGTTCAGGAGTTTTCTCTGAAGGGTAGTGTCCTTCAGACCAAGGACCACACGGTCCCTCATGGCTTCATCCATGTTCTGGAACTTGATGTGTCTCAAAGCTGCTACAAAATCTCCAACCGTTTCAACTTCCTTCTGGTCCCTCTTATAGAATTCGTGCCTTTTTATTAAGTTCGAGACCACCGGTGCATAGTGTGCTCAGAGCATTCTGTTCAGGTTGGACCAAGTCATCTGTTTGACATCTCTGGGTTTCGCCAGCACCTTCGCCATTTTAAAAATGGCCGTTCCGCAGTATGTAAGGAAGACAGTCCTCTTCCTTTGGTCTGAGATTTCCTCTATTTCATTGCTTTCTAAAAACATAAGAAAGCGATCGATATAGGATTCCCAATCCTCCTCATCAGGATTGAATGGTGAGGGTGGCGCATTGTTACCAGCCATCTCTCTCGCTCGGTTCAGATCGCTGCATGCTTCGGTCTCACCATTCTACGATGATCCCATCTTCGTCACCAGTGTTCTGTCTGGAAAGAAGCGCGTGAGACCAGGTTCCAAACAACAACTATTTTATTTAACTCGCAAGGCAATATAATATGCAGCCCTGCCAACTCTCATGGTTCTGCCATGAGTCTCACGATTTTTTGTCATGTCTCACGGTCTCACGACAAGACTCCTCAATCTCACGCCAAATTTAAAATGCTTTTTTTTTATAGCCACTGTTATATGGTGGTGAGGAGGGCCCGGAATCCCCTGGTTCAGCCAGAGGTTATTTCAGTCCGATGGGTTCAATGACTGCTTGGAAGGAAAATCCCCACCTTCTCCCTCTCGGTGGCCATGCCTCGATTTGCGCAGGAGCAGCGACTTAGCGAGACGGCTTCCTACGATGAGAGTCTTGGCTCTCGCACTCCCTGTCACCTCAAGTAAAACGCGCGCAAAG
Source organism: Laticauda colubrina (assembly GCA_015471245.1). Lineage (NCBI taxonomy): Eukaryota > Metazoa > Chordata > Lepidosauria > Squamata > Elapidae > Laticauda > Laticauda colubrina. The sequence continues at coordinate 15,691,178 of BLBF01000042.1, read as the reverse complement.
TCGGGCGCCATTTTTCTCCCTGGGTCGACGATGAGCCACAACTTTTGTCTTGCCGCCTTTTCCCTCTGGGCTTCACTTCTGCTGTTCAGGGAAGTCGCGCCCAAAGCCCTGTCCTCCCAGAATCTTTCTGACGGTGAGCCTTGGTCTTGGCCCATCTTCGCAGGGCATTGAGCTCGGCGGTTGATCGCCACCGTGTTGCTCAGAACGGGATAGCCTGACAGATCAAAGTTAATTGGGGAAGGGGTGTTTCTGTGCTGGGATCTACTCAAAAATAGTTATAATTTACCTGTTCCCAGCTCTTGGGGAAATGTCGGTAATTACGCCATCGTAATTGGAGTGGGAAACTCAGAAATAAAACAAAGATTCGGGAATTTGTGTAGTAATAGAAGAAAGAACGCTGAGGCCAAGGTTGTTTGTAATTTACATACTAAATTATGTCTGATGTGTTATCAGTTCTAAAATTGGTCGTAACTGAATGTAATTTGGGATTATTGTTTCAATTTTGTGCCTCATTTACCCATGTATTGGAACACGGGTAAAAGATCTTATATCTGATGGAACTAAGTTTGAATATTTATGTGGTATGTTTCACGTGACCGTGAATCTCACTATTTTTTATAGAATCTCCAGATTTTTTTTCATGGCTCTCCAGATTTTCCTTTATCAGGGGTTGGCAGGTCTGCATATGGAACAACAGCCCAAGCCACGGCAGCCCTTTTTATGGCGGCTTGCCTGCAGCTTGTGGCCAATGACACTATTTTGACTGTTCCTGCCATTTGGCGGGCTTCCTGGATTGGTTCTTAAATAACCAATCCACGAGTGGCCTTTTCGGCCAATCAGAAGGGGGAACTTGGAACCTACCAAGTTCCATACAGAACAAACATGACATCGCTAAAGTTTTCTGTACTTTTTCTAGACCTCGATCATCAGTTGCTTACTGATGCGAAGTGGGTTTCTGCTTCTGAAACAAAAGCTGCTTGAAATTCTCCAGGAAGTCAATTTTCTCTCAACAATCAATGAAAGCTTGTTTTACACTGGCCCTGTTTCTGCTTTATGCTATAAACAATCAATTTTATCAGACAAGACAAACAACGCTCTATGTGAAGATTTATTTCTGCTTTTTCTCCTCTCCTTCTTCAACTTCAGATTTGGGAAGTGCCATTTAGATGGAGAAGAGGCTACAACCCTCCTTAACTTGGCAATTCATAGTCATTTTTCTTTGTTCACTGAAAATGTCAGGCTATTTGCACTGACTTCTTCACCGTGTAGAAATACATAGCTTTACATTATTGGTCCTTAAATTAGTACCATCCAGATGTGAACTGTATACACATCCATCATATCATACCCTTTTGGAGAAGCAATATTATGCAAAGTGCAAAAAAAGGAATTAAACATAGGAAATAAAAAGAAATTACAAGGAAGAGAAAAAGGGGAGGAAAAAAAATTAAAACTCTAGTTATAACAATACCACATTCAGTGTAGCTGTCTGTACTTGCTTTTGTCACATCTGTACAGATTCCTTTATTTTTCTCACAACTTTTATAGTAATTTTATTAAATACTACAATTAAAAAGATTAAAAAATAAATACAGACTAAAAACAAAAAGAAAAAGTAGAAAAAAAAGAAAAGGAAAAATAGAAAAAGAAAAAAGAATATAATAATGAAAAAGAAAAGAATATATATATATATCTGTGTGTGTGTGTGCTGTTTAGCTTCCCTCGGGTATTATCCCACATCATTATAGTGTTGTTAAAGTTGTAGCAACGTTTCAGCAGAATCTCATCTGCCATCATCAGGCTTCTGTATGGTTGTGTGTCTCACAGCTTACTCACAACATGTAAGTACCCACGAAAGCTTAAAACACACACACACACACACACACACACACACACACACACACACACACATATATATATATATATATATATATATATATATATATACATGCGTGTGTGTGCTGTTTAGCTTCCTTCGGGTATTATCCCACGTCATTGTAGTTCTGTTAAAGTTGTAGCAACGTTTCAGCAGAATCTCATCTGCCATCCTCAGGCTTCTGTATAGAGTTAGTTCCTGGTTTCAAATTTGAGGCTGGTCCATTCTGATTGGCTGGGAGCCTGGATCTGTGTTCATTGGACTTGGAGTTTGATTGATTGGTGTTTCTGGTTTCTTCTGTCTGTTTTGTGGCTTTGATTGGCTGGCAACACTCTGTTCTTGTGTTGGAGGTTTTCAGTGCAGCTTGGCTCCGTGTGAAGGGATGGCTGCTCTTCATTAGCAAGCTGCTATTCATTAGCACAGGTCACAACATCAACTTCAATGGCACTAAAACCCTAGCCACTATAGAAAACCCCAGCCACAGAATCATCAGAGAAGCCATAGAGATTGAAAAAAGACCTGACAGCATGAATAGAAGAGATGATTCCACCAGACTGTCAATCATTTGGAAGCCTGCACTCTCAAATAGAAAGATCTCCATGCCACAAGCCAGACAAACACCTGGGCAAAAACAGACTCCCTCTGATAGCTCCAACCTAACTCCCCCACCAGGCACCCAGGTGAAACCCAGCTTGCTAATGAATAGCAGCTTGCTAATGAAGAGCAGCCATCCCTTCACACGGAGCCAAGCTGCACTGAAAGCCTCCAACACAAGAACAGAGTGTTGCCAGCCAATCAAAGCCACAAAACAGACAGAAGAAACCAGAAACACCAATCAATCAAACTCCAAGTCCAATGAACACAGATCCAGGCTCCCAGCCAATCAGAATGGACCAGCCTCAAATTTAAAACCAGGAACTAACTCTATACAGAAGCCTGAGGATGGCAGATGAGATTCTGCTGAAACGTTGCTACAACTTTAACAGAACTACAATGAATATATGTGTTTGTGTGTGTGTGTTTTTTAGCTTTCGCGGGTACTTACATGTGTGCTGTTCAGCTTCCCTCGGGTATTATCCCACGTCATTGTACTGCTTTTAAAGTTGTAGCAACGTTTCAGCAGAATCTCATCTGCCATCATCAGGCTTCTGTATTGAGTTTGTATGTGGGTCAAGGTCTCACAGCCGTTGGTTTTAAATTTGAGGTTAGCCTATTATTGTGGCAGGATGTTTTTTTCTACATCCTGATTGGTTGGGAGTCTTGGTCTGAGTTTATTGGACTTGGAGTTTGTTTGATTGGTGTTTCTGGTTTCTTCTGTCTGTTTTGTGGCTTTGATTGGCTGGCAACACTCTGTTCCTGTATTCGAGGTTTCAGTGCAGCTTGGCTTCGAGTAAAAGGACGGCTATCATCTATTAGGAAGCTGGGTTTCATCTGGGTGCCTGGTGGGGGGGTGTTTGAATTGGAGGCATCAGAGGGAGTCTGTTTGTGCCCAGGTGTTTGCCTGGCTTGTGGTGTGGAGATCTTTCTATTTGAGAGTGCAGGCTTCCAAATGATTGACAGTCTGGTGGAATCATCTCTTCTATTCATACTTTCAGGTCTTTTTTCAATCTCTATGGCTTCTCTGATGATTCTGTGGCTGGGGTTTTCTATAGTGGCTAGGGTTTTAGTGCCATTGAAGTTGATGTTGTGACCTGTGGTTTTAATGTGTTGGACTAGTGCGGAGGTGTGTTCCAGCTTTTTTACTGCATTTTTGTGTTCATCCAGGCGGGTACTAGAGATTGAAAAAAGACCTGAAAGCATGAATAGAAGAGATGATTCCACCAGACTGTTAACAACAAATATTTTTCTTTTATCTTATCTATATATAAATCTGTAAAGTTCATCATTTCATCCTGGTAAAGAAAAGCCTATTAACAACTACTAAAAACCAGACATATTTTTAAACTCTGATCAAATAAACCAATTTCATATGCCTTCTTATGCTTTTAAAATCTTGATGATTTTATGATTATTACTTTTAAATAGTATCCCCAACACTATTTTTCATTTTTCCATTCCTCTTTTCTTAGGAATTCTATCATGAGTAAAACTTCTCTTTTACAAGCGTAAGATAAGAAAGTTGTCCAAGTCACTGTTCTGTTTTATTGCTTGTGTATCCCTTTTAATTATTGAAAAATCAGCCAGTTTCATTTGTAAGTCTTGTGTAACTGTGGTGGAGTATACACCATATTCCCAGAAGGGAAGGATTTATTCCTGAGGAGAAAAAGGCAGTGAAATTTAGAGAGTTTGTTTGAAAGAAAGAGAATTAAAACAACTACTTCATATAAAGTGTAAATGTTTAATGGTACAACTAATCTGTTTTATTTTGGCACAATTTCTATGTGTAGCTGATAAACAATAAATGAAACTATTTAGAAGAATCTTGGTATCTTTCTTTGTTTTTGGAGCCTGATAGTAACATCTTTTCCCATATCAGTTTTGTATCCTGTCACTTTAAACACATATCCAAATACATCCTCATTCTCATCAGTATCCTCTTTTAAATCCATCTTTATGGGAGCAGAGAAACTAGAAATTTCTGAGAGATTGTTGCCAAGTATCCTTGACTGCTTCACAAGTTAAATATATATTTCACCAATCTTTGATAGCAGGTCTCTTCTCCTTTAATGATAATATTTAGCTTTTTCTGATTTCCACTTGTGTCCATCCTTTAAAGTCTCCTCTTATCATGTTTTTCTCTAATCCACAACATTTTCCCACAGGAAGATTTCTTATGTTTAATTGCAAAAACTTCATATATTTTTAATAGGATTTTAAACAACCCAGGATTCTTATAATAAATTTCAGAGACTTATTTCCCCTTAATCTATTTGTAACCTTCCAAAATCAACATTCTAATCACCCTTTTTGTTTAAAAAAAACCCCAACAACAAACAAACCCAATTTTGAGTTCTTAAGCTTATATGAAATTGCTTTTGCTAAGGACTGAGGGAGGACTCAGGGTCAGGAAAGTTGAAGATTCTTAACCAGTGGTGGGATTCAAAAAAATTTACGACAGGTTCTGTGGGCATGGCTTGCTGGGTGTGGCTTAGTGGATGTGGCAGGTGAAGGATATTGTAAAATCTCCATTCCCTCCCCACTCCACTAACCTGCTTTCCAGCTCTGTTGTCCTGTTCAGGGCAACAAAAGAAGACTCAGCTGATCAGCTGGAACTTGGGAGGCAGAGAATAGATGCGGGCGGGGCCAGTCAGAGGTTTTTGCAGAACTGGTCAGAACCTGCTGAATACCACCTCTGTTCTTAACATTAAAAAAACAGCTAACAGGCCATTTTCTAAGTAATTAAGAGAAGAAATGGATGAATCCAGGATCTGTTTGAAGACCCTAAATTGTGGCTGTCAAAGCCCTCAGCTTCCAGAGTTCTAAAATCTGCTGAAGATTGCTGTTTATAGTCTACTTTTAGGGAACATCTGTTTGGAGAATTTATGCTTATCCCAGCTGTTCCTCTTTATCCAGGGTGGGGTTTTTTAAGCACTGATTTATACACCAGCTCCTTATTCTGTTGTGGCTGTTGTCTCTGTAAAAAGTGAAGCTATCATCAGTCTGCCATTGCTTCAGTGGAAATCTCATTTCATTTTTTAAGGAATTCAACAATTCCATATCATCATGACTTTTTTGTCCTTCCCCTTCCACCACTGTGATTAGATCCTCATTTGTTCACTGTATATGACCAGCCACCAACTTGCTTCTTTCATACTGTTCATGTACTTTTGTACTCAGTCCACAGTTATCCATGCTTTCTTGTTTTATTGCTATATTTACAGTAATCTTTCTGTTTTCCTGGATATGTCCAGCTTCAAAATTTTCAAGCAGCACCTTATGTATCCCCCATGTCAGAGATACATTAAGTCAGGGTCTGGTTTATATATAAAGTTTATCTCTTTCCATAAAAAGATTAAGGTGATTTGGTTGTCAGATTGGATCATTGGAACTCAAAAAATTGTGTTTTGTGGATTAAAAGAAGGAAATTATTCCATTTATGGTGTTTAACAATGTAGCTATGTATTCCACGATACAGATATAGGTGAAGATTCCACTCTTTACCAAGTGTTATTATTCATGAGGCATTTATCTTCCTGTTTCCCCATCTATTTAGTTGAAGCAAATGTTACTGCCTATATACAAACTGAGCTTTAAATGCTTGTTTTAAGGACTGTTTATAATGGAGATTAGGGAGTGATGAATTATTCAGTGGCCCAGCTATGTGTTACCACTACGTACTGTTGAAACAACATGGAATGAAAATGTGCTGTTTTGGATTATGAAGGCAAGAGATGCAAACAGAAAGGATGGGTTGAAAGTAGAATATTCTTTATTGGTCAAGTATGATGGGACACATGATAAATTTGTCTCTGGTGTATAAGCTCTTAGTGTACGTACAAACAACAAAGTAATGTCATAGATCATAAATCATAAGATGCAATAATAAATCATAAGATACAAACAAGTGATCAGTCATAAGATATTAATAGGAGAAGGTAGTAGGTAAGATGAGAAAGATGAGAAGAAGAGAAGGAAAGATGAGAAGAAGAGAAGATGAGAAGGATAATAGCAATACATCTTTATTACATGATTCGATATCCTTAGGCATATGACAGGCCTGTGGGAATTAACAGAATGATGGCATGTCTTTATGTCTAGTTGTTTTTGGATTCCCAGTATCAAATCCTATGGAGAAAAGTGACAGATTGAACCTGTATGGTTCATGGAAAAAAACAAAAGTAGAAAGTGGGGCTCAGGAAGGGAACCAATCACTAGACAATACTTTGACTTTGGTTTCATGGTGATTAAAGAAGTTGCTGTATTGGACATTGATGTAACTGCTTGGGACAGGATCTGTCTCACTCCCAGAGGAAATCTGAAGGATTTTCCAAAGTTTATGTTTTAAGGACTGTAAGAAAACTAAATAAATATTAGGTATCATAAATTCTGAATTCAGACCTTCCAGGGAGTACTTCTGCATCAGTACTGTTCGGGATAACATTGTTTACCCTAACTGGTTTAGGTGAAATAATAACTAT
>BLBF01000042.1:15621824-15674224 GCA_015471245.1 Laticauda colubrina | reverse complement strand
AGAGACAACAAAGGACTGATTTTGTAAGTGAACTGACATAGGATATTCTACATAGACTTTGCTAACTGAATACCCCTGAATGGACTGACTACATGGTAAATGAATATTGGACTGTTATTTGACTATGCCATAAACTTATACTGGAATAAAATATATTCTTGATAGCACAAGCGTATCTGTTATTTTTACTGTATGTTAATAAACATACAAGCTTAGCTCACTCATTTATCTGTGTGCCTATCTGACTAACGCTGCACATTCTGTTTAGCTTGTCTACCTAACCCTGGTTGGGGAACCCAGGCTTAACAAGTACCTTTCCCCATTTCTGTGTTTGATAATCACATAGACTTGCTCTTTTAGCAAAGCAACTTCTTTCTGGGGATGCTTCATTCATACATCACATTTTCCAAAATCCATATGTTCCATTGGTTCAATCTCTTATAGAGTTGTAGTCTTTTCAAAGACATTCCTGTAACTTTAGCCAGCTTCTCCACAGATTTCTTATACTTCAAGTTCTTTCAATTATTCCAAGTTGAACCATAATGTGAGTTTGTTGTCTGACCCACAAGAGTTGCTCGGATTTGAAGGAAATGCTATCTCTCTCTGTCTCCATATGTCAAGATAATTTGCTTTCTAAAAATCAAAGGAAAACCAAGCCCAGAGAACTCCAGGAACCCAACAAAGAATATTTTCTTTCTCAGCATGCTTACCTCTGTACCATATTTTAGGACTAGAACTTTAGAACTAGAATTCTGTAAAGGTCCACAAATGGAAAAGTGCAGATGTGACCTTCCCAAACCCTAATGAATAAATATATGCAGATAGTTCTTGATTTATTTCCACTGTTGGACCTGAAATTTTGGTCATAAATCAGTACAATCATGAACTGGGTTACCATGTAAGCTACCTCAATTTTATGACTATTTTTATAATAGTTGTAAAGTGAGTCACCCCCTTTGTTAAGCAAAATGTATTGTTTAGTAAACACAGCATATCCAATAGGTGGTTTTTTTTAACCATTTTCTGCTGGAAAACAGCAAAAATGTCATAAATCATGGTCCACATGACTGCAGAATGTTACAACCAGTTATAAATGTGAGTTGATTGCCAAATGTCCAAAACGTGATTATTTGACCAACATAACATTTTTTGATAACTGGAAGTGCTTCACAAGACATAAATCCTCTTACTGAGTCTATTGTAACTTGAAATGGTCATTAAACCATTTAATGTCATTAAGCAAGGACTATCTGTATTCCAACTTTTCCATGGAATACAGTCTTTGGGCAAATCTGATGCATAACATTAAAAAAAAACATATCTGCTTCTTGGCAAATAGCATTAAAACAAACAGATTACCTTTTCATATTGTGATGCTTGTTTCCTTTATTTCCAGTGACATCCAGAGACTTCTTTCTGCAACACTGTTAGGGGCAAAAATGTCAATAAGATACAAGTCAGGGTGAAAGATAAATTCTTCATATCCTGTATCAGCCTTCATCAACCTTTGAAACCTCTTGGATTGTTGATTAGTGTGTTGGAAGAAATATTCCTCTGGTTCAGTTCCAAATGGGGAGAAAGACACTGGAAACATAAAGACTGATTGGAAAGATGGTTTAAAGGAGTGGAGAGTGAGGATTATTTTTACCCTATCTTGGGTCTTACCCTTGAGCTTCCTGTTCCTGTGGCAAGGGCATATGTTCTATTGGTTACTGTCAGACTCCTATAGGGCTATGCAGGGGTCATAGCTGAATGTGTAGGTTATCTGAGTCAAGCTTGAAGTTGAAGCTTGGGCTGAGGCAATGAAGGGGCTTTGTTATGCAATTCCTATTGTGGCCTAATGCCTTTCCTGGTTTGGATCTTAAGTAAGGGCTGCTCCTATCACCCTGAGGCTGAATGTCTTTTGTCTTGTAGATAGGCTGGCTCAGTCCTGTTGGGGCTATTAAGAAAGGTGGGGGCTGCTTTCCAAGAGCATGTTTCTCCTTTAGGGAAATACAATATTCTGCTTTTTAAATATTTCTCAAAATATTTAATTCTTCTAGGAGAGGGGTGGGTGCTAACTTTCTACAAAGGGAATTCTGGGAGTTAGAATTTCCCCAATATTATTAAATTCCATTCATGTGAAGGAATAGATTCCTAGCAGAACAGCATGATGCACTAGAGCAGAAATTATGTAAGCTTCAGTTAGCGCACCATCAGTTAGTGTACCCACCTCCACAAGCTGGCTCTCATTGCGTACCCAGGATTGTTTGATGTTCACTGTTCTCCATGCCTTTAGGTGCATTTTGCTTAACTTTCTGATTTAATCAAATTTCATGAACAATGTTTTGGTATACACAGTGGGGATTAAGCTGCCTGGAGCTTTTGAGTTGCTATCTAACAACTTTAGGGACTTGAGCCCAGCTTTACCAAAGTTGTGATTAATGTCTAGGGTTTGAATAAAATGCACAGCCTTCCTTTTGATTTTTTTTTCAGGATCTCTAGCTGCTTGTCAAATGTTTCTTTCATCAGAGATGCAGATTGCAGCTTCAAGAGCGCAACATAAAAATTCAGCTCAGCTCTGGAATGTTTTAAAGTAATGGACATTAAAAAAAATTAAATCTGTAAAAAGCTGTAAGGCAAACAATGCAAAAAGCAGATAGAAACACCAATTAAAACAACACAAAGTTCAGTCTGATACTAATGGGAAAATATGATAAATGCTTAGTTAAAAATGAGCAGAAAATGAAAGAAGGTATAGATAGAAAGTAGATGCTTATAGCTTTCCAGATTACCATTGTGAAATAATTTCACCATGAATTGTAATGAGAGAGGATTTAGGCTTTCTATTCCCAGTAGGGCTGTAGCAAACTGAATGAAATCAACTTACTGTTTGTCCTTTCCTAAAAATTCAGCGTGTTGTTGAAAATGCACGGGCCTTTCAAAATTCCTTTCCCCTCCCCCATAAAAATGCCTTGTGCTCACAGCCATATATAAATTTCTGCAGAAATGGCATGACATTTACAATATTTCTTGGACTGACCATGAGATCATGAGAAATGGATTTGCCACTAATAGAGCAATGAATTTATGTTCAAATATGTTTCTCCTCTGGACCATGGCATATCTATTTTGTTGATTCTTTTTTCACAAGCTGCTCCATGGAACAGTGAAGGAGATTCTTATTTAGATTTTGCCTTTATTATGTTTTGTAAATAATTCAACTGTCAACACTCCAAATATACTTTCCTTCTCCCATTTCTCCCCACAACAACTCTGTGAGGTCAGTTGGACCATAGAGAGTGACTGGCCTAAAGTGATCCAGCTGGGTTTCATGCGTAAGGTGGGACTAGAACTCACAGCCTCCTGGTTTTTAGCCTGGTGCCCCAACCACTGCACCAAACTGGCACCACTTTTGTTTTGCTTTGTTTTATTAACCATATAAAATTGACCAGATATCTGCCACATTCTCTTTTAGGCCCAAGAGATAGAAAAAGAAAAGTACAATTCAGAGGTGATATTCAGCAGGTTCTGACCACTTCTGGAGAAATGGTAGCGGAAATTTTGAGTAGTTCAGAGAACTGGCAAATCTCACCTTGGACTGGCCCCGCCCCCATCTGTTCTCTGCCTCCTGAGTTCCAGCTGATGGGCTGGGTCTTCTTTTGTTGCCCTGCACAGGAGAACGGAGCTGGAAAGCAGGTTAGTGGGGTGGGGAGGGAATGGGATTTTGCAGTAACCTTCCCCCAGGAGTGGGGTAGAATGAGGATTTTGGAGTATCCTTCAGTATCCATGCCCACCAAGCCACATCATGCCTCCCAAGCCACACCCACAGAACCAGTCGTAAAAAATTTGGAATCACAACACTGGTGTAGTGGTACTAGAACATGATTTTGATTCTGTTCCTCTATTAAGCAATCTAGGATTGTGTTGGCTTTTTTGCCAGTAGCTACACACTGTTCCAAGTGCTGCATATTGTTGTCTGGTTGAGTTAAAGGGTTTGGCACTTGACCCACAAAATACTTCTGGGCAAATTTATACACTCTCAACAAATTCTGTTGATGGCATTTGTCATCTTGTGAAGGTCAGATTTTAATGCCAGTAGATTATCCTTCTATCAAGAACTTGTAAACATCAACATTGTGAAGAAAAACTTCGATACAGATATTAACAGCAAAATAAAATCATGGACAGGAACTCTAAGTTTGCCTGTACTGGATGCTTTCTTTAGCCTTGGTTGGAGTTTTCTCTGAAGGAATAGCTATTTTATTTTCTGAAAGAGACATAAGCTGAATGGCCCCATTGCCTCCTATTAGAAATGTCTTTCAGTTGCCACCCACAATTCAATCCCGTTTCTTACCCGCCGGGTCAAGTATTATAAGCAACAAATTAGTATGTATTTATTAAATTATACCATTTTGTTCTTGCCTTTCTGACCTGGAGGGACCTTGATGGTGGCTAACAGCATAATAACATAAAAAGGGTACATTAGCAGCAATCATATCCATAGCAAAATCAGCACAACAAATCAACACATCTTTTCAAGAATGCTACAAATAAGCCAGCAGAAACCCTATTACTGAAGCATTCAGATAACAACAATAATTCCCAACTTGAAACCAGGCTTTGGAATGGCAGGTGCAGCAGCTCTAGAAGATTGTTTGGTTGATTTCCTTCTACTTCTTTGGGATCAGAACTACTACTCCAAATTTTCCCAATTTATCCATCCTTGCACTACAATGATGATTGGAATGTAGTGCCAGATAATCAAGGAGATTCCAGAATAATTGTAAACATGCAGATAATCAAGAAGAAAAGAAAGAAGCCATATGGTGATGAAACAGAAAAAAACCTGGGCAGTTGAGCTTGTGTTTTTTTTTTAAGTCAGTGGCACTGAGGATAAGACTACTGAAAACAGCGGAACAGAAAGGAAACCATGATTCTGGCCAAAAAGGAGATGGAGAGTAAAATCCCAGCTCATTGCCAGGTTAACTCTAGAAAGAGGAAGCATCCAAGACAAAGAAATAGAAGAGAAACATACCTGTGCAAATGAAATGGAGAGTTAGAATTCCATGGCTAGGAGGAATAGCAGAGAAGAATGAGGTTGAGAAACAACTAGGAATATGAGGAATTGTATCCACCTTGATAAAGGAAGGGAACTGGAAGTCTGACTAACGTTCTGGTTTTTTTTTTCTATACTAGTGCAAATCTCCCAGTTCTTTGATGGAAATCTTTGATTTAGATTGTGTGATATTTAATAACAGAATAACAAAGTTGGAAGGGACCTTGGAGGAAAGCAGGAAAGTCCAACTCCTTGCTCAAGCAGGAAACCCTATACCTTTTCAGACTAATGGCTGTCCAATCTCTTCTTAAAAAACCTCCAGCGTTGGAGCACCCACAACTTCTAGAGGCAAGTTGTTCCACTGATTAATTTTTCTGTTGGGAAATTTCTCCTTAGTTCTTGGTTGCTTCTCTTCTTGATTACTTTCCATCCATTGCTTCTTGTTCTGCCTTCAGGTGCTTTGGAAAATAATATACCCTTAAAGCTTTTGAGTTGGACATGTTCTGACTATGGGAAGCAATCAATTCAATCCTAGTAATGCCGAACTACATGAGACACAACACATGTCACATTATGGAAGCATCTTTAAAAGAGAGGTAAATCTGGTCTTCTAGAAAGGAATCTATCACAAAGGTTGCCATTTAAAAGTAGGTGAATAATTAGCAAGAAGTCAGAAAGCAAAGCTTAGCATCTATTACCACTATCTACCTAAGCAGCTTTTTTTTGTCTTCTGATGCTCATATTCATGGGCTCAGTTAAGCACCTTACATGGTTTAAATGGTGATCTCCAGTTCTATTGCTATGGAATTTAATTACCTGACTCTCTGGAGTGGCTGGGTGATGTGTATTCAGGAAGGAGCCTGATCAATATCTTGGCAAACAAAGAGCTTTTCATATGTTCCTGCCTAAGAGACAATAATCGCATCTGTGTTTCAGGTGAGAAAAAGCTGAGAAAAAGCTATATTTTTCAATTTGATGAAAGAGAATTGCTCAGGAAATTTATTACAAAGGAGATAAACTCTTGAAATGTAGTGTGGCATTTGCATGCGAGTGTCTATCTTTCATTGTAAAACTATTTAACAGTCTGCAGTCTGGCCGGGTTGTTACACTCCCGTTCATTTCTAAAGGAAGACACTATGCAGAAATTTCTCCCCGTTGCTATTATTATGACTGACACACAGTCAACCAGATATTTAGACAGGAATTGGCATTTTGTCTTCTGACTGAATCCTTCCCAACAGTGGTGGGATTCAAAAAATGTTACTACCAGTTCTGTGAGCAAAGAAAAAGGTTTGGTGGGCGTGGCTTAGTGGATGTGACAGGGGAAGGATACTGTAAAATCTCCATTCCCTCTCCCACTGATGCTGAAAAACCTCATTCTCTCCCCACCCCACTAACCTGCTTTCCAGCTCTGTTTTCCTGTGCAGGGCAACAAAAGAAGACCCGGCCAATAGCTGGGACTCAGGAGGCAGAGAAGAGATGGGGGCAGGGCCAGTCAGAGGTGGTATTTGCCCATTCTCTGAACTACTCAACATTTCCACTGCCGGTTCTCCAGAACTGGTTAGAACCTGCTGAATATCACCTCTTCTTCCTAAGGATCTGAAGATATTGCCACAGGATGTAAAACTGTCTTTTGCAATTGACTGATGGAGAGGAGGAGGAGGAGAAGGAAGGGAGGAGGATGGAGGGGGGGGGAGAACCAAATAATGTAAAATCAAAGCTGCCAGTTCATTAGTTGAAGTTGATTTTGGTCTTCATTCACATCAATTCTTCCCAAGAATTTAGAATGTTGAAAAGGATTGGCGTAATATATGCAGATCCAACCAGTTGGCCTTTTGTAACTGACAGATGAACACTTGTTCATCTTTTAAATGAACATTTAATGTTCATATTTTCAAAGTAACATCCCACAGTTAAATCTGGTGTGCTATGCACCAAGACTTAATCAGTTTGTATTTGGAAATCCCACAATATTTTAACCTGCTATTTTTTTTTACTATTTTTTCCCACCAATCTTTTATTACTTGTGAATTACAACTTTTACAGATTTTATTATTACTTTATGGTTCATCCACAGTCAGTCAGTATTCAGACTGGATTTGGCATTTTTGTCCACCTATAGAATCCTTCCCAAGGACCTAGGATAAGTAGATGTTAATAGCTGGTGGTATTACATATATCTTTACAGGATGCAAGCTGTTCCAATAAAGCCGTCTTTTGTAATTAACTGATTATGAATTTGTCAATTCCAATGATATTCAAGTCGTGCTCTTGTTGTTTTGGGTTTGCACCCAAGGCACCTATTGATACTAAATTTGCTTTCTTTTGCCACAGTCAAAAATGATTGAAGAATGTTTACATCTCAACAAAAATTGTCCACATTTCGAAAAGCTCATATATTTCTTTTTGTTCTCATTTTCCCAAAGAAGCACATATGACTGTGTCACTGAACAATCTGCCACTTGGTTTAATAACATTCTTAGGTGTGGGGAGGTATTAGTGGGTCCATATTGCTGGATGTATCCCATAAGCTGTGATTTGCTCATTCTAGTTTAAAGCTTAGAGTCTCCAACTATAATTATTGTAATTATATGCTAAGATTTTATTTATTTGTTTATTTTATTTATTTGATTTGTCAATTGCTTACAAGATACAGGTATAAGAATAAACATAATTTTGAATACATGAGATGGATACTTATAAGAAAAATAAAAAGAAACAATAGGACAGGGATGTTAGGCACGATTGGTGTGCTTATGCTTATGTTTATGCTTATGCTGCTTCCCCAAATAAGAAAAATGATGGCCAATTATTTGTTTATTTGACTCTGGGTGGCTTATAAACATTAAAAGCCAAAAGCCAACACTGAAGCAATAAAAAATAGCAATAATTCACAATTAAAAGATGGGGGAAAAGGGAGCAGGATGCACACAGGGAGAGGGGACATCCTTCCTGTCTTGAAATTGCACTTCCCTTATACTTCATACTCAGTTTTCTGCATCATACTCGTGAAATCCTGCCAAGTACAAAACGAAAACACAAATGAAAACTTTTTGTCCTGATAGTTTTGATATTTGGAGCTCGTAGATCTTGAGGATATGAGCAAAGCATGCTGAGAAATGATGTCTCTGTCTCCTATCATGGCTAATTAAAGCCCATGTCACACTGAACCAACGGATGCAAAGAGGATGTAAAACGGACAAAAAACCTTGCCATCTGTTCGAAAATGCGATGTACTCACTGCCTCCGTTTTGCTTCCTCTCTATCCGTCCAGCATCCGTTTATTGACGTTTCATCCACTCAGAAAGTTTTGGGCTGCCTAAAACTTTTGCGCGGAAAATGTATCCAGTTCGTCCATTCTGCATCCGCTAGGCATCCGCTACGCATCCGTTCTGCATCCGCTATGCATCCGCTATATCCGCTAGGCATCCGTTCCGCATCCGTGCAACTCCATCCGCCCGGACACAGGGAGGAAGCGGAACGGATGCAGAACGGATGCAGAACGGATGCCTAGCAGATGCAGAACGGAAACAAAGCGTTTAAAACGGAAAAAAACGTTCGCAGAGGGGACCTATCTCGGATATTAAGGATGTCTAGAGGATGCCTAGAGGATGCCTAGAGGATGCCTAACGGAAAACCTATACTGTCTATAAAAAGGGGGAGCAACTTGCCTGCATCTCACTTTCAGAACAGCAGCCCAGCGGTGCAGACCTCTACAGCCTTCATCTGACTCTTGCTCTTCCACAGCATCCAGTCATGTCCACTGTGGATTGTAACAAAGTCCTTTCGGCAGCCACCATCGTTCTGCAACAGTGTGAAGCCATCTGCAGGCTCTGTGAACTCTACTGCAAGAAGAAAAGGAGCCACCCAAAAAGAGTCTGGATCCGAAGATGGTTCACCAGAAGAGCAGAGGACGGACTGTACAACAAGCTGATGGTGGAGCTTAGGAACGAAGACAGTCGGGCGTTCCAGAACTTCATGAGGATGCCTCCAGCCATGTTTCACGAAGTTGTGCAGCACCTGACACCCAGGTTGACCAAGGCAAGCACCAGCTTCTGGCCCAGCCTGGAACCTGGGCTCAAGGTGGCACTCACTCTGCGCCACCTGGTCTCAGGGACCTCCGACAGAAGCAGGCAGTACGGCTGGAGGGTGCCATCCAACACCATCAGCATTGTGGTCAGAGAAGTGGTGCAGGCCATCATAGAAGAATACAAGGAGGAGCTCCTCCAGTACCCCTCCACTGAAGAAGGCTGGAAGAAAGTTGCAGAGCAGTGGTATCAGAAGTGGAACTTACCACACACCGTTGGAGCCATAGATGGCAAGCACGTGGCCTGCAAATCTCCAGCCAAGTCAGGGTCCACTTATTTCAACTCCAAGGGCTTCTTCAGCATCATCCTCTTTGCCATGGTCGATGCTGACTACAAGTTCATGTACATCGATGCTTCAGGCAATGGCTCATCTTCAGATGCCCAAGTATACAACGCCAGTCACCTCAAGGAGGAGCTGGAAGACAACCTCATCATGGGCTTCCCAGATCCAGAAGCCCTGCCCAACGACACACAAGATGTGCCCTACTTCATCGTGGGGGATGACACCTTCTCCCTCACAACCTACTTCATGAAGCCCTACACCAGAGAGGATCTTCAACTACAGGCTGTCCAGGGCAAGGCGGGTGGTGGAGAACGCCTTTGGCATCCTGGCCAACAGGTTCCAGGTACTTCTCACCACCATGCAGCATTGCCCAGAGACCGTCAGGAGGATCATGGAAGCTTGCTGCATCCTGCACAATCTCATGCGCACCCGCTACCCAGTCTTGCAGAACAGGCTCGTGGACCTCCAACAAGGCAATGTGGACATGGAGCCTGGGGAATGGAGGCAAGGGTGAAACCTGATCGACACTGAGGATGCGCAAGGCCCCAACAGAGCCTCACATGAAGTGAAGAAGCAGCGCAACCTCCTGAGACAATGGTGCAACTCCCCAGCTGGAGCAGTGGAGTGGCAAGACAGGATGGTAGATGCTTAATGGATGCTTCCTTCAGCCTGTCTCATCACACGGATGAGATTGGGCCATGTATGTTTGGTTGGCCTACAATGAACAGGGCGTTTAATAAAGAGTTGTGTTTATGTTGACATGTGTGGATAATTATTACATTATTATTGATAATAAAGGGCCGTAGGTGTGGCACCTGGGAGGGTGGACCATACAGTCCCACTATGCTTGCACTGGAGGTTTATCTATCCCACAGCTATTACCCATCCCACAGGTATCCCTGCCCATCCCACTGCTATCTCAACCCATCCCACAAGCATGCAAAGGCTTAAACCATTTCTAAAAGTTTCCAGCAAGACTTTATCAAAAAAAAGAAATGAAGCAAGTGTGTGAATCAAAACTAGACTTTATTAACAACAAGCTATAAAACGAAAATGAGTCTCTGGCACTCCTCTTGGTCGCTCAGTCTCAGTGGTGAAGGGTCCAGGTGCTGTGGAGGTGGCTGGTGCTGGAGTGCTTGTCATCAGCTCCTCCAGAAGCAGAAGCAGTAGAAGCCCCAGCCCCAGAAGAGTGAGCCCGTGCTGCAGAAGCCCCAGCAGAACCAGAGTGAGGGCCAGGGGGCAGGATGGTAGCCCTGTCCCTCTTGGAAGGGCTGGCAGCAGATGGCTGAGGCTTGCTGTGCTTCTGCATGGTGGTGGGGTTGCTGGCTGGCAGGGAGGTTGGCAGGAACCAAGGCTGGCAGGAAGGCTGGCAGGGAGGCAGGCAGGAAGGCTGGCAGGGAGGCAGGCACCAAGGCTGGCAGGGAGGCTGGCAGGCAGGCAGGCACCAAGGCTTGCAGGCAGACATGAACCAAGGCTGGTAGGAAGGCAGGCAGCAAGGCTGGCAAGCAGACCGGCTGGCAGCAAGGCTTGCAGGCAGGCTGGCAGCAAGGCTGGCAGGGAGGCTGGCAGCAAGGCTGGCAGGCAGACATGCAGGCAGGGCAGGCAAGGCAGTCGATGTGTCTGGCAACAGGTCTTTCCTCTGAATGGCGACCTGCTTCCAAGCTGCTTCCATTATATCCACGGGGCTGACGCAATGCATCCTCCCTGCATGCACAATTAACACCAGGCATCCATTAGGCTTCTGCTGTGCATCCGCTGTGCATCCGCTGTGCATCCGTTGTGCATCCGCTGTGCATCCGCTCAGCATCCGCTCAGCATCCACTTCATCTGTTCGGCGTCCGCTCTGCATCCGCTCTTTCTGTTCCACGTCCGCTTCGCTGAGGCCCCCCGGAAGCCCAGTGGTTGCGCCATCCGCTCCCATCCGCTCCCATCCGCTCTCATCCTCTTGGCTTCTGTTCCTCATCTGCTTTGCATCCACCCTGCATCCTCCCCGCGTCCGTGTTATCCGCTCCGGTTATGCAAATTTTTGCCCCTTTTGAGAGTGGATAACAACGGATGGAACATTTTGCTCGTCCGCTGTGTCCTTTTTGCATCCGTTGGGCAGTGTGACATGGGCTTAAATCAAATAGGACAGAGGCTATCTCTCTGATCAGGGGAAACAACCAATGCCTTGCAGAAGGGAGAAGATATGTCACCTTTTGCTCAAAGGAGCTAATTTTGATGCCTTTTTTAAGCAAATCCAGCTTTGACCTGGGCAATAATTATGAATCATCTTAAATATTCAACTTTGGGAAAAGGTGAATAAGGAAGTGATGGTCTTACATCCTGCCAAATAATTATGTTTCACTATTTTACGAATTATTTCAAAGCATTTTGGCTTTGGACATGGTACAAAACTGCTTTGGACATCTTGGTGAATGGTATGTCAGAAGTCATATAGAGGAGTGCAATTCTGCTTGTACTTCTGGGTATGTTGGTGGAGTTCAGTGCCATTAATTTTCTGGATGAATTAATGGAATTAGGGCAATATTTTGCTATGGTTCTTATCCTTTCTGTCAAATCAACTCCAGAATGTAGTACTGGAAGACTAGTTTTCTGGGCCTAGACCAATGGCTTATGAGGGTTCCTATTAGTTCTAGAAGATGTTCAGATGTTTATAAAAGTATGGGTAAAGTATATTTGAACTATTGGGCTGATGGTAGCCAAGTGTCCTGTCCTTATCAAGTAACTACAAAGAAGCAATTAGTATCGTTGAATGTTTAGTAAAAGGTTGGATGAAGGATAACATCAGATATAAATATATATATATTGGTCAACAGAATACTAGATTCAAGGAATGAGATTCAGTTGCTTTCAATGGCATTATACTGATCCTGAAATCCTGAACCTTTGCAATTAGGGCATCCTCCTTGTTATAAATTTGCAGATCATAACTGTGATAAGTAACATGTTTGGAAAATAGCGACTATTATACCAGTTGCCATTCTTCACTGACTTGGTTGCCCCTAACTTGATTATATCCCCTCTTCACTACTGAAGTTCACGTAAAGTGGGTTTTCCTGGAAAGCATTCAAAAGCTGAAAATAGTGAAAAAGTTATACAGCTTTTCCAAAACATCCAGCAGTGATGTTGGGCTGAAATTTTCTTCTACATATTTACTATTCCTGTTTATTTTAATAGGGGAAATTGGCATTCAGCATTGTCCTTCAAAGGAGGGGAAAAGAAAGAAAGGTGACGTTTTCAGGGATTTATATACAATAAAGGTAAAGGTTCCCCTTGCACATATGTGCTAGTCATTTCTGGCTCTCGGGGGTGGTACTAATCTCCGTTACAAAGCCGAAGAGCCAGCACTGTCTAAAGATGTCTCCATGGTCATGTGGCCAGCATGACTAAACACCAAAGTTGCACAGAATGCCATTACTTCCCACCAAAATGGTCCCTATTTTTCTACTTGCATTTTTATATGCTTTCGAACTGCTAGGTTGGCAGAAGCTAGGACAAGTAATGGGAGCTCACTCCATTACACGGTGCTAGGGATTCGAACTACCGAAACTCCAACCTTTCTGATCAACAAGCTCAGCGTTTTAGCCACTGACCCACCACATCCCCCTTTACATGCAATGCTTAATTACAATTAGCTGTCAACTCCTCTTTTTTTTTTTTTTTAAAGAAAGGGGGTGCAGATTTGCCAAGTTGGAGAGGGGGATACCTGCCAGGTCTCCTGGTTTAACAGTATAACCTTGGAGGTCTTCTAATCCAAACCTTTGCTTAAGCAGGAAACCCTATTCCATTTCAGACATATAGTTGTTCAATGTCTTCTTAAAAATCTCCAGTGTTGCAGCACTCACAACTTCTGGAGGCAAGTAGTTCCACTGATTAATTGTCCAGAAATTTCTCCTTAGTTCTAGGTTGCTTTTCTCCTTGATTAGTTTCCATCTGTTGTTTTTTGTCTTACCTTCTGGTGCTTTGGAGAAGACTCCCTTTTCTTTGTGGCAGCGCCTTAGATATTGAAAGACTGCTATCATGTCACCCTCAGTCCTTCTTTTCATTAAACTATGCATACCCAATTCCTGCAACTCTTCTTCAGATGTTTTAGCCTCCAATCCTCCAGCCTCCAGGTTTTCTAATAACTTCTAATTAGATACATATTTTCCATCAATTTGTTATTTATCAATGATGCTGAGATAATTAATGTAAACAGTAAACAGAATAAAGTTGAGTGGAAGAAACCTTTGCTGATCCATCATTATCTCACATCCTATCCCAGATCCTATTTCCCTATTTCAGTGTAAACACTTCTGGCTTTCATGTTATCAAGCCAAAAATAAATTTTTCATCATCCACAGAGAGTATAACCATTGCTCTTAGCAGACAAGTTTCCCAAAAGAATGTGAGTCTCATTACATAGAGGACTTAATTATGTTACAAATTGCAGTTTATAGTTAATTCAATCACTTTCATTTCATCTCATGTGCAATTTGCCCAGTCCAGACACTGAATAGGGTGTGGTTAAGACCTCATGATCTATAATGACACTTTGAATTGAGAATCCATAGTCATATGCATTAATAAAATGACATGCAGCACTTAAAGATGATCTGCTAACCTATAAAAGTTTAATAGGACATAGGTTGCTTAAGCCTCTCATATAGATATACAGGAAGATACTTTTACTCACATTTTTCCCTCTAAAATTATCCTAGTTTGCAAGAGGTTAGTAAAAAGTAAAGGACCAAATTTAATGGTAGGACTAATGGTGAATGTCCCTTACAGTTTCTTTTTAATCCCTTGCCAACAGTGTTTATTGCATCTTAAGGTAAAGGTAAAGTACAGGTTCCCCTTGCACATATGTGCTAGTCATTTCTGGCTCTAGGGGGTGGTGCTCATCTCCATTACAAAGCCGAAGAGCCAGCACTGTCCGAAGACATCTCCGTGGTCATATGGCCAGCATGACTAAATGCTGAAGGCGCATGGAACACTGTTACCTTCCCACCAAAATGGTCCTTATTTTTCTACTTGCATTTTTTTACATGCTTTCAAACTGCTAGGTTGGCAGAAGCTGGGACAAATTACACAATGCTAGAGATTCAAACTGTTGAACTGTCGACCTTTCTGATTGACAAGCTCATCATCTTAGCCACTGAGCCACCACTGCCCTAGCATTGCATCTTACTTTCCATATTGCAACCGCCCTTGATTTGTTGTTATATGACCTGCTGTGTAGTGGAAATTTAGAGCTCATTCTGAGCTAACCTTGTTTTCTTTTGTTATTCTTGATTACAGAATAAAGAAGAGTGAGGAATCTTCCTGGAACTTCAAATATTTCCCCACTGTGAAAGTCTCAGACTTTTGATTCCTATCCCAAAGTCATGTGCAAGCCACCCAAGATCAGATCTTGCAGTCTCCTGATGATAGCAGGGCCCAATGCCCAGTTTTGATAAAACTGTGGGATTCTTGCTGTTTGTTCAGAGCTTCTGCTGCACAGAATCTAATACTAGGTATTGTAGAAATTGGTTACCCTTAGGGTATCTTTGCTGTCCTTATGAGCTCCTGGCATATTTTAAGAGATTTGGGTATCATCTTGGTTAGTATGTATGCTTTTTAGGTTAGGCTTTTACATCCGTTTGCTTGAGCCAAATAATAAAGCCTACCATCTCTTTATTTACTGGAGTGTACATTGCCTCTGGATCTAAAGACCAGTCTCTAAACTTGTCAACTTTAAGATTTGTGGATTTCAATTTCCAGAATTCTCCAGTAAGCATAGCTGGCTGAGGAATTCTTTAGCATAACTGACTGAGGAATTCTGGGAGTTGAAGTTCACAAGTCTTAAAAGTTGCCAAGTTTGAAGACCCCTGATCTAAAGGAACCAACTGCCTCAACACCTGATCACTTGGCAAAACACTTGCTACATAGCAGTTGATATCCTGGATCTGACATGGTTTTGATTGATGTCTTCCCTGTGACATGCTGTATGGCAGTTCTCACCTTCTGTAGCTGGAATCCAAACCTGGTTTGGTGGTTTCTTTGCTTTTTACACTGCTTGGATGCCTACATTTTTCCGAGGGTTCAAATTCCATTCATCGATTTTTCCCAGTGTTATATTAATGATAAGCAGTATTTTCCAATCCAAAGTCTTGTACCTTTGTTGTGTTCTTTAATACATCCACTCCTGAACCCAGTAGAGATTCCTTGCCTAGATTTTGAAAACCATCCCTCATTTTTCCTGATACTTTTCATTCTTCAAAATTCTTTTAATATCAACTTTTTTATTATCTCATCTACTTAGACTGTTCTCCCCAAACAGCTGCATAACAATAAACTTCTAACTTCATTCCAATCCCCTACAAGCCCTATCTTTTAAAGAAATTCTTCCTTACTGCATCTGAGCTAATGTAGCTCCCTGAGATAATCTTATATTTGTTCTGCCTCCACATCCTGCTTCTTCCCCTGTATTTTCTTATTTGTAGGATTTTAGGTGAGATCCTTTACATAGGAAACTGCCCTTTTCTAAGTTGCATGTTGGAATGGCAGCCCTTCATTTTAACTGCTTTAAATTATATTAGTTGGGATGACTCAAAGTGCAAATTGAATTAGCTGCTCCATATAAGGGTTGCCTAGCAACCAAAATGAAACCAAGATTTTTGGTTTATAACCTTTGCTTCCATGAAGAATAGTGTGGTGGGAATGGTTTTATATACTCACATACACAAAGTTGCTCTCAAGTCTATCTTGATCTGCTTTGCAGATTTCAATTTTTTGAAACATTTTCTACTGCTGTAAATCCTTCCTTCTGTTTTTCTTCTGAATCACATATAAGAAGCCGCAGGGAAATGTTTTAAATTAATACTACTACTATGTTAGTTAACATTCTGGATTTGATCTCCTTGTTCAGAAAACCTTACTAAGACCTGTGCAAAGTAAGTAGAATACAGCCTGATAAGGACCTGAGGCACTCATACATTAAAGCTTCACAGTTTACTTTGAAAAGAGATTTCCATGGAAGACATATTTACTGGAGGAGACATTAGAAGTGAAGCTACAGAGCCCCTTCACTTCAGCACTGTTGAAAGGAACTGGGCCATATTCTTTCACAAAGTAGCTTTGAGAAGAAATCCCTCTCCCATTAAAACCCTAACCCAAACTGAATGACAGAGGTGGACCTGAGTTGAGTTTGACTCTTGGATCAGGTTTGACTCATGTAATTCGACTCATGAAGGGTTTTTTTTTTTAGCAGCAATACAGAAATATCTGCTAGAGCCTTCTTCTGGGAATTTTTCATCACTTTTCAGTTTGTCTACATCCCTAATACTCTCAATAGTCCCATACCAATGTACTTAACCAGAGTTAGATTTAGAGATCAACTTAGGTTAACTAGGTGCTGCCACATGCCAAACTAATAGCTTTATACTGGTGTAGGCTTTCCTAGCCAGTATCTATCTTTTGGGCAGCATAGAGCTTTAGGATTCAGCGATAATATATTTATTGTCTAGTTAATAATTTCTTAACATTACAGCAGGAACTTCGGTGGGTATCCTCAGAGACAAGGTAGATTCTGAATTTTGGTTATAATATTGAATTAGACAATTGACAAAAGTTATGGGAAAGAAATAGAAAACGAATGCTGGCAACTTCATATAAGGAGAACCAATATAAAATGTTTTACAGATGGCACCTCCCTCCAACCTGATTGGTTAAAATAAGTAAAAGTGTATCACCAAAATATTGGAAATGTAGCATGGAGATAGTATCGCATGTGGTGGAAATGTGTAAAAGCAAAAAAGTACTGGTGGAAAATAATGATATGGGCACGAGAGATGGTTAGCCAAAAAGTAGAGTTTAGACCAGAAATGTTCTTACTGGGAATTATTGATGAGAAATAGATAGTAAAGTAATAATATATTTAATGCTACATATAATGACTGCTGCGAGATTGGTGTATGCCCAAAACTTGAAGAATGAAGACACCTCTATAGGAAGTGAAATAATAAGGAAAATATTAGTTTGTGCAGAGATGGACAGACTAACTCTAGAATTAAGGATAAGGGTGAGATAGAATACTATGAAATCTGGAATAAAATGTATCAATGGCTGGAGTCAAGGGGGAAAAACAGAAATTGTTGATGCTTAATAGGAATGAAAGTAAAAGTTTTATAAATTAAACAAAATGAAATATAATGGACAAATATGATATGAATATATGAATATAAAGACTATAAAGAGAAAAAAAGAGATGGATAAGAAGCCAGGTTGTATTTGTATATAAATGCAAATAGAAACAAATATGTAACTAGCATTATATTAACAACATAAGGAAAAAGAGAAAATTAACTACTATATGTATTTCTATGCTATGGTTTGTATGGCCAAAATGATGGTCAAGAAAATCACACTGTATTCAACTGTTTTTAATGTTTACTTAATAAAAAAATTATTAAAAAAAGAGAGAGAGAAGGTAAACTCATGTGCCATCTCTCAAAAAGAAAAATCTACACTTTTCAAACTGCTGCAGAGCTGTTGGAGAAACCATTTTTATTGCAGATTGAATCCTGTTAAGATATTTAACTGAATAGCTGAAAAAAATAAAGTGGGCCAGAACACCCAGTGGTAACTGATTGGTTGGAGAGCGTACGTTCCTGCATGAGGCAATCTACATTATGATTGGTTGCTGGGTCTAAAGGAGAAGTTTCCTTTATTTATATAAAACTACAAATTCATATCAGTGTCTCTGACTTCATTGGAACACCTGCTGTGCAATTCCCTGACAGATCCAATATAAATCCCTCTGAAATTTCCACAGATCTTAATTCACAGACAAACTTATGCACAAGCCATGGAAATTCAAACATACCATCTGGAAAAATGGATCTGGAAAGTTGGATTTATTTCAGTTTGTACTCATTCTTTCCACTAAAGGCAACTAATCAATAAGGAAGCAAAACAGAGGGAGAGAAAGAGAGAACATTTTTCATCTTTTCTTCCCCTGCCGAAAAAAAATCTAAGATTATGGTCCATTTTCTAGCATTTTCTAGTCTGTAGAGAAAGAGTTAATAATTCAACTGAATTTGATTGCTATTTATTCATTCACTGAACACGTACCTCATCCAAAGTGGTACTCAATAATTAGGTACACCAGTGAACGGAATAATTTTCAACACTCACAGGGAAAGAAATGACATGATTGTTATATCTCCTCAATATTGATGTCTTGTAATCACATTTATCTCAGCACATCAGAGTCCCAAGGTATAAAACAGGAACATTAGTCTGCAATATAATATTTTAGATATCTGCAGGACATTGTTTCAACCTATATATTACAATAATGTTGTTACAATTATAACACATTCACTAGAGCTCAGCTGTAATAAACAGTGGTTTATTTTTATGATCTGAGGACTCGTTATCATATTGCTAGACTCAAGTCCTGGTTTATGTCAAAGTCCGAGACTTTAATTCGGATTTATACTGGGAAATTTGTTCATTTTGAAGGAGGATAGAACAAAGTACAAGGCTGATAAAATGAGAAAATGAAAAGGGAAGACATTCTTATAATCTAGTTGCTGAGATACAGTCTTCTTATTTTCTTTTTTCACAAGTAGCTCTACTGAATATTATTACGAATGCAGTAAGATGACATCAAAGAGTGTTAAAAGTGATGAACACTACAGAGCTCCTTCGTAGGTGACAATTAGAATGCTTTATTATTTAAAAATGTACAAACCATACTGGCATAAGCCTTCCCAGAATATACAAATGTAAAACCATAAAAGAAATTAACATTCATTCCATTCCAACAGAACAACAAATCTGCTTTTCTAAATCCAGCTGTGACATGGATTGAAATGGTATTGAATAATCAATACCAACCAACCCTACTTGGAAATGACAAGCCATAGTTCACTCCAGCACCTCATCCTAATCCTTTTGCCACTGAAGCCTGAAGCTTTTCAGCATCTGCAGGTAAAATAACTGAAAATGAAACTAACTAAGAAACCATTCTGAGTTTCAACCCTTCCCTCTGTTTGGTCACCCATGATAGCTTAATGTTCTGTGTAGAATATACTAATCACAGTCCCTAATTTTTCAATTCCCCTCCTTCTTCATCCTTCCTGGATCTATAAAATGAGAAATGAAAATGCAATTGTACCAGTGGTGGGATTCAATTTTTTTTTACTACCGGTTCTGTGGCTGTGGTTTGGTGTGCATGGCATGGCATGGCTTGGTGGACATGGCACCACCAATACTGCAAAATCTCCATTCCCTCTCAACCCACAAACCTGCTTTCTAGCTACATTCTCCCATGCAGGGCAACAAAAGAAGACCTAGCCAATTATCTGGGACTCAGGAGGCAGAGAACAGATAGGGGCAGAGCCAATCAGAAGTGGTATTTGCCGGTTCTCCAAACTACTCAAAATTTCCACTACCGGTTCTCCAGAACTGGTTAGAACCTGCTGAATACCATCTCTGCACTATACAAAGCCTTTGTAAGACTATACTTGAAATACTGCCTTCAGTTCTGGTCACTGCAATATAAAATGGATGTTGAGATTCTGGAAAGAATGGAGACAAGAGCAACAAGGATGGTAAGGGGATCAGAGTCTAAACATATGAAGAATAGTTGCAGGAATTGGCTATGTCTAGTCTGATGAAAAGGACTAGAGGTGACATGATTGTAGTGTTCCAATATTTGAGGGGCTCCTAAAAAGATGAGGGGGTCAAACTGAAGCACCAAAAGGCAAGACAAGAAACAATGGATGGAAACTAATTGAGGAGAGAAGTGTGAGGTGGAAGCAGGTAAAAAACCACCAAAAGATTCATTGATCCAAGAAAAACAAGGTTTTATTCACGTGTCTGCAGAGACGGCTTCCCTCGGGCATTGAAGGAACCCAGAGCAAAATTCAGGCAGCATTTTTATACCCTAACTGTCCGCCCCCTCGTATGAAGGCTTGGCTCACATTCTTTCTGTTTTCAAATTGACACATATATTTTGAAGGTTTATGCTGGCTCCCTATCTAGCAAAAGCAGTTACACGGTTTCTGACACCTCAGCACTTTATTACAATTCCTCATTGTTCTAGCCTTATCTTGTTTTTTTTCTCTTGTGCACAAACTGGAACACTTTCTTATTTAGCAGAGCTACTGAGTTTGAGACACACTTCCTTATTCAATTCAATGGGCCATCCAACATGACTTTGGTTCTGCTCACAATCCCCCCTTTTTCTTTTTCCACTCTTGTCTCAAACTCAAGTAGCAGATCCTCTGCTTCTTTCCAAGTGATTTCTCTCTGATACATCATTAGAGTTTCTGCTTCCTGCTTCTTCTCAAATCTTGAACCCAAGGATTTCCCTATCTTTCCACACATTGTTATTGCACCAGGGAGACACTGAACACAACAACACAACAATATACAGCATATAATAATCAATATAATTCCCATTATGGTAGATCTAAACCAAGTGGAACTGGGAAGCCAAGACCATCGTGCTCCCCACAGGTCTGGCAACGAGGAGTCACCTTTTTGTGATAATGGATTAGAGCGAACATGTTCTTCCATTACTTTTACTGTCTTTGTAATATTGGTTTGGAAATCATGGATGTATACAGCAATGTGAATGAATCAGAGCACACACACACCCTTTTGTAGCTAATACAGTGTCTAAAACATACCTTTTTTGTAGAGCAACCTGTCTTACTTCAGAAAGCTCGGTGTTGATCATTTTAATATTCTTTATTGTATCATTGAACATTGTTACCGTGAAGTTATTTAGAATATGTATATCTCGGTAGTTCATGGCTACTCCCATTGGTGTTATTATACCACGAGAGATTTGGGTCCAGAGTCTCTGGGTAAGGCCAGATTCTGAGTCTCTTTTATTCCGTATCCGGCCTTGGTGAAGGCCATCAAGTTTATATATCACTGGTATCACACACCCAACTGTACATGTGCCACTCCAGTAAGGTGGCATCTCCCTGTATGCATATTTCCCACACAATACCCACCTAAAGTTTTCCATAGCATAGGTCTGTTGTGATGTTCGGGTCCAATTGATCATTTCCTCAAAATGCATACGCATCTGATACTGATCTTGATTAAAATAATCTAATTTATGATAACTCTTGGTATAGCTATGGTTACTACAAGATGATGGCAATTTCAAAAGTCTTATTACATTTTTCCCAATCTCCTAAATGGAGCCCTCTAGTTTCATTTCTCCTAAAACACACATATGCTGTTTCCCTTAAATGAACAAAAATCCTTCCTGTTATATTTTGTTCTAAACCATATTTTTCTGTCCCGTGCCCCTGTGGTCTTAGTCTGTTCTAATCAAGTGGAATTGCGTGTAGGATTAATCCTTCACCTGTTCTTCCTGGCATGTGCATGCATAACCAGCAATTGGTGATGTTCAAGGAATGTGAGACCTTCTTGAGATCCTTTATGAACATATTGTCATCCCACAAGTCTGTTCCCAAGTCACCCGCAGGTCCAATATATTATGAACTTCTTTGATGTATTAATGTAAATATAGTTGCAACAAATAGTCCTCTCCAGAGTTCAGCCGACATCTCCATGGTGGTTTCTGCTGGCTATTTCTTCAAGGTTACCTTCAGCGGCTGACCGTCCACTGGGATTGCCTTCCAAGGTTTCTCAGGTTCCGGTGCTTTCTTGACTCTGCTGTTATGCGTCCAGCCTCCTTCCCGAGTACGGACTGTAGATTCAGTCGTCAGTAGCACCTGGTACGGACCTTCCCAGCTAGGTTGCAGTTTTTCACTTCTCCAAGTCTTTATCAGGACCCAGACTCCAGCCTCGTGTGGGTGTTGGCTACCAGCCAAAGGTGGTCATTGCACCAACAGTCCCTGTTTGTGAAGAGAAAGCAAAGACCGAGACAGTGCCAGCAAATATTTCCAAAGGAACAAGTCCCTGAACTCTGCTATGGGATTGCCTAGTTTGGGCAAACAAGATGTCCCCATCAGCATTTCAAAGGGAGAAACCCCTGTGTCTTTCCTTGGACAAGTTCTGATCCTGAGCAGAGCTAAGGGAAGATTCTTTGTCCATGGCAGGCCATTTTCAAGTTGTAGCTTTTTCAATTTTTCCACTGGATTCAGGATGCCATGGCATGTGTCATTCCCATTTCACCCCCACCACCTCCATTACCCTGTGCAGAACCTTTTGGGTGAAATGAGTTCCTCTGTCTGAATCTATTGCTTCCATCATTCCATATCGTGGGATAATCTGTTCTAGTAAGATCTTGGTTATTGTGGGAGCTGTGGCTCTTCTAGTGGGATAAACCTCTACCCACCCCATTAGTTGATCTTTGATCACAAGTGCCAACACTGTGAATTGGTCTACCCAGATTCTGCAATATCCCAATAATCCCAACACTTTCTGCACCTCTATCTTGTTCCTGGGAGGAGCCAAGCTCATGATCCCCTTCCCCCTTTCAGGGTCCAAGGACCTAATCCCCTGCTGAATGTAATGTCCCAAATATTTCACCTTTTTTTCAACAAACTGAAGCTACTCTTTTGAGACTTTCAGCCCCTGCTCCTTCAGCCAATTCAACAGACTCACAGAAGCCACTCTCAATTCCTTCTCTTTCTCCCCAGTTAACAACAAGTCATCCATGTACTGAATTAGGGTGATTCCTTTCTCTCTCTCAAACAACACCAACTTTTCTTCCAATGCCTGTCCAAACAACAAAGGGCTCTTGGCATATCCCTGAGGAAGTACCGTCCACCTCAACTGCTGTTTCCTTCCACTCTCAGGATCATTCCATTCAAAGGCAAACAAGTCTCTACTCCCCTCCTCCAAGGGGCATGCCCAAAAGGCATCCTTCAGATCTATCATAGTAAACCATTTGTCTTTGGGAGGGATCCGCCCCAAGATGGTATAGGGATCAGGAACCACTGGGAATCTAGGAACCACTATCTCATTGATCCTCCTCAAATCATTAACCAGTCTATACTTCCCATCCTTTTTTATTACTGCTAAAACCGGTGAATTGAACGGTGAAATAGTGGGTTCCAACAGTCCCTGTTTCAATAATCTGTCAATCACTGGTTTCAACCCTTCCCTACCTCTCTTACTCAGAGAATATTGTGGAGTCTACAGTTTAGTTATCCCTGGTTGTACCTTGATCTGAATGGGCTGTATTGCCAACCTACGAACCCCTTCATCTCTTGCCCACACATCTGATGATATCTTCTCCTCATCTTCCGTTGTTAACATACACATGCAAACTTCTTTCCTTCTATCCCACAATTCTATTCCAAAAACTTCCAACAAGTCTCTTCCTAGCAAGTCCATCTCTGAATATGGAATATACAATATTTCGGTTTCAGTAACCACATCACTCAATTCCAATCTCACCTCTTCCAAAATCTTGACCTCTTGGGATTTCCCACTCAGCCCAACCACCTTTAAAGTCTGCTTTGACCTGCATGCTCCCTCTACTGGATTGCATACAGATGTCCGGCTTGCGCCAGTGTCGATCAGGAACAGCCGTTCCTGATGGTCAGGACCCACTAACACATTTACCAATGGCTCCCCACAGGTCCCTCTTGGGGAGCCGGAATCTCCCTAATCGTATAGGGCATAGCTTCATTCCTCTGGGGTTTCGGGACATTCGCGCGCACAATGTCCCTCTTTCCCACATCTGAAGCAAGTTTTATTCTGGGATGGCCGTTGGAATCAACCGCCTCAATTGCCCCCTGGACCTCCTCACCTAACCGGGGGTCTCTACTCCCTGCTGGGAGATCTTTCATCTCTCCACCTTGGCCTCAGATCTGACATCTGGGTCTCCCTGTTTTTCCTAACTTCATTCTTGGCTGCCATTTGCACAGCAGCTACCATCATCTGAGACTTCTGTTTGGTTTTAACTGAGTCTCAGTTCACAAAAACTTGTTGGGCTGCTCTCATCAAATCTGTCATGCCCAAATCAGTCCATCCCTCTGTCTTCTGGATCTTTTTCTGGATATCTGGCCATGCTTTGGTGACGAATTGCATCTTCAGGAGAGTCTCGAAGGCAGGGGTTTCTGGCTCCACTCCGGAGTACTTGGTTAACCCTTCATGGAGCCGAGCACAGAAATCCCCCGGGGACTCATCCTTTCCTTGTGTTATTTCAAATGCTTTGGTCAAGTTTTTCCCTTAAGGGATGGCCAATTTAATTCCTTCAATGATCATGCGTTTCATATCTCTCATGTGCTCCTTATGAGCGTTATTATTGATGTTCCAATTTGCATCGACTATGGGGAACTTTGTGTCTGCAGCCACTGCTCCCTGTTGCCCTGCATGTCTCCTATCCCAGGCAGCCATTGCTGTCCTCCTAATGAGGTTCCTCTCTTCGGGGGTGAAAAGGTGTCCAAGAATATACATCAGTTCTTGGTATGTGTATTCATTGGGCCCCAGAAACAATTCCAACTGTTCCGCCACTTCATGAGCATTCTCATGGAGTTTCGGAAGGGTCTTTTTCAGATCCCGTAACTCAGCAGATTTTGTGGGGACAGCCATGAAAATGGTGACTGGATTCCCCTGCACATTCATGCCATTTGGGACTTCTCTGACTGGGAAGGCCGACATGGGATTGGCCGACCTTCCTTCTAGAGGCAAATTCTCTAGGTCCTTGTTTAATTGAGCCAGTTCCCTTCTGAGTCCTGGATATGTAGATGGAGGTGGAGCCTGGGCAACTGGAGCCGGCGGGGCAGTGGTGCCAGGACTGCTGGAGCCGATGCTGGTGGACTCCCCATCCAGTCCTCAGTTTCACTTTCCTCCACCTTGCTAACAAACGGTCCTACTTCTGTTTCTGGTGGAACTGGACCTTCAAAGTGAACATGATACCATACCTCCACATAGGGTATTTGCTCCTTCATCTGGTGTTTCATTATATACTCTTTCAATTGAATTATCCAATACGTGCTGGTATTCCCTTGGGGATCCCAGTGGTAAGGAAACTCAGGGTCTACTATGGGATACTTCGGCCACCTATATTGGCATAGGTAGATCATTTTCTTTTTCTCTAGACTCTGAGTGTAAGTCCTCAGATGGGGCAATGACGATTGTTGTAGTAGTTGACCCAATGGGGAGTCAGTCAGAATCAGCCTTCTCGGGGTCTTTTCTATCTCAATACCCGTTCCCTCTTGGAACGTCTCACACTTGCTTTGTCCCTTTCCCATTCTCCACGCTACCCGCCAACAATCTCCCAGAGATTCCCAACTCAGGGATTTACACTGTCCTCCAGCAGTCGCTGGATTCCCAGAGTTTAAGGACAGTATATCCCTTCTTCTATCCCGAAAGGCAACAAACTCACCTGATACATCCCTGGTCTCCTGGAGACAAAAGGAGTGTGGGCGTCCCCACTTCAGGTGATCAACGACACTCCCAGAGCATCAAGCCAGCTTCTCTCTTTCTTGTTTCCAAGGATCGTCTGCTGAGTGCAGTTACCCCAGGATCCAACTGAGACAAGGGAGGGGCCCCTCTACAATGGGAGGCGGTGGTGCCACACTTACCCAGTCCCTTTTCTCCAGTCGAAATTCCGTCGGGGTCCACGTTGAGCACCAAATTGTGAGGTGGAAGCAGATAAAAAAACCACCAAATGATTTGTTGATCCAAGGAAAACAAGGTTTTATTCACGTGTCTGCAGAGACGGGTTCCCTCAGGCATTGAAGGAACCTAGAGCAAAATTCAGGCAGCATTTTTATACCCTAACTGTCCGCCCCCTCGTATGAAGGCTTGGCTCATATTCTTTCTGTTTTCAAATTGACACATATATTTTGAAGGTTTATGCTGGCTCCCTATCTAGCAAAAACAGTTACACGGTTTCTGACACCTCAGCACTTTATTACAATTCCTCATTGTTCTAGCCTCATCTTGTTTTTTTTTCTCTTGTGCACAAACTGGAACACTTTCTTATTTAGCAGAGCTACTGAGTTTGAGACACACTTCCTTATTTAATTCAATGGGCCATCCAACATGACTTCGGTTCTGCTCACAGAAGCAACATAGAAGTAAGGAGAAAATTCCTAATGGTGAAAGCAATCAACAAACTATATGGCTTGCCTTCAGAAATTGTGGGCGGTCATTACTGGAGCTTTCAAAAAGAGAATGGATAACCATTTGTCTGAAATGGTATAGGGTTTTCTGTTCAAGCAAAATGTTGGACTGGAAGATTTTCAAGATCCCTTCCAGTTCTGTTTTTCTTTGTTCTAAGATTGATACAGATGTGCTTTGATGAACTTTAATGTAGAGAAATTGGGGGAACAGAGTCTTCAGAATTGAGATAGAAACACCCCATCCCTCCTTTGTTAGTAGTTTCATCAGAGTGGGTTCCTTTGGAGTTTCTGAATCTCTTTTTCCCAGAATGTTTGCATCTTTGCTGTCTTAAGGTTGCAGCTTTATTGACAACTGACCCTTTGCAGATATTTGCAGAAAGGATCAAATAGAGAATGAAAAGTAGCACAAAAGTCTGCATTTTTTCTTAGCAGTCCCCTCTTCCACACCATCCAGGGGGACAAATCCATTCAATGTCCCACTGCTGCCTTTATCACAGAGAAGCCTGTCCTTGAAGACAAGCAGGTCATGTATATTAATAACAGGACACTCATTCATTTAGCAGTCAAAAACAGTTATGGGACAGAGAAAAAAAAAAACCCCACAGCTTTCTTGAAAATGTTCCATTATGAATAGTATTTTTTTTCCAAAAAAGATTGAAAAAAACCTCCTCCTTTAAAAAGCATTCCCTCAGGGTGTTTCATCATCTGAGCCTGAATTTAAATGATAGCTTATTATTACTCACACTTCTGATTTAGAAATAGCTTCCCGTACTCATTACAGTCTCATATAAAATACTGAACAATTTGTCAGCAGCAGGCCTAGAATGTTGAAAGGAAACTGTTCTTAATTCTTCTTTTTATTTATGTAGGAGCTGGGAATCTCTGCTTTCCCAAGGAAACAGACTGCACAACGATTTGGAACAAAAAGGGAACAAGTAGCTCAGCATGCTACTCACTTAGAAGTATTTAGATCATTATTTTTCAACTTTGGCAACTTTAAGGGACATGGACTTCAATTCCCAGAATTCCTCAGCCAGCTTGCCCATCAGTTTAGATGTCAAACTGGAGGCAGGAATGAAGAGTCCTTGAGCCAGGTTCAAAGGCTGGATCTGGGTTTGCATCTTTCTTTTGTCATTTGCTCTTCTGACTCAAATGACTAGCACTAGTCTGAGAATTTCATCTGTATGTTTTTAAAGATCAGTTTCATTTGGCTTCATGAGAAATAAATTGCTTTTGAGCCATTATATTTCCTGGGAGAGGAACATTTTGGTGACATGGGAAACTCATGGGAGTCGGCCACTTACTTTAGTAATGAGGCGTATATGAAAATTCTTTCTGTATAATGATTTTTCCAATGGTAGTAGCAGTGGTGGTATTCAAATAAAGCTGCCACCGGTTCAGTGGGCATGGCTTGGTGGGTACACTTTGCACGCATGCACATATGTGCATGTGTGCACCAAATGAGCACTTTGTGCAGGTGCAGAGGTGTTCTAACTCACCTCCTGCAAGCCTACACGATGCCGGTCACTGCAGCTACTGCTGCACAGCGCTGTTCTGCACTGCACAAAGCAGCTGCCCTTTGAATTCTGGCCATAAAAGTGAGTATGGGAGCCTAGGCAGGCAGGTGGACCAAACACAGAGCAGCAGAGAGAACCGGTTCTGTCTCCACTGCTCATTGCTGCTACTGGCTCTCCAGAACTGGGCAGAACCTGTTGAATACCACCACTGGGTAGTGGCCTTCTTGGTTTATGACACAACTATTCTCTTCCAAACTGAGATATCCAGGAGGATGTTGTGGCTTTTTCTGATTAGGGAGTGTGAACATCTGTTTGCTCTAAAGCAATTTTCTCCTTCAAATCTGAAGCACTGCACTGCCCAAATCGATAATGATTAATTCACCATTATCCATTGCTTTCTTTCATTAAGACAATGGTAACTAAAACCATATTGACAATGGTTACTAAAACAAGACCCTTTTGTTGGGGAACTGGAATATTAAGTGAATTGGCAAGTAGACTTCATTACACACTGTGCTGAATTTTGAGTTTCTGTGCCAGGCTTTATTTTATTTATTGATTTGATTTTTATTACTGTTTATAAATAACTTGACGCAACAAACATAAAACAACAAGGACTCTAAGAGTTGGGTTTGGCTGAGCAAGAATGTTTGGCCAAAAATAATCCAAATGATTTTTCATATCTAAGTGGGGACTAGAACTCATGGCCTCTTGGTTACCAAATATTTCACTCAAATATTCATGTCCAGACAAAACCATAGCACAGCTGATTTACAGTCTATGTTTTAAAACCTTTTCACCCCACAAGGGGTTGGTGTCTATCAATTCTTGTTTCTATTAACTCTGAAATACTCCCAAGCTGTGGAAATTCCCTTGTAACATTAGGGAGAAGACAGTGAGTTTTTTTAAAAAAAATAATTCTGATAATCTTAAAATATTCCTACCAGAACATCTTTCAGTTTAAATTTCAGACTTTGAAACAGGAGCTAATATGCCATTCACTTTGAATCTGCTGATATAAGAATATAAAAAAAAATTCAAAAGTGAGACTGCAGGAGAGAAAAAGTAAGATTTATGTCAGAGATTTACTTCAGAGTGGGACTGGAAAGCTTTCTTGTTTGTTTTCCAAAGTAATTAATGTTCACAAATAGATTACAGATTACAAAGAATATAGCAGGATGAATTTGTTCCTTTGTATTAGGTTAATTGTGAGCATTTCTTTGAATCTCAAATGATGCCTTCAAATGCCAGCTTGAAATCACCAGGATGGATGAAATTTGAGAATGTGGTTTCTTAATTCTGTATCTCTATCTTTAATTTGTAGAAAAAAGTTTAAGATTGAAAGCACAGGCTAAAGCCCATTCCCACTCATGGCAACAATAATATCACAATATGAACTGTAATCGATATACAATACATATAAATACATAAAAAGGAATAAAAAGGAATATGTTCAAAAAGTGTGGTTGAACTCCACACAATGTTTGAGGTTTCTAAGTTTAGAGTTCCAGGTTAGGTTAGATGTCCTGAACAAGTGTTGCTTGTAAAAAAAAAAATTAATCTGTCTTTTAAATTTTCAAGTCTGAGCCCTTTCTGGTCTTATCAGCATTCTAAACAAGCAGCAACTCTTGTTTTTTGTTTGTTTTTATTTCTATTTCTAAACCACTCATTGCTCTCAGGGAGCTCTTAGGGAGATCATTCTTCTGAAGAAGTGAGGCTTTGCTTCTTAACATTCCTGCAGCACTCATCTTCCTGTACCTCCACTTGATGGCATTGAGGTCCCTTCAGTGTAAGAAGCTAAATTGTTGTCTCAAATATGCTTTTTCTTCTCCTCAAAAAAAGGTGGTAGGGCAGAAGAAAGGATTAGTAACCTTTCATCCCCTCTACCATCTCTCCCACCATCATTCCATCCCTCTAATCATCCTGCCAGAACCAATAAAGTTTATTGGGTGATAAGCAAAATGTCTTCAAAGAAAAATCAAAGGAAATCTTTTGAAAAAAAAGAGACAACTATGACCTGGATGACTGAGAATCTTCATAGACATTAAACTAGGTTATTGTTCAGGATTATGAAGCACAAAATTTGTCACAGATTCACCAAAGATATGATCATAAATCTTTCTGTAGAAACTGACACTCAGGATATGTCAACAGAAGAAGAATCAAGGGCAAGGCTCAGATGCATAGTGTTTACTCACAGATGTGAGAAGCCTTAGTAATGAAGTTCCGTTATCATCTACCATGCAGATTCTACTATGCAGCTTGCCATATTTTCACTCTTCTTTCCTGCTTTTTGTTACACAAATTTCTGGCTAGCCCTATGGTTTTACGAGTCCCATTTATATTGGAAGCTTTTGCTTTTCTCTGACTTCTTTGAGTAAACCATCAAGCTTCTCCCACGAGTTGTGATCCACAGTTTACAAGTGACAGTGATTGGGCATCTTGAAGAAACTGACCTTGCACAGGTCTGGTAAAGAGAACTGGAATTTGTGAAGGGATAACGCAGATACAGTGAGACTCCTTTCCTTAATTTCCCTTGGGCACTTGTTAGAAGAACAGTCAGAATATTTCAGTCAGTTATGAGCACAAAGATTCTATAAGTTACAAAACTTCAATTAAATTGAGTATTGTCTTCATTTTAAACTCAAACACTCATTTCTCCAACACCTTGCTTGACTCTTGCAATCAACATTGGCCAAAAAGTTTGGGGATCCTCTAAGTTGAGAAGTTGGAAATTTGCTTCAAATCCTTTAGTCTTGCCAGATGCTGGGTTAATTGTCTTTTATAATACAATTCTTAGTCAATTTTAAATGTTTATCTCTCCAGACAGTATCCACACTTTTCAAGGGCCTGGCTGTTTGTAATTCCAGGAGATTGTTTTCCTGTTCCTAGCAGTTGATATGTCAGTTTTTAAAGAAAATGTGCATGTTGCTTTCTTCCTTCCAGATAATCACATCTTGAAATGAGGTCAAGTGTATATCTTCCTATGTTTGTTGGACTAGATATTACTTGGGACAAACCCATGGTTGTCATGTGAACTATGAACTCTCTGAACCCTCTCAGAATCCACATGCAAAACATAGAAATTGAAGTACCCAAAGCCTGATGTAAGAGAGGTACTGAAGCTCTTGCATGGACTTAGGGCAGAAAAGGCATTGGTTGGACTGCTTGGCAACCTATTTTAGGACATGGGTAAGAATAATGCATCTTTTTTTACCTCTTTGGTTCTCTCACCAGTGTTTGTGATCACTGATGTGGTATCCTCTTGGATCACCTGCTTTAGACCCATAGTGGTGCAGTGGTTATAATGCAGCATTGCAGGCTAACTCTGCTGCAGCCCTGAATTTGATCCTGACAAGCTCAAAGTTGACTTAGTCTTCCATCCTTTCCAGCTTCTTTGATTAATTTACTTGAACTTATATATTATTGTTTTCTTCAGCAAATGGTAAATGCACTTTATACCTGATGAGAGAAAGCAAATTCCACTTTATTGCTCTGTAGAGTTGTCATTGCAGGAATGTTCCAATCTCGGATGGCAAACCTCAGATAAAGAATGTTTCCAAGCAAATACAACTAAGGCAAACAAAGTCACTAATCTATGGATAAAGGAGGATTAGAGAGGCAAAGTAGACATATGTTAGACTTTAACGAGAGATAATTAATTGTATGGATTACTGTACTAAACAGTAACAAAAGTTAAGCAGTAACCAAAGTTAACCAATGATGGAGGATAACTAAAAATGTATATAAATGCAAAGACTATACTCCAATAAAGATCATCATCATAATTCAGCTGTTCATGATCAAACAACTTGGCTGCCTTGTCATTCCAACAAGTGGCGCCTGAACAGGGACACTCTTACTTCATCCAGCAGGGATTTTGGCTTTACGGTTGTTCAATGACCAATCTATTAACTTGATCGTTGATACTCAATATGTGTATTTAGCTATGCAATCTCTTCCCTTTTCTTATTGTGCTCTCTCTTTGGATAAGAATTTGTTATCCTTGTTTTTATCTTTAAAGAATAGTTTGGAAACTCGCTTGTATTCTTTGTATGTAGAACACATTCAAAGTCATACTCCTTTTACTAATGCCTTGACTGAAGGAAATTGGAAGGCAGATGAATCCTTAAAGGAAGTTGTGTCTTTGTTTGCTGATCCTGTTGCTAGTCATTCTTATTTTCATCAAAATGCCAAAT
This sequence comes from Laticauda colubrina, assembly GCA_015471245.1. NCBI lineage: Eukaryota > Metazoa > Chordata > Lepidosauria > Squamata > Elapidae > Laticauda > Laticauda colubrina. Next base: position 15,642,057 of record BLBF01000042.1, on the reverse strand, counting down.
CGCTTGCAAAGCAATTTAAAATTTCATTAGCTCAAGCCCAGGATATTGTCCATGCTTGTCCAGCTTGTCAGCAACTGGCAATTCCCTTTCCAGTGAGTGTCAACAGTGAGTGTCAAGCAGTGTGGGTTCCAGCAGGCTGTATTTGTCCGTATCATGGCATGGCATCAGGGCCTTCACAACCTGATTCCAGATTTCAATCTTCACCTGAACACGGAAGTCCGTCTTCCAAGGTTGACGTGCCCGCAACCCATCACTTGGGGCCAGGTTAAATCTACTACATATCAAGCTCAACAACTGTAGCAGGCCTCATTACCTCAAACTCCTGAAAATCTTATTGCTGCTGTTTTTGCTATTATTACTGCTAACTCTGTTATCATTTTACTTTGTATTTTCTTGTTTATGGTTAATGGTGTTTCTGCACAAAATGATACTTCTGTGGTTCGTCTTAACCCTAATTTGTGGGTTCACCATGCCCAATACATGTTTATAACCCATGACACAAATATTACTTTATACTATGAGCCCCCAATGGCATTTGGTCAAATTTCTTTTACCCCTAACTTGATCATGTCTTCTACATTTATTGTCTCATAACTACAATCTATTTCACACTCCTGGCTATTTTCTACATCCCCTCTCTTCACCCTCTTCAATTGCGATACATTTATAAATCTTTGAATCCTCCATTTAAAATAAAAAACGAGGATATGTAGAGTTGTAATTGCAGGAATGTTCCAGTCTCGGATGGCAAACCTCAGATAAAGAATGTTTCCAAGCAAATTCAACTCAAGCAAACAAAATCTATGGATAAAGGAGGATTAGAGAGGGGAAGTAGACATATGTTAGACTTTAACTAGAGATAATTAATTGTATGGATTACTGTACTAAACAGTAAGTAACACTAAACGAAAGTTAAGCAGTAACCAAAGTTAACCAATGAAGGAGGATAACTAAAAATGTATATAAATGCAAAGACTATACTCCTATAAAGATCATCATCATAATTCAGTTGTTCATGATCAAACAACTTGACTGCCTCATCATTACAACATTGCTCTACTCATGATTTTGTGATATGATTTAAATGCATTAAATTGTATGTGATCAGACTTCCCTTCTGTATTTTCTGCTTGTACTTGGCATGTCAAAAATGTTGATGCAGTTGTAAGGTACAGATTATTAGTTATTTATCAAATAGTGTTATAAATCTTAGTAGTCTCATAGCTGCAGAAATAATGTGCATGACTGTTTAATAGGGAGTGTAAAAATGCTCACTCATTTCAGACTCCAGAATAAAGTGACTCCATGTGATATACTGATTAAATTTCTTCATCTGGGGAGATCCAGGTTCGTTTTTTAGTCAGGGAACCTCACTACATGATTTAAATCAATTGTTTCTCATCCTGATCTGACTCATAATGAGATCAAGTTGAGAGTTGAAGGAGGAATATTAAGCATTCAGAGAACAGGCAGAGTCCAATAATGAATTCATGAAACAACCACATACAATTATCCAGCATCGTTGCTCTCTTAAAGATTCAGAATATCTTTGGCTTGCCAGGTTGTTTCTGTTTGGAAGACTTCATCAACTCCACATACAACTTGGTGACTACCTGGTACTAATCAATGAGCTGGTGGGCAGCCCCCGATAGGCGCAGGCCTGCCTATCATGGTTGATAGGTTGAGGTTCATGGTTAGGTTCATGGTTGAGATCCGCTTTGAAGTAATGAACCAGTAACTGTTCCAGCCAGTGTCTCAGCTTCCTCACGATCCAGCAGAACTTGTGGATGTAATCTTGCACAGGTCAACTCCTCTGTTTCAGCGTTTGCAGCTCTCCCTCAGCTTGTTGGGCATGCATGATGTCCTCAAAGTAGTCTCTGACTTGAAAGTACAATTTCAGCCAACCATTCATAAAGAAGACATCCATTTAACCTGATCAAGGATAAATGAAGTAGAAACTAATCCTGTGTTTTTATTTTGTAGCAGATTTATATATTCATAGGTATCTAAGGGGCATGAAAGTTGTTAACCAAGATGGCAGCTACAACAGCACAATGGAAGCTCTACTACTTCTTTCTTTATTGCATTTATATTTAAAAATAGTTCCATTTCTAACTCTTTCTGAAAAGCAACAAGGAGGGGACTGATCTTCACTGGGAGATTATTCCAGACCACTGGCATGCCATGGAGAATCTGAGGTTTCTAGTTTTGACTCCACTCTCCCCCTCAGAAATGTGGGACAATGAAGATTGTTTCCACAATATGAACAGTTATCAATTCATACACAGAAATATAAAAAGATAATTCTATATTTATCTGTTCGATATATCCTGAGTGCTGGCATTCATAATAAATAGGACAGATAAGCAAATATTTACTATACAGTTGCTCTGACAACAAGAACATGGAGAATAGATGGATGTGAACCAAAGTCAATTGGAGGATTTGGCAGATTGTTGGCAGCTTAGTGTTAACTAAGGTTGGAAAAAGGAGAGATCCATTTATTTTCTCTTGTAATGTTTCAGTGAGGTTTCTGGGGGGGAGAGAGAGAGGGGTGGAGGGAGGGAGGGGGGGGGGAGGGGGAGAGAGGGAGAGAGAGAGAGAGAGAGAGAGAGAGAGAGGGAGAGAGATTGGAAGTGATGGGCATTTGCTCTATTCTATTCTTTAAAAATGGCTATTCTGGGTTTAAAAATAGCCATCAGCACAATAACTGTGTCTTTATTGTAGATTGGCCCTACTCCCATAATATGTGGTTGTTTTTTTTTTTTTTTTTTTGTTCATTCACTACATCATGTCTAACTCTTCACAACTCCATGGATCACAGTATGGCAAGCTTCCTTGTCCCCCACAGATCCCACTGCACTGATGCAATGAACATGGAACTGGGCAAACTCTGAGAGCCTCCCAAAATTTGCCCAAATCCATGTTCATTGCACTATCCAAAAACATTGACTGTCCTTCCTGCATGCCATCATTCTGCTAAACAACTAATTCCCACAATACTGCCAACGATTTATTAAGACTGTATTTCTACTATTCTTTTTATCCTTTCCATTACCTATCTCCTTTTAGTTATGACTATAACCTTGTTGCTTGTATCTTTATGATTATATTGTTTTATTTAGTTTCCTAGTATGATTCTGATTGTTTACTTAGTACCTTAGACTAAGTGTTGTATCTTATGATTCTTGGTGAATGTATTTTTTATGTACACTGAGAGCTTATGCACCGAAGACAAATTCCTTGTGTGTCCAATCACACTTGGCTAAAAAAGAATTCTATTCTATTCTATTATCTAGCCATCTCAACCTCTGCTGTCCCCTTCTCCTTTTGCCTTCCACCTTTCCCAATATTAAGGTCTTTTCCAATTACTCCTCTCTTCTCATTTGGTTGCCAAAGTATTTGAGCTTTGGCTTCAGTATTTGTCCTTCCAGAGAACAGTTGGGGTTCATTTCCTTTAGGGTCAGTGTGGAGTTAGCATTGGACATTTCAATAGGAATAACTAATAAAGCAGTATATGTTTCCAAGATGTGTTGGTAGAATTGCTTTGGACTTCCACTGAGCACAGCATCTCTTTACGCTTCCTGAAAATAGTCTGATCATTTTTTCCATGCATCTTCAGGAAATGCTACTCTTCTGCTTTTCTAAATCCATTTGTTACAGTTGGTGTGACTCTTAAAGCAGCAGCACCTTGTTTTCAGGTTCAGGACTCCATGACTGGATGCTTTTCCCCCATTGACATTCACTGCATTCTAGCTTCAGTAGACCATTTACTATTGCTTTGAAAAGACAATCTTCGTGAAGGCAGAGAAGAGATAGCTCAGCATTGGCTTCATTCTATAAGTTGTTTCATCCACACCACTAATTTATTTGTGTTATTGTTTAGTGCTGTGAAGCCCCTGGGGCTTATAATTACTTTCCTATAATGTCTCTTCTCTTCTGGCTATAATGGTTTCAATATCCCTCTTGCAGTTTACTTAATCCTTTAAGAAGCCAATAGATTATTTAGAATAGAAAACCCTGACATTGAGTATCAGATGGAAAAATAATTGTGCTGCCCTATCAGACAACAACAGCATGAGGATTAGCAGCAGTTCTCTGGCATAAAGACATTTATCTGGTTAGAAAATCACTACTAATTTGTATTGATTTGAGGAAGGGGGAGGAGGGAGGGAATGGGGTATAAGAAAGCAACCCAACCACAAAATCTCAGAAAGGTACAATATAAAAGGATCTTAACATCACAGCAGATAGCTTAACAAATGCATCAACCCAATGTGCATGTCAGGTTTCCAAGTGATGAAATACATTTTAAAAGAAAAGAACAAAGTCCATTTTCCAAGACAAATTCTTTTATTTAGGAAAACATCAAATTAGAAATGTCTGTGGTAATTCTGGATCTGGCACAACCCGGAATTACCCCACAATATTAGAAGTTAGAAACAACCACCAAAAATCACATTCTCCAATAGAAGTAATTCAGTGTTGTTTGATGTAATAAATTTGCACCTCAAGAGGCCTGAGCATAGACAGCTCGTTTTCCCATGGGAAGAAGAATCCCCTAGCCTAAACAACTCTATCTTCACTCCTCCCCCACTTAGGAATGTGGTAACTCTTCCTCCATGACCGCCAAAGAAAAAGTAAGAAAAAGAATATATACTATATGCTAAACCTAACCAAAATGGCTACATATATGTCAATTTTGGGCTTGACAGTGCAATTATAAAAAGACAAAAGTCCATGCTTGGGAACATTAGAAGGAAAACTGAATGATCTTATAAAAAGCTATATTGAGATCACACTTGGTATTTTGTGTATAATTTTGATCATTGTACCTTTGTACCTTAAGAAGAACATTGTTGCTATTGGAATGCATTCCAGAAGGACAATTCTAGAAGAAGAAATTTTCTGATCGTGAGGACAATTAATCAAAGGATCAGCTTACCGCTCAGAGTTGTGGATGCTCCATTGCTGGAGGTTTTTGAAAGGGATTGAACAACTAAATGGTGTAGGACAGTGATGGCGAACCTATGGCTCGCGTGTCACAAGTGGCATGCAAAGCCATTTGTGCCAGTATGCAGGTCGTAGGCAAACTCACTTCACTGCATGTGCTCATGCCTCACAGCTGATTTTTCATCTAGTTTGAGGCCTTTTTCAGCCTCCCAGAGGCTTGGAAAAAGCCTTTGCAAGGCTTTTCAGGATGAATAATAGACCCGTTTCATCACTTCTTGTAATACTGGAAGTTACAAAATGGGCCTATTATTCACCCTGAAAAGCCTTCAGAGGCTTTCCCCAAGCCTCTGGGTGGCCCAAAAAAGGCCACAAACCAGCTGAAAAATCAGCTGTGACATGCAGTGCAGGTAAGGGGGTGGTGGGGAGGTATTGTGTGCTCATGCGCAGGGGGCATGGGGGTGCACATTGCATTCTGGATGCTGGCATGTGAATGTGTGTATGCTGGCGCACACACAATTTTTGACACAGGAACCCAAAAAGGTTAGCCACCACTAGTGTAGGAGCTCCTGCCTTGGGCAGTAGGTTGAACCAGACCTCCAAGGTCTCTTCCAACCCTATGATTCTATAACTTTTAACCCAGATATTTTGAGGCTGGATCGGTGCTCTCTCAATAAACATTGGGCTGAGGAACAGCAGGACTTCTGGTGACAAGACATGGGTGAATGGAGGTGCTGAAGCTCATCCTGGGATTCACGCTATCTCCTCTTGCTGTTGGAGTGACCCTTAGGAGTGCACACATCTTGTAGAGAAGCATGCCAGTGCGGGGAGACTCAAGTCGTGGTGTGGAAAAGGCGATTCTCATCACGACATAGAGAAACCCTGTGGGGACTGACAATAAGAGACTGTCAGCAGTGGCGATCCTTCATCATTGCATACAAGAGGAAGCGAGTGAATGACAGACTGTGGTGAATGAAGAATGCGAATTTGCGATTTGCGAAATAATTTGCAATCCTGATTGAGTGTTAAATATTGGAGTATCTTAGTCGGAGTGAAGCTCAAAAACAGCGGCCAAAGCAGATATGAGTGGCAGCGAAAGCGAAAGAGCTCGTGAGACAGAAGAGGGTAAGGATGCGAGCAATCGGACAGAGAAGATAAGAGAATCGGAAGGATCTGAGAGACTGTTAATAATTGAGGGAGAAAAAAAAGAAGAAAGAATAACAATTTAATTTAAGGGAACTTTGAAGGATTTGAATTGTGGACTTTGGGGAAAATTGGAAGGATGAACTCAAGATGGGGCGAGACTTGAAGTAAAGAATTAAATTACAACTTTAAATGTTCCATGAATGAAACTGAATAATTTACTGGTCTTCTTTTCGATTATTGGACTGGAGCTGTAGTAAGTGGGGAAGATTTGTTAAAGAAAGAGACAATTTGAATCTAAAAATTGACTTGTAAAATTTTTAAATGAAAGAAGAAATGACTACAGTGGAAAGTGTGGTGAGATACTGAAATCAGAGACATTACTCAGCAACTCTGTGTCAGCCTTCAAGATTTTCTCCCTTTGCTTTGCATCTTTTGGCTGTCACAAGTAACAGAGGGAGAAGGGGGGAATGGTTATGGGAAGTGAGCTGGAGATGTTACAAACCAGAACTGCATAAGCTGGAAGAGGTACATTCTTGCTTAGGTTTCTATCCTATGCTATGCACAGCTGCAACTCTTTATCAAACTATGTCAAGGTCAACAGACAGAAGCCTCATCACCACCTGGAGATGCCCACATGATGATATACACAACTTTTAATTGGATGAGCCAGTTGAACTATTGGGGGTGGGAACATTGCCATTACTTTGTATATGTGATTTACGTGCCCATTTTCTCAGATTCAGAATTCTTTTGTTGCTACAACTTGATTTTCAGTAAAAAATATCTTTTCTCTGATTAAAGGAGTCTAAATATTTCTTTCTTGGATTTTGAATGGAGCACCAGCTGACACTCTGTGCTTCCGGTGGGCTCGGTGAAGGAATCTTGAAGAACTGAACAATTATATTAAGACACTTTAAGCTTCTAAATTTGCGGATTGCAATTATTATTTCTTGACATCAACTTAACTGATTTTTGAATGTGGTTAATGTATTTTATATATATTTAATTGATACATTAGTAATATTGTAGTTTATATTTGGTTATAACACACACACAAAAAGGGAGGTGACAATTAATTAATTATTTAGGTGGAGGTATTTGATTATAGGCATTGATTAGATTGAATTAAATAATTAATTGTGATCAATTGTGATTATTATAGATAAACTAATTAATTATTGTATAGTAAGATTGATATAGCTTTATTTAGATTTGTAAGTATTTGAAATATTATTTCATAACACTATTTTGAGATTTGGGATTCTATAGCATTTATACAGGTCAATAGTATTTAAATTTAAATAGAGGAATTTGATATATTATTAAGATTTACAAATCCAGATATTTGATTTAGAAATTAGCTGTAAAAGTGTTCTGGAATATATATATATATAATTGCCCTACATAAAAGGTACTACAGCTAAAATCAGTAAGATATTACACAGGCATCACATCAAGACTGCCTTCAAAACAGACAAAAAAATAGCAGCCATCCTGAGAAACCCCAAAGATAAAATTGACCTGGAAAACCAAGGCATATATGAAGTTCCCTGTGCATCATGTCCGGCCACATACAATGGACAGACCAATAGAAGAATAAGTACCCGCCTAGATGAACACAAAAATGCAGTAAAAAAGCTGGAACACACCTCCTCACTAGTCCAACACATGAAAACCACAGGTCACAACATCAACTTCAATGGCACTAAAACCCTAGCCACTATAGAAAACCCCAACCACAGAATCATCAGAGAAGCCATAGAGATTGAAAAAAGACCTGAAAGCATGAATAGAAGAGATGATTCCAGCAGACTGTCAATCATTTGGAAACCTGCACTCTCAAATAGAAAGATCTCCACAACACAAAACAGACAAACACCTGAGCACAGACAGACTCCCTCTGATGCTTCCAACTCAAACACCCCCCCACCAGGCACCCAGGTGAAACCTAGCTTGCTGATGAATAACAGCTGTCTTTTCACATGAAGCTAAGCTGCACTGAAAGCCTCCAACACAAGAACAGACTGTTGCCAGCCAATCAAAGCCACAAAACAGACAGAAGAAACCAGAAACACCAATCAATCAAATTCCAAGTCCAATGAACACAGACCCAGGCTCCTAGCCAATCAAAATGGACCAGCCTCAAATTTGAAACCAAAAGCTGTGAGACACACATCCATACAGAAGCCTGATGATGGCAGATGAGATTCTGCTGAAACGTTGCTACAACTTTAACAGCACTACAATGACATGGAATAATACCTGTAGGAAGCTAAACACACACAAATGGATCTTTGGTTATTTGGGTTTTCTCCCACGTAAAATTGGAAGTATCTAGGTGATGCTTCAATGAAGCCTCATTCATCATCTTCAGGCTTGTGTCTTCGGCTTTGTGCTTCTTGGAGTAATTACTCTGAAGACACAAGCCTGAAGATGATGAATAAGACTTCCACGAAACATCACCTAGATACTTCCAATTTTACACAGGAGAAAATCTGAATAACCAAAGATCCACATACAAATACCCACGAAAACCTCAGAAAACATATATCGTGCTTTAAGCGGTTTACAGTGTAAGCATATTCCCCCCCCCAAATCTGTGTTCTCATTTTATCAACATCAGAAAGATGGAAGGCTGAGTGAACCTTGAACCAGTCAGGATCGAACTGTTTGCAGCCAGCAGAATTAGGCTGCAATACTGCATTCTAACCACTGTGTCACTGTGGCTCTAATTAGACCCATGCATGGATCTTCCAACATGTAAGATCTGTTTCAGGCTGTCAAATTAAGAGATCACTCAATTTCCAAAAGATTGAAAGGCAGCATAACAGTTAGTGCCACACACACATACACACACACACACACACACACACACACACCAAAAAAACCCTAAGAGATTTTTCTGTAGTCATTTGCATGTTCTTTGAGTAATGACAAATCTTAATGTTCCAGGTGTGAGCAACAGGAACTGAAAAGGACCTACAAATATTTATCCCTCCCAATTTATTTGGAGAGCCTCACTGACATTTCAACATGGAGATTAGCAGTTGTGTGGGTTCTCTATTTTCACTCTCTGTTTTTAGGAGTTATTGTGACAGTGTTATCAAGAAGCTTAAATACAACACAAAGGCATATGGTGGCCTGGAGGAAGGAAGGGAAGAAGAACTGCAACTTTTTGGAAGAAAGCCTGTATAAAAGCATTGCTTTTTAATGGACAGGAAAGAACGGAATCAGCTCTTATCTGTAAGACAAGGGCATGGGTGGGATTCTACCAGTTTGGACCAGATCGGGCAAACCCCTCATTCCAATGATCAGCTGGCTCCAAACTGGTTCACTGTGACTTGCATGTGAGCCCACCTGCCCACCCCTGCTCTTTCCTGTCCTTTATTTCCTGCTTTTAGAGCACAACTGATTGCCGCAGCAGAGCGGTTTAACAGAAAACAGATAATCAGAGTTGGAAATAACCTTGTAGATCATCTAGTCTAATCCCCTGCCCATGCAGAAGACCCTACACCATTTCTGACAGATGGGAGTCTAATCTCTTCTTGAAAGGCTCAAGTGATGGCGCTCCCACAACTTCCAAAGGTGAGCTGTTCCACTGGTTGATTGTTCTCACTGTCAGAAAGTTTCTCCTTATTTCCAGGTTAAATCTCTCCTAGTTCAGTTTCCATCCATTATTCCTTGTCTGGCCTTCGGGTGCTTTAGAAAATAGCTTGACCCTTTCGTCTCTGTGGCAGCCCTCAAATATTGAAAGACTGCTATCATGTCTACCTGGTCCTTCTCTTCACTAGACTAGCCAAGCCCAGTTCCTGTAACAGTTCTTCATATGTTTTAGTCTCCAGTCCCCTAATCATCCTGGTTGTTCACGGTTTGCTGTGCCTCAGCTGTTTGATTCACAGGAATGGCATTACAAGGTAGGAATCTGACCTTTTCTAAACACGTGCACATGCAAAGCATGCATTTGGTACAATCGCACACAAAGTACATGATCATCAAACCAGTTGTTATACCGGTGGAATCTCACCCCTGGACAAGAGTGATTCAGTCTAAAAAATACCTACCAAAATATTTAGGCTACCTCATTCAGCCCTATAAAGCACCTGCAAAGGATGATGGAATAGGTAGTCCTCGATGTACAACCAGAATTGTGCCCAAAATTTCTGCTGCTGAGTCAGTTATTTTGTGAGTTTTGCTCCATTTTATGCCCCTTCTTGCCATGATTGTTCAGTGAATCTCTACAGTTCTTAAGTTAGTAATATGGTTATTAAATGAATTTGGCTTCCTCATTGACTTTGCTTGACAGAAGGTCATAAAAGATCCCATGACCCTGGGATACTACAATCATCATAAATATGAGTCAGTTGCCAAGTATCCGAATTTTGGTCACATTGCCATGGGGATGCTGCAATGGTTGTAAGTGTGAAAATTGTCATAAGTTACTTTTTTCAATGACATTTGAACGGTCACTAAATGAACTCTTCTAAGTTCAGGACTACCTGGACTTCAAACCAGTACATTAGATTCCATTTATTTTTCCATGAATCTGAAATTCCCCAATGTAGGAAATAATTAAATAATTCCATATAATTCCAATTATTTCCATTGGAAATAAGTCCAATATAGGAAATAATATTGCTCGGGTTTTTAGGGTTTTTTTGGCAATATGTTTAGAGACAACTTAGATTGCACATCCTTGCCCAGAAAGATACATTCATTCAGCATTAATTGTTCTCCAAGGAGAAGAAATAATAGTTCAAAATACGGAATCTAACTTTCAAAGCCTGGTAAACCTGAAATAGACCTGAGAAAAGATGTTTAAGAAAAAAATGGGATGAAGCGAAGAAATAAAACAACCAGGAATTGTCCAAAGGGAGACACTTATTGCCAGAGTATTTAGATATGAAGGAAATTCTTAAGCAAAGAAACTATGTCTTGAAAATATGTGGTCCTAACATTTTTTATTTTGTTTTCCCTTGCCAATGTTCCAGCAGATCACTATCCTGGATGAATGGCATAGGTTGAAATTTCAACATCTAACTACTACTTATTTGGTTAAGTTCTACATTAAGATCAACCCACCCCAACTGTTGCAGGAACTCTACAAAATGGCTGCCCAGTGACATTTTGAGGTGAATTGGGTACTGGCTTTTATTGCCTCCAAGAGTCTTTTTCCATGCACTATTCTTACTACTTTGGCACCTTAGTTTACTGAGGCCAGTTATATCAACTGGAACTGGAACATTACTGGTGTGTGACAAAAAGCAAACTAAACTAAGATCAGATATGTGCTCTAATGTCGGGCCTACCCTATGGATATAAAAAAGACAATGTAGACATACCTCTTCCTAATTTTATTGTCAAATGGTCATCCAGAAAAAATTGTCAACTGCCCTGGTTAAGGTTTTGGGTTTTGTTTTTCCACATCAAATCATGTCCATTTCTTGAAGATTACCTAGAGAAGTCCCTTGGGTTTTCTTGGCAAGTTTTTTCAGATGTGGTCTCCCATTGCCTCCTTCCTAAGGCTAAAAGAAAGTGACTGGGCCAAGGTCACACAGTTGGCCCAAGGTCACACAGTTCCACCTTAGGCACAAAGCCAATTAGATTACCCTGGGACAGTCATTCTTGCTCAGTTGTGGGAAGCAGGCAATGTCAAACCACTTCCAAAATCTTGCCAAGAAAATTTCAAAGATTTTTTGAGTTAGTCACCAAGAGTCAAGTCTGATTTAAGGCATATCTTCCCCCACCCCCCCACACAAAAGTTTACGAGAGTCATAGGCCACACTTTTTGCATCCCTATGCAGCTAAGCAGCCAACCAACCTTGTGTCGCCATAAATTAGTGTTCAATTTGAGGTACAAGATCTGAGATACACCTGGAATTATAATAAAGTAAAATTCCTTATACAATGACAAAATAGACCAGGGTCAGAGAGGCAAGCACTGAACTTTCATTTTGCCTTTGTTTCCAGGCACCCTGAAAAGTTCCTGAAAACAAGGGAAGAAGCATTGCAGCTGAATCTCAACCAAAATTATGCAATAAGACAAGAATCAGATTTCTCCCATCATCTTCAATTAAATACTCCATGTCTATTTTTAGCATCACTAATCTTAGTCTGTGTGAAGGAGACAGATGTTCTGATGGAAAGAAAAAAATAATAACACCAGGACAAATGTCACCTGAATGTCAATTGACTGAAGCTGCTTTTTCACCTTGTCAGATATTTTGGAAGAGCAGAGAATAATTAACACAAGGCACAGAGGATGGTGAAAGCACTCCTATCTTATCAGTCGACAGATGTCAATCTACAAGGGCTTGATTGTTCTTCTGTCCCCTTGCTTATTAAAGAGGAAAAGGGCCAATTGTGGTTGCAGCTTGGACACAGCCTGGATTCAAGGAAAAGGAAGATATTTTTAAAAGGGGGGATTCTCAATTTGTCCCCATCAAGGGACCCATCAAGCTAGGTGAAGGATTGGAATGGAATGTTTGTTAGTTAGTTGTTTGTTTGGTTGGTTGGTTGGCTGGTTAGTTGGTTGGTTGGTTAATTAATATGCCACCACTCTCACTGCCTCTCATGACTCTGGACAGCTTACAATAGTATAAAAGCATAAATATAAAACCACTAAAATTAAGTTTAACAATTAAATAAATAAAAGATTACAATCAAAAACACAGAAAATACAGGGTAGACGTTTCTCTCTCACTTTGTCAACCACTTTTAACGTAGAATGTCTCCATCGGGGCCCCGAGAGGCAGAGCCAAGTTTTAAGGTTCTTCCAGAAGGCTGGAAGATTAGAGGTAGATCTTACTTCAGGAGGTAGTGTATTCTGGAAAATGGGAGCCACAGCAGAGAAGGTTTTTCTTCTTAACTCCGCTAGCCGAAATTCCTTGGCTACTGGAGTCTGGAGAAGGCTAACTCTTTGTCTTAAGTTGGTGGGAAATGACCAATATTGTTGCTTATTCTCATCTACAAAGTCCAATTGAGAGAGATTCTGGGAGGGATGCCTGGATGTTTAAAGCCTCTTGCAGACTTAAGTAGCTCATGTTTCACTTGGTTTGCAATGTGACTGTTAAACCTGGATTGTCCAAAAGCTGTCATTTATTGTATGTTTCAGAAGGGGGCAGCATCTGACTAGCTTTGTCTTGGCCAGGTGTATCCAACCTTGGCAACTTTAAGACCATGTCTGGCTGGGGAATTCTGGGACTTGCAGTCCACAGGTCTTAAAGTTGTAAGGTTGGATACCCCGGACCTAGTCCCTTAAGCAGGCAGGACTTGCTTAGGATGGGGAATCCTTGGTTCATAGATAGTCCTGGCAATGTTTCTCAACCTTGGGAATTTTAAGATCTCTGGATTTCAACTTCCAGAATTCCCCAGATAATATTTGCACTGTAGACTAAAAACAGAGGTGGGACAATCTCCTGGAAGGAGTAATGGACAAACTGCTTCCTTATTGCTGCTTAGAAGACCACATGGATGTCTCCATGAATTCATCATGTATCAAGTTTGATTTGTAGAAGGCTTTTTAAAAACTCACATATTCCTCTATTCTGCATCAGTAACCTTAGCAGAAGCTCAAACAAACTACTGGAGTTTTATGCTTTTGGATTTTAACTCTAGTGCTCCAGGGTGATGTCGCACATTAAGATGTACAATTTAATTTATGTTCTTTGACTTTGCTTAGATCAGTTAAGCCCATTGCTCTTGTCCTTTTTAACTGGGAAATTGAGGCAATCTGACCACCCTTACTGCTGTTTTTATAAAACTGATGGGAGTTTATTTTATATTTTATTTCATTTTGTATATTTATATCACTGCTTTATTTCACAAACATGTGACTCTGGGTTGTGTACAACACAACAACAAAAACTCTATAATGGTCTAAAACCTATTAGAAATAAATAAACATATAAAAAGACAGATAAAATAGATAAAACTCAAGAAAGCAGAACAATCACTTAATTTTATACATACATCTTTCAGACTCTCTCTGGGATCCCTCAAACTGATGAAAAAAAAATGTGCTAGGTTTTTTCCCCCCACAGCAACAGATGATCTCACCCTGCAGCTTCATGTAAGTGAAACCAGCATGGCCGCACAAAGATCTCTCGGACAAATTGAAAGACAAAATGGACAAAAAATGGAAAGAGGGACATACAATTAAGGCAGAATATCAGCAGATAGCCAGAATCTGCAAAGACGAAATCAGGAAAGCAAAGGCTCAGAATGAACAAAGGCTCAGAATGACTTTTGCAACAAAAGTCAAAGATAATTTTAAAAAAGTTTCTTCTAACATATAAATAACAAGAAAAAAGTCAAGGAAACAGTTGTTCTAAAGAGAGAATACTAAAGAGAGAAAGACAGCAAGGAAGTAACAGGCAACAGAGAGAAAGAAGAGCTGCTTAAGCCCATGTTACACTGCCCAAAGGATGCAAAAAGGACACAGTGGACGAGCAAAATGTTCCATCCGTTGTTATCCGCTCTCAAAAGGGGCAAAAATTTGCATAACCGGAACGGATAACACGGATGCGGGGAGGACGCAGGGCGGATGCAAAGCAGATGCGGAACGGAAGCCCAGCAGATGGAAGCGGATGGCACGTCCGCTAGGCTTCCGGGGGACCTCAGCAAAGCGGACACAGAATGGATACAGTGGATGCACAGCGGATGCCGAACGGATGAAGCGGATGCACAGCGGATGCACAGCGGAAGCTTAATGGATGCCTGGCGTTAATTGCGCATGCGGGGAGGATGCATTGCGTCAGCCCCGTGGATATATCGGAAGCAGCTCGGAAGCAGGTCGCCATTCAGAGAAAAGACCTGCTGCCAGACAGATTGGCTGCCTTGCCTGCCCTGCCTGCATGTCTGCCTGCAAGCCTTGCTGCCAGCCTCCCTGCCAGCCTTGCTGCCAGCCTGCCTGCCAGCCTGCCTGCAAGCCTTACTGCCAGCCAGTCCGCCTGCCAGCCTTGGTGCCTGCCTTCCTGCCAGCCTTGGTTCATGTCTGCCTGCAAGCCTTGGTGCCTGCCTGCCTACCAGCCTTCCTGACAGCCTTGGTGCCTGCCTCCCTGCCAGCCTTGGTGCATGCCTCCCTGCCAGCCTTCCTGCCAGCCTTGGTGCCTGCCTGCCTGCCAGCCTTCCTGCCTGCCTTGGTGCCAGCCTCCCTGCCAGCCTTCCTGCCAGCCTTGGTTCCTGACAACCTCCCTGCCAGCCAGCAACCCCACAACCATGCGGAAGCACAGCAAGCCTCAACCATCTGCTGCCAGCCCTGGCAAGAGGGACAGGGCTACCATCCCGCCCCCTGGCCCTCACTCTGGTTCTGCTGGGGCTTCTGCAGCACGGGCTCGCTCTTCTGGGGCTGGGGCTTCTGCTGCTTCTGCTTCTGGAGGAGCTGATGACAAGCACTCCAGCACCAGCCACCTCCACAGCACCTGAACTCTTCACCCCTGAGACTGAGCGACCAAGAGGAGTGCCAGAGACTCATTTTTGTCTTATAGCTTGTTGTTAATAAAGTCTATTTTTGATTCACACACTTGCTTCATTTCTTTTTTTTTTAATAAAGTCTTGCTGGAATCTTTTAGAAATGGTTTAAGCCTTTGCATGCTTGTGGGATGGGTTGAGATAGCTGTGAGATGGGCAGGGATACCTGTGGAATGGGTAATAGCTGTGGGATAGATAAACCTCCAGTGCAAGCATAGTGGGACTGTATGGTCCACCCTCCCTTTATTATCAATAATAATGTAATAATTATCCACACATGTCAACACAAACACAACTCTTTATTAAACGTCCTGTTCATTGTAGGCCAACCAAATATACATGGCCCAATCTCATCTATGTGATGAGACAGGCTGAAGGAAGCATCCATTAAGCATCTACCATCCTGTCTTGCCACTCCACTGCTCCAGCTGGGGAGTTGCACCATTGTCTCAGGAGGTTGCGCTGGTTCTTCGCTTCATGTGAGGCTCTGTTGGGGCCTTGCACATCCTCAGTGTCGATCAGGTTTTGCCCTTGCCTCCATTCCCCAGGCTCCATGTCCCCATTGCCTTGCTGGAGGTCCACGAGCCTGTTCTGCAAGACTGGGTAGCGGGTGCGCATGAGATTGTGCAGGATGCAGCAAGCTTCCATGATCCTCCTCACGATCTCTGGGCAATGCTGCATGGTGGTGAGAAGTACCTGGAACCTGTTGGCCAGGATGCCAAAGGTGTTCTCCAGCACTCGCCTTGCCCTGGACAGCCTGTAGTTGAAGATCCTCTCTTCATGGGTGAGGAGTCTGGAAGTGTAGGGCTTCATGAGGTAGGTTGTGAGGGAGAAGGCATCATCCCCCATGATGAAGTAGAGCACATCTTGTGTGTCGTTGGGCAGGGGTTCTGGATCTGGGAAGCCCACGATGAGGTTGCCTTCCAGCTCCTCCTTGAGGTGACTGGGGTTGTATACCTGGGCAACTGAAGATGAGCCGTTGCCTGAAGCATCGATGTACATGAACTTGTAGTCAGCATCAACCATGGCGAAGAGGATGATGCTGAAGAAGCCCTTGGAGTTGTGATAAGAGGACCCTGACTTGGCTGGAGATTTGCAGGCCACGTGCTTGCCATCTATGGATCTAACGGTGTGTGGTAAGTTCCACTTCTGATACCACTGCTCTGCAACTTTCTTCCATCCTTCTTCAGTGGAGGGGTACTGGAGGAGCTCCTCCAGGTATTCTTCGATGATGGCCTGCACCACTTCTCTGACCACAATGCTGATTGTGTTGGATGGCACCCTCCAGTCGTATTGCATGCGCCTGTAGGAGGTCCCTGAGGCCAGGTGGCGCAGAGTCAGTGCCACCTTGAGCCCAGGTTCCAGGCTGGGCCGGAAGCTGGTGTTTGCTTTCATCAATCTGGGTGTCAGCCGCTGCACAACTTCATCAAACATGGCTGGAGGCATCCTCATGAAGTTCTGGAATGCCCGAGTGTCTTCGTTCCTGAGCTCCACCATCAGCTTTTTGTACAGTCCGTCCTCTGCTCTTCTGGCGAACCATCTTCGGATCCAGACTCTTTTTGGGTGGCTCCTTTTCTTCTCACAGTAGAGTTCACAGAGCCTGCAGATGGTTTCACACTGTTGCAGAACAAAGGTGGCTGCTGAAAGGACTTTGTTACAATCCACGGTGGACATGACTGGATGCTGTGGAAGAGGAAGAGCCAGATGAAGGCTGCAGAGGTCTGCACTGCTGGGCTGCTGTTCTGAAAGTGAGATGCAGGTGAGTTGCTCCCCCTTTTTATAGGCAGTATAGGTTTTCCACTAGGCATCCTCTAGGCATCCTCTAGGCATCCTCTAGACATCCTTAATATCCGAGATAGGTCCCCTCTGCGAACGGTTTTTCCGTTTTAAACGCTTTGTTTCTGTTCTGCATCCGCTAGGCATCCATTCTGCATCCGTTCCGCATCCGTTCCACTTCCTCCCTACGTCCGGACGGATGTGAGTTGCGCGGATGCGCAGCGGATGCCTAGCAGATATAGCGGATGCGTAACGGATGCGTAACGGATGTCTAGTGGATGCGTAGTGGATGCAGAACGGACGAACTGGATATATTTTCCACACAAAAGTTTTGGGCAGCTCAAAACTTTTGGAGCGGATGAAACGTCCATAAATGGATGCTGGATGGATAGAGAGGAAGCCAAACGGAGGCATTGAGTACATTGTGTTTTCAAACGGATGGCAAGGTTTTTTGTCAGTTTTACATCCTCTTTGCATCCGTTGGTTCAGTGTGACATGGGCTTTAACTCATTCTTTGCATCTGTCTTCACGCAAAAAGAAACTATAGCCCAGCCTACCAAAAACATAACTGTAAAAGACAGACTAGAAATAAAAGTTAAAATAAGTGTTACCGGTAAGTAGGAATAGAGGGAGTATTGAGCCTTACTGAACCCCACATAATAAGGGTAGAGGGTGGAACCTCTTGCTTCCAATTAAATAATTGATACTGGCCCACAAAAAGCAAGTGGAATTATTGTGTTTCTTACTCCCAGCCCACAGAGCCAATCCAGGATACCATGTTTGTGGTATCGAAGGCCACTGAGAAGTCAAGAAGAGCAAGGACAGATGGACTGCCTTATCCTTCTCCCACCAGGTGAGGAAATTTTTATCTAACTTCCCTCTCCACAACAGAGGCAGCTTTCTACTGCCAATACCAGACTTCTAGAGGCTGTCATTCTGCCTACCCAGATTAAATTCCAAGTGAGTAGCCTATTCACAGAGCTCTTTGCATGAAACACATGGCTGGATTGTGTGAAGCCTGCCCTGCATCACTGCAGTGATTGAATTGAGCCCTTTTTATTGTTATTATTATGACTTCCCTGCATCATTAATTCCTTTCACCATTGGCCTGAATACTAGCCAATTTCCCGCAGACAGAAAAGCTAGTTACAGAATAGAACATGAGCAACTGCTGGGTTTTTCAAATGAACCAGTCAAAAAATAAGCAGTTTTATTTATTTGTTTGTTTTGTTTGTTTTCCCTGCTGCTGAGCAGAGGACTCATCTTCTGATTGTCAGAATCCACTGAATTATTAAGGGAATGGGAAAATCTAACAGGAGCCATCATCCCCCCGAAGAGCATATCATCTCCTGCAGGCACCAAAAAGAGTAACATGTACAAACTTGCAAGAAACAGAAGAACTAGAGGTGGCAAGTGTTTTGGATTTCATCCCTCTTGTGCAGCTTGGCTGAGACACTGCTCAACAGCAGTGCAGAAGGAGAGCAGAGCTGTGTCCTCGTTCAATTGCAGTTACCTCACTTGCTAGCCTTGCAAGCGGTGTCATGAATTTGATATCCTACCCCCTGAGCAGCAAGTAATTTCTTTGCTTCACACAACAGCATTCCCTCCCAGAACAGCCCGGGCAATGGATCTCCTAAGAGGAGTCATGTTGGCTTTCCCAATGAGATTGAACTCACAAGGAGACAGTCATTCTTCCCTGCCTATTTGAGGTCATACAAGAGAATATTTTGGGTATCATAAAGGAGGAATAAAAATAAGCTGAAGCAGCACTGTTAAAAGTAATACGCACTGCCAGCTCAGCTGATCTTAGGGGGATGAGAAGAAGAAAAATCTATTAAATGCAAAGCCACCAATATTTTAGCTTCATAAGAGGTTTCAATTGTGTAAAACAGACAGTATGGATGATAACAAGGTAAAATCATCTTAAAGATTTGTTCAATTTCTGCAGCATCATATTTAAAATATGGTTGTAATTACATAGCAGCTTTCTAACAGCGTTATTGTATCAAAATTATTTGTTCCCCATTAATCTTTTGCTGGATTTTTTTTTCATCTTCCTGTGCAGTTCTGAATTTTCATTGAGGTTTCTCATCCAAGTATTAACCAGGCTTGACTCTGCTTTATTTCCAAATCAAACAAGGATGTTCAGGTGCTGGGATTGGATAGTGCACCCCAATTCCTTTTCCCATCACCACCCCCAAAACCTGGAAGGGAAACCAAAACACCAGATTTGATGCATCGTGCCTGAATTGTAATCTGTACCTGAAGAAAAATGTGTGGAAATATCCTATACCGATAAAATTTGATTCTTTAATTAAACGTCTTGAATGGGAAATTCATTGCAATCAAGGGCATCTGCAAGAGAAGTCGAGAAAATAAACATGGCAGCTATGACTGCACAATTGTAGCTTCATCCAAGTTTAGAATGTGCCCCTTTTCCAGTGGTGGGATTCAGTGGTGTTACTACTAGTTCAATGATTAAGTTTGGCATGTGTAATACTGTGCGCATGTGTAAATTAACTTTATGCTGTGCCTCCCAGACAGCTGAAAAGCGCTGTGCACAGGTGCACAGTATTTGAAAAGCCACTTTTTTCCTGCTTTTTCAACCTCAGCTGTGCCAGGCAAAGCAACTGAGGTTGAAAAAGCAGGAAATAAAGGACAGGTAAGAGCCTAGGCGGGCAGGTGGGCCAAATAGCAGCAAACACAGAACCAGTTCAGTGTCTGCTGCTCTTCAGAGCTACCGGCTCTATAGAACTGGGCAGAAATGGTAGCACCCCACCCCTGCTCTTTTCCATGTGTTGGACACATGCTCACCACACATAAAAGAGGGATATCCATTTCAATTATGCCCACTGGGCTTGGTTGGTTGCTTGCACATATTTTATGACCCGAC
>BLBF01000042.1:15534814-15553222 GCA_015471245.1 Laticauda colubrina | reverse complement strand
TATTATTTCACCTAAACCAGTTAGGGTGAACAATGTTATCCCTAACAAAGACTCTGTCCAAAACCTAGCGAAATTACAGTCAATTGGACAGAGAAGCTCTGGCAATCGTCGCTGGAGTAAAACGTTTCCACAAGTACCTATACGGAAGAACATTTCAAATAGTAATGGACCACAAACTGCTACTAGGAATCTTGGCGGGAAACAAGCCCACACCGAATATTTTGTCCCCACGAATGACTAGATGGTCAGAATTCCTAGCAGCCTACTCCTATACTCTGACACATCTGACACTCCTATACTCTGACACAGGGAAACAAATTTCCCATGCAGACGCTTTGAGCAGAGCACCATTACCATCCACAGAGGAAGACCCAGCACCGACGATGACCACATTGCAGATAGAGACTTGCCCCGATCTACCCATATCTGCGAATGATGTTGCCAGAGCCACCGCAAGAGACCCATTGACTGGCCGCGTACTGAACTGGGTAGGTAAAGGCTGGCCGGAAAATCAAAAAACTGAGAACTTTAAACCTTTCTGGACCAGACAAACCGAAACTCTCAATTCAAAAAGGTTGTTTGTTGTGGGGTGATCGGGTAGTTATTCCTAACAAATTGCAAACTAAGGTACTGGGTATGCTTCACGAAGGCCACCCGGGAATAGTTAAAATGAAAAGCCTCGCTAGAAGCTGTCTGGTGGCCGGGTATAGATAGGGACATCGAATACTGGGTGAACTCTTGCAACAAATGCCAAAGAATCAGGCCTTCCCCACCAAAAGCACTCATAAGGGACTGGGAAACCCCAAGAGGTCCCTGGTCACGAATCCACATCGGTTTTGCAGGTCCTATCAAGGGGCATAATTTCCTGATTGTCGTAGATGCATGCTCTAATTGGCTGGAGGTTAAAATTATGCCATCTACGACAACAGAAACCATTATAAAACAACTTGACAAACTCTTTGCAACCCCTAGCCTACCGGACGTCCTAGTGTCCGACAACGGGCCACAATTAACCAGTCTCCAATTCAAGCAATACCTAGCCTCCCTTGGTATAAGACATGCCCTAACCGTGCCGGCCCACCCGGCTGCAAACGGTAGGGCAGAGAGAATGGTCAGGTTTACCAAGGAGGGGTTAGAAAAACTGGACACCGGGGATGTCCAAAATAAAATAAACTGACTACTCACCCTCCAACATATCACACCCAGTACTACAACTAACAAAACCCCGGCAGAATTACTTATGGGAAGGAAACTAAGGTCACAACTAGACAGATTGTACCCAAACTATACACTAGAACCCCCCCCCCCCGACTCTTCCACCCGTTTCAGGACCTTTGCAATAGGTGACCTAGTTTATGCAAAAAAATTTACTGGAGACCCATTATGGCTACCCGGACAAATCACACAAATAACAGGCCCCCGGTCCTCCCGACTAATGGTAGATGATGGCAGGGAATGGAAGCGGCACATAGACCAGCTTCGGTCCTGAAACATAGAAAGAAGTTCAAACACACAACCACAAGTATTAAAAAACGATGAAATTCAAACCAAGGAGGGGGGGGAAATACGAGAAATGAATAAAGAATCGTTTAAATTAAACTCCGAAAACAATAACAATCAAAAAAAGCAAATAAAAGACTCACTGTTTGAAGAAAGTTGCGAGAAGAGTCCATTCAAAGGGGCCAGCCAGGCCAGCTCGACCTGCCCGGAGGAAATGGGAGGGAGCAACAAAACCGCCGGCCTAAGAAATTCAGGCGGCAGTAAAATGGCTGACTCACCCTTCCAGACGGTTCCATGGAGAAAGACTGGAGAAACAGCAACCCCATCCGAACCGGTCTCTGACAGAAATGAACCACGCAAGTCCAGTTGAATCAAAAGAAGCCCCACCTACCTGCGCGACTATGTCACTACGTAGGACTGAACTAAGAGGGAGGGGTGTTCTGTATAAATAATAGTAGACTCCAAATACTTCATTCTGATTGGTTAACAAAACCTAAAAGGGGATTGGTTCAATAGGAACCAATCCACGAAGCTGCCCAAGGGCGGCAAAACCAAATGCTTGTCATTGGCTACAAGCCGGTAGACAGAAATATATAAAAGGGCTGTCGCGGCTTGAGCCAATGTTCCGTTTCTTCACTGTGTTAACACATAAAGACTTTGTTGTTAAAACCAGGTCTACCTCGCATTTTTCCGGACGGAACACAGAAGATAACACCCTGTGCAAAGGTGGACAAGTTAACCTTAGCACTTAAGGAAGAAGAAACATCAGAATATTATAGAAGCTGGGAATGCTGGTATGAATGGATAGAACAAATATATATATATATTAGTAAACAATGTAAAATGTAAAAGAGGTAGTGATTATATATTCGCAATAAGATGTATTTGTAAATTTATCAGCAATATTGATAACAAACAAGGATAGACTGTTGAAAGTAGAATTGTTAGTTTTTAATCATGTTCTTTTTTCCTATTTCTTTTTTTTCTTCTTCTGTGTGTTGTGTATGTGTTTGTTTGATATTTTGGTTTTGTAATCAATAAAGTTTGTTTAAAAAAATAAAAAAATAAACAGATTGAGCTAACTATTCTAAAACAAAGAAAAGTAAGAAAAGACTTTGTTTGTATCCTGTCTTTATTCTTTTTACAAAATGACTCAAGGCAGCAAACATATTCCACACACCTTCCTTGTCCTATTTTCCCCCAAACAGCTATTCTGTGAGGTGGGTTGGGCTAAAGGAGACTGATTGCTCCCAGCTGGCTTTCATGACTAAGGTAGGATTTGAACTCACAGTCTCCTGTTTTCTAGCCTGGTGCCTTAACCATGAAAACAAACTGCTGCACACAGCAGAGATAACTATGTGATGTTGTGCAGATAGTTTTTTTTTTCTTCCACTCACCTGTTTGAGGTCATCCATGAAATTAAATCCAAGAAGATTCAGGATCAACAGAAGGAAGTTTTGTTTTGACATGGGGCATAATTCAGTGGTGGAATCTGCTGCCAGCAATCAGGGTAATGGCAGACAATTTGGACAGTTCTAAAACTGACTGCACTGATTCATGGAGCAACAGGCTATCGATGTTGACTAATATTGATGGCTGCTTACGATCTGACTGATAAGCAGCTTATTTTATATACTAGTTGCTTGGAGTAAACAATAGAAAGGAGCTTACTCTTTCTTGTTCAGGCTTGCAAACTTCCGAAATGTATTCAGTTGGCCAATGTATGACTCAGAATGGTGGACTGGAGAAGCCTATGATCTGATCCAACAGAGCTTTTTCTGCATCAAAAAAGGCTAAAAATTATGACTGTAACCATTGTAATGATATTATGTCCATTTTCCTACAAGCTCTCAGAAGCCAAATGATTTGTAAACGAAGGTTCCCACTCCACATTTGGATGATATAATTTGAGCAATGCCCTGTTGTTCATCCCTTAACAACAGATAGCAATAGCATTAGACATATATACCACTTCATAGTGCTTTACAGCACTCTCTAAGCAGTTTACAGAGTCAGCCTATTGACCGCAACAGTCTGGGTCCTCATTTTACCCACCTTGGAAACATGGAAGGCTGAGTCAACCTTGAGCCAATCAGAATCGAACTGGTGGAGGTTGGCAACATTAGCCTACAATACTGCATTCTAACCACTGAACAGATATTCCCTTCAAAGTATGCAGTGCTGTTAAACGTAGCTCATAATTCTAACAGTGCTTACATCTGCAATTATTTTAGTATTCATTTTTAAGTTACAAACCGATATGTGCCCACAGACAATTCAAATTCATTTTCCAAGTAGGAATACCATTACCACCACCATCACCACCACCGATAATAATAATTAAACAGTTCAAATTTTCAGCACTGACATCAGCATGGAGTTCGGCCTGGACAAATGCACCACAGTGGCAGTGAAGAAATGGAAGATTGTAGAAAGTGATGGAATTGAAATGCCCAATGGACAAACAATCAAGTGCTACCAATCTGAAGCTTCCAAATATCTGGGCATATTGCAGCTGGACAATATGGCAAGTGAAAAATGTGGTCAGCAAAAAATACACAAAAAGGGTCAGAAAACTTCTAAAAAGCAAACTGAATGGTGGTAACACCATCAAGGCTATAAATACCTGGGCCATACCCATCATCAGATGTACTGCTGGGTTTGTAAACTGGACACAGACAGAGCTGGACAGCCTGGATAGGAAAAAAAGAACACTGATGACCATACACTATGCACTGCACCTGCATAGTGATGTTGACAGGTTATATTTGCCCAGAAAAGCAGGTATCAGAGGACTTTTGCAAGAGAAGCAGACAGTTAAAAAAGAGAAGCATGCTCTGGCAGATTATGTGAAAGACAGTGTTGAACCAGCTTTGATGGAGGTCAGCAAGAGCAAACTTTTCAAAGTGCAGCAAACCAAGAATCAATATAGGAAAACAGCAATGCAAACTGGGGATGATAGCTGGTATAACAAAACACTGCATGGACAGTTCCTTGAAAAGATCCAAGGAAAAGTAGATAAGGAAAAGACCTGGTTATGTCTGACAAATGGAACACTGAAGAAAGGAACAGAAGTCCTGATTCTTGCAGCCCAAAAACAAACCATCAGAACAAATTCAATTAAAGCCAGAATAGAAAAATCTGTTGATGACCACAAATGCAGACTCTGCAAAGAAGCAGATGAAACCATTGATCACATACTGAACTGTTACAAGACAATCGCTCAGACTGACTACAAACAACATCACAGCACAGTCGCTCAGATGGTCCACTGTAACTTGTGTCACAACTACCATCTGCCTGTAGCAAAGAACTGGTGGGATCATAAGCCTGAAAAAGTGGTCGAAAATGAGCATGCAAAACTACTGTGGGACTTCCAAAAACATACTGACAAAGTTTTGGAACACCATACCCCGGATATCATGATTGTGGAGAAGAAAAAAGTGTGGATCATCGACATTGCCATACCTGGTGACAGCAGAATTGACGGGAAACAACTTGAAAAAGTCACCAGATATCAGGACTTGAGAATCGAACTGCAGAGACTCTGGCATAAATCAGTGCAGATGGTTCCAGTGGTACTCGGTACACTGGATGCTGTGCCTAAAGTCCTTAGGCAAGCACTTGAAAACAATTGGCGCTGACAAAATCACCATTGGTCAGCTGCAGAAGGCCACCTTATTGGGATCTGCTTGCATAATCTGCTGATACATCATGCAGTCCTAAATGCTTGGGAAGTGTTCGACTAGTGATTTGTGATATGAAACTCTCATAGTTATCTCATTTGCTGTATACACTATTGTTGTTTTTTATGTGTCAAATAATAATAATATCAGAATTAATATTAACAAAGGAAAGAGGAGACATAATGGGAAAAGATAATTATTGTTAAGAAGCATAAATTGCTAAATAAATTGACTTTGAATGATGAATATCAGACAAAATAACCTCATAAAAATGATCTTTTTTGAAAGGGTTCTTTTTGCATGAGCTAACGACAGGCAGGGTTTATTTATTTATTTTTTGTATTTTCATTTCAATCACTTCACAAATTTGGTTTTTTTTAAATATATATCTTTCCCCTCCATTTTTTTTTATTTTTTTCTGCCATTATACATGTGTCAGAAGAATATTCTGGTCTGGTTTCAAGCCAGGTTGCTTGATATTGGTTGTGATGTTGAAGGGAAGGCAGGTAGATTTATTTGGGAATGTCGAAACAGAACTGGAAGATAGCTACAAATTAGGCCACAAAGATCAAGTATTTTTTATAGGGAAGGGGGTCTTTGTGAGGTGTGTGTGTGTGTGTGTGTGTGTGTGTACATGTTTCTGGTGATGTTTAACTTGGTGGATACACAACTCCAGTGGAGAAAATATTTTAATTAAATTTTCAAGGAAGATTGTGTAAAGGATTTTCCCTGTTTGCTCTTATTTGTATATCTTAATTAGTTTATCTGGGATGTTAATTACTGGAGAAAGAAGTGGATTAGTGGTCTTACAACATGGTTTTATAGTTTGGGTTACTGCTAGGTCATGTTGATTAAAAGGAGGGTCTGAGACAGTACAGGAATAAATGTAATTTTGAATTAAAATTATTTTTACAATTATTAAAATTTTTCCCACACATTGGCAGTGTTTATCTTATGGGCCATTCCAGATTAATTATTAATTGTCCTTTCCTTGCCTCTTCACTCCCCCTCAGAATACTATCTTAACCATTCCGGGAAGAGCTGTGATTTTCAAGATTAATGGTATCTTCTTTCCATTATGTTTGAGATCATTTTTTTTCTCCCTGGTACAACAAAGGAACTTTGAATCTGAACTATCAAAATTGGGACATAAATTATGTACATAGCATTCATATATGATTTACTCTTAGGTATACAGATTTTGCAAAGCATGATATGGTCTGAGACGAAGAAATGAACTTCAATTTCCATTAGTATGTTTGTGGGGGTGTCTATCAGGAGATAACTTACTGGAGACTAACAAGGTAATCCAAACACTGTTTTTTTGTTTTTTGTTTTTTTCCTGAGTGCTTTGAGTCTCCAAGATGTCTAAGCCCTCCTGGGATCATGCCAATAAAAGGAAGAGAAGTAGGAAAAGGACTTTTCTTTTTCACTAGTTTTTCCTTTGACATTGGAATTCTCTATCACTGCATTCAATACAAGGACAGAAATATAGATCAATATCAGGGACAACATAGATTACATGTAAAGTTAAGGTTTTAGGGAAAGGATATAGGAAAACTTTGTTCTTTAGACATATGAATGGCAAATGACATTAATAGGTGTCTTCTGAGTCTATGTCCCCATTGTAGGCTTCAAGATATCTCTATTCTTGAATGGAAAAGAAATCATATGGCACCAGGTATAGGATCTAGCATATGATTGTAACCTAAATACTTCCAATAGAGAAGTGTGTTTACAATAATGTCATCTCTATTTAAGTACTTAAAGCATTTAATATCTATTGCCTCTCTAATTGTTAAATGTGTATACCATGCAGAAGATTGCATTGTAAATGTGATGGCTGGACTTAATGACTGAAATTAACATTTTATGTTCATTAATATTTTTCAGAATGGCATTTTGGCCAATAGCGCTTCCTACTGAGTCATCTTTGCTGGGGAAAATAGATGCATAATTAAAGCATTTTAAAGCACCTAGGTGAAGAATTTGATCTAAATACCATGCATGATTCAATAATTTTGGTCCTATCAGCTACTCTGCGGGATGTCAGTGCCGAAGGCCAAGTACCATTGGACTTCAGACCCATCAGCTTCATGTAGAATGATCAGTGGTCTGGATTATGGGAGCCAAACACCAACTATGTTTGGACAGCCACTGAATCACTGTAGACAGTCTAGGATCAGGTTGGGATTCTACCAGTTCGCAGCTATTGCTAGAACTGGTTAACATTCAAGCAGTTCGGAGAACCAGTTGTTAGAAGAAATTACTGGCCTAATCCTGTAAGAAAGGCAGGAAGGAAACATTCTGGTGTTGCTTACAGAAACTGCTTCTCGGTTAACCCTTATTACATTCTTGACAAGACTAGACTTCCTGTCTCAGGAACATCTCTGAAGTTATTTTCCCCTCCTTTGCTGGTACTTTGCTTGTGTGGAGTGACTATTCAAAGTTACAATGGCCCTGAAAAAAGTGACTTATGACCACTTTTCACACTTACGACTGTTGCAGCATCCCCATAGTCATGAGAGGCCAGGTGAGAAGATGAGCCTCTCGATGTGAGTGATATTGAGTCAGTCACGCCCAGCCAGTTACATGACCACCAAGCCATGCCCACCATCTAAGCCACACCCACAGAACCCACAGTTGTTAAAAATTTTGAATCCCACCCCGTCTAGGATCAAACTGAACTCTTTTGTGAATCAGTCTAAATTAAACCAATCTCAAATAAAGACATTGCTAGTAACATGGAGAGCCCTTGCAAGAGCTTGCTCTATAAAAAGTCTAACATAATACTTGATTTGGTTGAGATACTGACACAGGACAGGAGTGAAATTTGAAGCAGCAGCTCCAGATGTATGATCTCTCGAGAACATTGCATTTGCATTTTGAAGAGATGTTCTTTGGCCAAGCTGGTCAGCCCTGTTTCAGAAACATGTAAAGGATGAGTGCACCAAGTTAATCATCTAATGAGAATGTTAATGCTTATGACTTTTTATAGCTGCATTAAGCTCTATAGAAGGACGAAGAAAGCTGTTTTATCTGTACTTGCCCTTTGAGAGGCATTTCAAAGGTGGTACTGTAAAGAATGTGCAGGGTCAGAAAAATGAAGAGGATGAGACAATCATAAAACTAAATTTGATTTAGTTTTAATTTGTATTTAAGTAAGGTTAAATGAACCTCATTAGATCCAGTAAATACAATTGACTTTCCTGTACTGGACAGATTCCTCTTTCTGCCTTGTGAAAAACTGCAGTTTTGTGACAAGTTTGGTAGAAATCTGAGGACTCCCCAGCAGCTTTGGAGCTGCATTTAGTCCTGAGATTGTAGGCAGTTCATTGATGTTCATTCCTCAGCAAAATTGAGGAACCTTTTCTGTTTGCAAATAGGCTTCTAGGAAATGGACAGAGTCAAAACAATATGTGTGACACATTCACATTTCATTCACCCTGGTTCTCAGATGAAACAGGCTCATAATCACTCATGCCCTCGTGATTTTTCATTTGGATTACTGCAAAATGCTCCAACTGGTGCCAAATGTGGCTGGACAGATAGTAAATGCTGTCTGATATTTCACATGTAACACCACTTCTTCTTGAGTTGCACTGGTTGCTTATGTGTTTCCAAATATAATTCAAGGTGCTGGTTCTAACTTTTAAAGCCCTTCAGGGCTTGAGACATGGTTAATTGAGGGACTGTTTTCTCCTAGTGGTCTCTAGTCCAATTTGGTATGGCATTTGCAGATTCTGTCAGCCAAGGAATGTCTAGAAGATTTGTCTTTTTCTTTGTACAATCCACTTGTACAGAGGTGGATTTGTAAACTGTACTGATGCAGATAGATAACTCAATAAGATGTCCATAACCAAGTACATTTATTGGTTCATCAGATATCCTCATAACTCGCGTGTGTGACGAAGTTCTTCTTTAATGACCAATCCTTTGTATATCTGCCTTGTAATTAAAGATGGTTATCTCCTAACCCATCTCGTAGCGATAGAAAGAAGCTGCCATGAGTTAGAGAGTTCAAGCAAAAGTGAGGG
Organism: Laticauda colubrina; assembly: GCA_015471245.1. Classification (NCBI taxonomy): domain Eukaryota; kingdom Metazoa; phylum Chordata; class Lepidosauria; order Squamata; family Elapidae; genus Laticauda; species Laticauda colubrina. The sequence continues at coordinate 15,543,999 of BLBF01000042.1, read as the reverse complement.
AAACTCCCCCAACCCATCAAATTAGTGACCAACCGGGATTACAGATATGGCCACGTGACATGAACAACATTTTCCAGGATACCTTTAACTACATTTACCATGATGTTCCCTTAAGGAACAGCTCATAATTCTTAAGTAACTATCTAATTCCCATAGACTGGCTGGGACAGCACTTGTCTTCTCTGCTATAACCCCTACCCTTTGGAACATTCTCCATCAGAACTGAGGATGACCCTGAACCCACTGATCTTTGAAAGGTTTTGAAGACCTGTCTTTTTGTCCAGGCTTAGGGCTTCAAATGGGAACCATTTCCTGGCTGTATTGACATCAGTGATGAAATTTTGTCTTAGCTGCCATATATATTTAATTTTGTATTATAACCGTTGTTAATTGTTTTAACATAGTTTGCTGTGCATATTCACTTGTTTGAGATAATCCCTTGTGGAGTGAAGTCTGGGTAACTGAATGGAACTGAATGATTACTGGCTGGATGCCTTTCCTGTCACCAATGCAGAGTTATATTCAGCAGATATAGATAAATATCTGCCTCTATCTAGGATCAAACTCATAGCCTCCTGATTGTAAACTCTACCTCTAGACCACCACACTACTCTAAATTAAATGAATGAATGGATGATATGCTGGTAGTTTCTCAGAAGCATCCTTTTCATAGAAATTCAGCTTTTATTTTTCTACCTTATTCTTTATTATTGAAGGGGCAGAGAATATTACTGTGTTTTTTCTTCTCTTGAACTTGTTCTTACTCCTTTGAAGCTACCCTGGTTACCCATATTTTCCCAGTGTGGAAAAGGGAGAAGTGAAGACTTTTAATTGAAGTATAAGAAGCAAGGAAGATTACAAATAATTTTGTAGCCATAAATCTACAACAAAAAGCAAGATATTCATACATTGGCCAAATGGTCCCCAATTAAGGGTGTGGAAGAACACCGTATTCCACCGATGAGCATCTTTTCTCCTGTCAATATTACCCATAATTAATAATCTTCATAGATGGTTCCATTGATTATATACCATTTCACAATGCTTTACAGACCTCTCTAAAGAATTTACAGAGTCAGCATATTGTCCCAACAATCTAGGTCCTAATTTTACCGACCTCAAAAAGATGGAAGGCTCCAAATTCTTTCTTATCCTGTTTGTATCTACTATGGACTTGAAGATATGCCCATCGATCAATTTGTAATCCCTGGTCTTGAAGATCTTGCCACGATTTCAAATTTCCTTGTGTATCCAATAAATCCTTATATTTAATCATCTTAGCAATATCCAAATTATTTGGGTGAATCATCGCCTCCATTGTTGAAATCCAGATCGGTATCTTTAAATAATGTTTTTCCTTATTTTCTTCCAATTAGTCAGTAATAAGTCTCTAATTAGGTGTCTGTGAAAATATTTCTGGCTGGTTTTCCCAATGTCCCATAAAAGAACATGCCACCCCCTCTGTAAGTCGTGGCCTTCTAAAACTAATATTCTCTTATGAGTTAAGTTCACCCATTCCTTCAACCATATTAAGGAGGCCGCACTATAGTACAACTCCCAATTTGGAAGTACCATCCCTCCCCTGCTCTTCATATCTTGCATTGCCTTTAAATTTATTCTTGTTTTTTTCCCTTGCCAAATGAATTTTGCAATTATCTTGTTGAGTTCTTCAAAATACTTTTTGTGTGCTTTAATTGGTATTGTCTGAAATATATAGAGAAATTTTGGGAGAATGGTCATTTTAATAGTAGCAATCCTACCTAATAGTAAAAGTTGCAGTTTACCCCATGTTTCTAAATCCTTCTTTTCCAGTTGCATTAATTTGTCATAATTATTTTCTTTTAGTGTCTTACAATGTGGTGTCAACCATATTCTTAAGTATTTAACTTTCTTTATCGCTTGTAATCCCATAACCTTTTCTAATTCTAAAGGGTAAGAAAGAATTTGGAATCAACAATAAACTTCAGCAACTAGACAAAATCTTATTAGGTCCAGATAAAAAAAAATATAATAAAATTTTATAATTACCTACTAGGGACAGAATTAGAGGAAGACATTGTCAAAGGGAATATGATAGCCTGGAGTAGGAATATAGGAAGTAGTATTACCTTAACAGAATGGGAGAAGGTCTGGAGTAGAAATAATAAAATCACAAAATCGGCAGTGTACAAGGAAAATGCCCATAAAATGTTTTATAGATGGCACCTTCCCTCCTTGAGGCTAGTGAAGATGCACCCCAACATGAGTCCAAATTGCTGGAAATGCAAAAAAAAAAAAAAAAAAAAGGAGGGAACATTCTTCTATATGTGGTGGTCTTGTACAGAGGCTCAAAAATTTTAGCAGAAAATTAGAAAATGGTTGGAGGAAATGACAGTAGAACAGATCAAATTCAAACCAGAATTTTTTCTATTAGGGATCTTTAATAAACAATTCCCCCCAAAAGTGAAGTATACAATAGTACATATTTTGACAGCGGCCAGATTGGCTTTTGCACAATGTTGGAAAAAAAAACATGTTCCATCAGAGGAAATGATTATTCAAAAAATTTCAAGTTGTGCAGAAATGGACAAATTAACTTTGGCATTAAATGATAAAGATAAAGAAGCATCAATGTATTACGACAACCGGAACTGCTGGTACGAATGGATAGACCAAAGATAGATTACACAATAAAGGGCAAAAGAAGATATGTTCATAAATTCAGGTGCTTGGCAACTGGCATGACTTTATGATGATTGCATTGTCCCAGGATTCTGTGATCACCATTTGTCATCTTTCCAGCTGGCTTCCAACAAACATAGTTAATGGGGGAAAGCCATATTCACTTAATAAACAAATGATTCACTTAACACCTGTGGGGATTCACTCAAAAATGATGACAAAAAAATTGTAAAATGAGGTGCAACTTTCTTAACAACTGCTGTGCTTTGTAATGGAAACATTGGGCTCAACTGTGGTCGTAATTTGAGGACAGATTTCATGTATTTTTTTTTTCAGATTGTAATGATACAATTCATAAAAAGGATAATAGTCAGCATTTCAATGGGTAATCTTGGAGTGAATTCAGCATCTTCTACTTCCTTCTGGTTGATAATTTACAGGAAGTCCTCGATAATTATTATTGGAACTGCTTGATTTTTTGAATCTTTAAGGAAGTGCATTTCATGATATTAGAATTGGGGAAGAAGTATAACTTTTACTTTATTTATTTACTTATATTCCACCTTTATTACTTTTACAAAAAACTCAAGGCAGCAATCATACCTAATATTTATTTAGTTATTTATTTATATCCTGCCTTCATTATTTTGTAAATAACTCAAGGCAGCAAACATACCTAATACTCCTCCTCCTTCCCAGTTTCCCCCACTGGGATGGGAATGAGAGAAAAAGTGACTGGTCTGAATTCACTCAGCTGGCTTTCATGCCTAAGGCAATAACAATAGAAATAGCAATAGTACTTAAACTTATATATTGCCCCATAGGGCTTTGCAGAACTATGTAAACATGGTTTATAGTGTCAGCACATTGCCTCCAATAATTTGGCCCCTCATTTTACCAACCTCAAAGAAAGGAAGTCTGATCAGAACTGCACTCCAGGCTGTGGGCAAAGGGAGCCTGCAATACTGCATTCTAACCACTGTGCCACCAGAGGGAGACTAGAACTCATGTCCTCTTGGTTTCTAGCCTGTTGCCTTTACCACTAGACCAAAGTGGTATAATTATATAATTATTATCTGACAGAATTCTGTGTTTAGGATTTAAACTGGCCCTATGCTTACAATAGTGTAGTAAACTCAGTAATCCCGCAAGACTTCTCAGAGTAATCATGGGACCATACAATATGGTGCAACCACATGTTCAGTTCATTTTTTCCAGTGCAATTTAAAGTGTAAAATACTACTACTACTACTACTACTACTAATAGTAGTAGTAGTAGTAGTAGCCAATCCCTGCCTCCTTTTATGGTGTGTGGTAGCTGGAGCAGTCAGTGCCATGATCAGAAATTAGAAAGAACAGATTAAGGTCTTCTTAGAACAGTGTAGTATGGAATAGGCACCTCTAAGTTCTTTTATGTTTATTCACTCATTTTTTATATAATTTGGATGTTTAACTCCCAAACATGGTCATTCCACAAGTGCACTTTTTCCCTTTTGGTGAGGTCACCATTGTCTAAAAACAGGACTATTTCTGTATCCTTTGGGTAGGGGTTGGCAACTTTAAACCCTTAAAGAGCCACAAAGGTCCTAACCAGAAGCCCCCCATTCAATTCTGGGGCCAACCAAAAGTCCAGTTCCTCCAACATAGAGTCTCCTTTTAGCACAGCATCCTTTTTCCTCTGCCTGTTCTAACTATCAATTGTGAAGCTGACTGCTAACAGGGAGTCGCAGCAGAGGGATGAAAGAGTTGCATGTGGATTCAGAGCTGCAGATTGCTGACCCCTGCCTTTGGGTATTCATTCTTCCTGGGGAGGAAAAAAATCCAAAGAAAATCAAAGTCTGGATTTTAAGATTTCTCTGTGAATGTGCTACAGTAAAAGAATCATGTGACATGCTATTTTTTTTGCTTCAGAAAGACATCCAAGTTTCATTTAAGGCAGATAAATCTGCCACTTCCCTTGGGCAAGCTGTTCCAGTGGTTAATTATTCTTATTGTTAACAAGCTGCGTCTTATTTACCATTTGGAGTTTTTAGTTTTCATCCACTAACTGTTGGCTCCCATTAAGCTTTTGCTGTAGATTGATGCACTTGTGAAAGTTCTTGTTTGTATTTTCAGGAAGAGGGAGGAGAAGAAGGTACTCACAACTGGCAAAGTTGGTCATGTTAAAAAACAAAGATTCTGAGTCAGTCTCTTTAGTAGACACTTTTTGTTGTCCACAACTCTTCTTCAGGACTCAAACTCAGTCTCAGATACATAAACATACCCAGAGATACTCTGAAATAGTTACATTGCCAACCTGCTTAGCATATGTTTCTATAGTCTACAGCAAGGGTGTCAAACTCAAGGCTCACAGGCCAGATACAGCCTGTGGAGTGTGTAGATCTGGCTCGCAGGGATGCCCTGGAAACAGTGAAGGACTGGCCTGTGGTGCCTCTGCCAGAGAAAATGGAACCCCCTGTTTTCATTGGCAGAGGTTATAGGAGGCCATCACAGCCAAAAACGGAGCCCGGGAGGGCATGGTCTTTATGAGCTCCATTTTTACTAGCAGAGAGCTGCAGGAGGCCATCACAGCTGAAAATGGAGCCTGGGAGGGCTGTGTGTGCCACTCTTGAGCACCGTTTTTGCTGGTAGAGTGCTATCAAAACAAACTACTAGCAAAACTGGCATTTGATCACACGAGTGATGCCGAGCTGGCCACTTCCACCCTGGCCTTCCCCCCCCAAGGTCAGACACAACCCTGATATGGCCCTCAATGAAATCGAGTTTGACACCCCTGGTTTATAGCATGGGTCTCCAAACTTGGCAATTTTAAACATGTGCAGTTCAACTCAGCATGGCTGACTGAGGAATTCTTGAAGTTGAAGTCCAGAAGTTTTAAAGTTGCCAAGCTTGGAGACCTGTGGTTTATGTTCTGTTCACAGAAAGGAGACTCAGAGATCAGCGTAACTTCAGCTCTTTTATTTAGTTCCAAAAGTCCAAGTTAACCAGGAGCTGCGGCAGCTCTTTTTATAGAGAGCTGCTCTCCGCTAGTATCCAATGTCGGCTACTTGTTTTTCCCGCCGCTCGAATTGGCCAATTATAGCCCTGCTATTATTGGCCAATCGGCGTCGAGAAAAGTAGCCAATCAGCGTCGGTTATTTGTTGTCCAATAGGAATAGCCTATTAGGAGTATGTTAATATAGAACACCCCTCCCCTCTTGGTATGGTCCTACTGTACGTAGTCACATAAGTAGGCGGGGCTTTTAGGTTGCCTAGTTGACCTGCACAGTTTAATTGTGTCATCGTCTTCAGCGGGTTCGGATGGGATCACTGTTTCTCCTGTCCCTCTCTGTCGAACCTCCTGGAAGGTAGAGTCAGCCATGCCACTCCCACCCGGTCTAATCGGGCTGGAAGAGTTGGCCTGGCTGCTTCTTTCCGACAAGGCATCCAGGTCTACTTGTGCTTCTTGTTCCTCACTGAAGACTTCTGCGGGTAGGTTATTGTTTTTGCTTGCGTTTGTTTGGAAATTTTTTTTATTGTAATTATTTTCTTTTTCTGGGGTTTCTTTTTCTGCCAGAGGGTTTTCTTTTTCTACCGGAGGGGTTACTTTTTCTACCGGAGGGTTCCCCCCCCTTTATTTGTTATTGAGGGGTCTCCCCCTTCTCTGGTTGGTCTGTTGCTGTTTTTGTGTAACATTTGTGATGTTGTTGGTGTGTGTGTGTGTTGTTCTTCGTGTCTAGGTGTGTTGGTGGTGCATTGTAGTGTTTGTGACCGTAATTGGTCAATGTGTCTTCGCCAGGTTCAGCTGTCGTCTGTCTCTAGTCTATAGGACCGAGGTCCTGTTATTTGTGTAATTGTTGCCGGCACCCACAATGGGTGGCCAGTGAGGTTTTTTGCATATATTAAATTTCCTGGTTCGAATTTGCGATACTTGCTAGAGGAGTGGGTTGGTTTTTCGGCGGCATATGTTGGGTTTAATCTATCTAATTGTGATCTTAGTTTTCTGCCCATTAGTAATTCTGCTGGGCTTTTATTTGTAGTGGAGTTTGGTGTTATGTGCTGTATAGTGAGCATTCTCTCAATTCTTTCTTGTATGTCCCCTGTGTCTAATTTGTCTCATGTTTCCTTGATATACCGGACCATGCGTACCGCCCTTCCATTCATTGCCAGTCAGCCTGGTGCTGTCAAGGCGTGCCGTATGCCATGTTCAGCCAAGAATTTTTCGAATGGTAATGCTGTAAACTGTGGGCCATTATTGGAGACGAGCACATCCAGTAACCCGGGTGTGGTGAATAGTTTTCACAGTTGTTTGATAACCGCTTCAGTGGTAGTAGAGTGCATGAGGCTTACTTCCAACCAATTGGAGTCAGCATCTACTATGATTAGAAATGTATACCCTTTTGTTGGCCCCACGAAGTCTATATGTATTCATGACCATGGGCCCCTTGGCATTTCCCAGTCCAGGACAGCTGCTGAAGGGGGTGCAGGGCAGAAGTTTTAACATTTCCTGTAGGTTTTGACCCATTTCCCAATGTCTTTGTCCATCCCTGGCCACCATACATAGGTCCTGGCCAGGGATTTCATTCGCACGATGCCCGGGTAGCCTTTGTGAACATACACAGTACCTGGTCTTGTAATTTTTTTGGTATTATGACCCGATCACCCCAAAGTATACAACCTTTCAGTAATGACAGTTTGGTTTGCCTATTCTTAAAAAGTTTGAAAATAATGTCTGTCTCATTTTCTGGCCACCCTTTTCCTACCCAGTTTAACACTTGTAACAATGTCTTGTCTTTTTCGGTCATTCTGGCAATGTCAGCCACAGTTATTGGTAGGTTTGCCAAAGTCTCGATTTGTAGGGTGGAAGTGGTTGGTGCCGGGTCAGTCAGTAAAGGGGTGCGGCTCAAAGCATTGGCGTGAGGAATGTCTTTACCGGGTCAATGGATTAGTCTATCATTGTATGCTGCCAGGAACTCAGACCACCTTGTCATTCTCGGAGATAGTATGTTAGGGGTGGCTCTGTTTTCAGTGAGTATTCCTAAAAGGGGTTTGTGGTAACCAGGAGCTGCGGCAGCTCTTTTTATAGAGAGCTGCTCACGGCTAGTGTCCAATGACGGCTACTTGTTTTTCCCACCGCTCAAATATAAGCCCTGCTATAATTGGCCAATCGGCGTCGAGAAAAGTAGCCAATCAGCATCGATTATTTGTTGTCCAATAGGAATAGCCTATTAGGAGTATGTTAATATAGAACAGTTTACATGCACTATTATGCTTTCTTTCTAAGTGGAGAAAATATCTGATACAGCTTCTTGATTGTTCTGGATATGGTTTGGAAACTACAGTTATTCACATGCATTCAAAAATCACCCAGAAGAATAAGTCAAGTTTATTTCTTATCTTCAGAAGTCTTTAGATTATCTGGAGAAAAGTAGCTTTATTGCCACCATTTGTTTTCTTGCATCATACTATGCTTTCTCTTTTAAGTAGAGTTGTTATCTTCTTCAAAACTGAATCACTTTCATACCTTGTACTGAAAGGGCTGCTTTGATTTTCTGTCCCATTCTTCTTTCTATCCTATTTTATAAAAGTTATATTGTTATTTATTTATTTTATTAATTTATTTTGTCAAGCATGTTTTAGATAACAGATATAATTAGGAACATCATTATGAGTACATGAAATGGGTACGAATAAAAGGGGACATTAGGACAGGGACAGTAAGCACATTGGTGCTCGTATGCATGCCCCTTATAGACCTCTTAGGAATAGGGTGAAATCAACAGTAGACAGTCTAAGGTTAAAATTTTGGGGGTTTGGGGAAGAGACGACAATGTCCGAGGCATTGACCACTCTGTTGCTAAAGTTGTATTTTCTGCAGTCGAGTTTGGAGCAGTTTACCTTAAGTTTGTATCTGTTGTGTGCTTGTGCATTGTTGTGGTTGAAGCTGAAGTAGTTATTGACAGATAGGACATTGCAATGGATAATTTTATGTACTTCGCTTAGGTCAGACCGAAGGCAGCATAGTTCTAAGTTGTCTAATATTGTAGTTTAGCATTACAGATTTATGAACCTATGTATATCTGGTCTTGGTGATGAGTACATCATCAGTAACTGATCCATTCATTTTGAATGCTATACACTAATTTATTACTGCTAAGAACAGTTTTATGGCATGCTGTATTATTGTGAAAAGTATGCCTTTGCGTGCTATTTTTGAGCTGAGAAATATTTGAGGGCAGACATTGGTATACTCTGTAAATTGGGTGCCAAATCATTTCACAAAGGGTTATGCTTTGGCAAATCATACCAGTTCACTTGAAAATGAATTCATGACAGATAACTTTGTCTCAATTAATTTTCTTCAAGGCCAAGCCACTATCACAGTCTGGAAAAATAGGGTGCTGACATCACATTCACAAATGAACTTGCTAGAGTGCTTTGTGGGAAAAGAATGGATTTGTGGATTCACATTGTCTTCCCTCAAAGCGACTATCATCCATCTATCTATCTATCTATCTATCTATCTATCTATCTATCTATCTATC
>BLBF01000042.1:15488468-15534425 GCA_015471245.1 Laticauda colubrina | reverse complement strand
ATCTATCTATCTATCTATCTATCTATCTATCTATCTATCTATCTATCATCTATCTATCTATCTATCTATCTATCTATCTAAATTGGCTTGATCAGTTGTTTTATTTTACCTTTTTACCCATTAGATTTTATTTTACTTTTTTACCTATTTTACCTATTAAGGAATAACAGGATCTTAAAGATCATCTAGTCTAACCCCCTGCTTGTGTAGGAGACCTTATAATTTTTTTGAGAAATGGCTGTCCAGTCCCTTCTTAAAAGCCTCCAATGATGGAGCACGCACAACTTCTGGAGGCAATTTATTCTACTGGTTTATTGTTGTCACTGTCAGGAAATTTCTCCTTAGTTCCCCCTGTTTTTGTGTGACAGCCCCTCCAATATTGGAACACTGCTATCATGTCACCTCTGGTCCTTCTTTTCACCTGATGTGGCATCTCCTTTTCTTGAAAAATAAGGCATTACTGTTTTACTTTTGCATTTAGTTACCATTAAGCAAGCAACATTACACAATCCTATTATTTAGGAATATTTTAAACCTGTTTGATTGAAGGTATTTCTTGAAGCTTTTTGAAAGGATTAGTTTTTATTTCCACTACAGTTCTTATCTTGCTCACATTACTGTAACCAGACTTTTCATAAGAATATCCCGATGGAAGAGATACACGTATGGAAACTAATTGAGACAAGAAAAGGAATGAAAAAGTAATTAAAAGCTTGTAGTGGCCATGTTACATTGCATCAGAGATTATCTCAGATGTTCCATCTGTGCAGGATAACAGGGAAGGTTGATGGATATCTTTGTTGGATTTACTCTTGATAACAACTTGGCTTAGCCTTTTTACAGTGAAGTAATTGCCCACATTCTTTCTTCAGTCAATTGGTAGAATTGTGGGGGAGAATAGTTGGCTATAAAACATACCACAGGCTTAAAGACAACCTGTGTGTGGCCTGTATCAAAATGGAGGCATTTGGCCCTGAGTAACTGCTTACAACCTAGCATCATGTTTCTGGAATATCTCTCTTTAAATCCATAGCTTGCAAACCTGGTCTAACTAGATTTAATGAAAAAAAAACTGATTTTAAAAAAGAGGTATACATTGTAGAAATAAAATAAAATATATCTAAAGTGTAATTGGTTTAAACTGAAGATGTTTCTGAACTTAAAACCATTATCACCCTGGAATTCAGAAGGACCCAATATTTTTTCCCCAAAATTGAACAGATTCAATAGTTCGTGTATAAGAACTTTGAGCTTTCAGTTTCTTCCAGTCCCTGTCCCCCACATCACTAGAGTTCATCTTCCCACAGATAAAAATCCTTGTAAAACCCAAGCACAATATAATTGCATGCAAAGCTGAATCACAGCTCTCTGTTGTTTTACCAATGTGCACAGAAAAATTCCTGTAGCTCATTAAGAAGCTGCACAGAATCTCAATGAAAGCAGGGTTTGTTTGTTTTTTTGCTGGGTATTTTTCACTGAATGCTTGTGGATATTGTTTCACACACATATACAGTATAACAGAACAACAGAGTTGGAAGGGACCTTGGAGATCTTCTACTCCAACTCCCCAGCTCAAGCAGGAAACCCTATTCCATTTCAGACAAATGGTTGTCCAATCTCTTCTTAAAAACCTCCAGTGTTGGAGCAACCATAATTTCTGAAGGCAAGTTGTTCCACTGGTTAACCGTTCTAACTGTCAAGAAATTTCTCCTTAGTTCTAGGTTGCTTCTCTCCTTGATTAGCTTCAATTCATTGTTTCTTGTTCTACCTTCAGGTGCTCTGGAGAAGCGGTCGACCCTCTTTGTGGCAGACCCTTAGATTTTGGAAGATTGCTATAAAAGAAACCAGCTGATGTTTTAATAATTAAAAGAGACATAACAATAGCACTTAGACTTATATACTGCTTCATAGTGCTTTACAGCCCTCTCTGAGCAGTTTACAGACCCAGCCCAACAGTCTGGGTCTTCATTTTACTGACCTCAGAAGGATGGAAGGCTGAGACTTGAGCTGTTCAGAATTGAACTCCTGGACTAAGTACTAAGTTAGCATGCAGTACTGCCTTCTAACCACTATGCCACATGGCTCTGCCAACATAAACCAAGAGAGTGACCTGGATAATTTATTTTCTATTTCTTACACACACACACAAAATATTTAAAGCTTTGAAGCATTCCATGAAAAAGGCAAACAAAAAATGAAAAGTTCGATGACATTATTTGAATGGACTAAAAATTAAGATGGTTACAAGTAAAAGAACAGAATATAGAGTTAGTGTAAGCTAAAAAGATACTCCTTTGATCTTTTTAACTGTAAGAAAAAGGGAGTGTGGGAAAACAGTGCATTCCTTAAGTGCCTAGATAATCACCTGGAGCACAAGAAAATTACTGGAGAGCATGATAGATGACTCTTGGGGATGGATGTGTCCCATTGGAGAATATACATCCAGAGCATGGGGGGAAGACCAGGTCAAGAGGGAAATGAATGATGTAATTTAGTATTGGTTGCATCCAGCTAACACCAACATGTCCACTTCTAATAAATCAATTTTCTTTTCTCTGAGATGTGGCTAGAGACTTATGATTTGAATGGGGGTGGATTTGTTGAAGTCCTGACAGTTGTTTTACTTGAGCAACATATGTTGATCGAATATGTTATTTCTGATAATCTTTAATGGAATTTTGCTGACACCAGGCCTAAAATGACAGTTTTTGAAAAGTGATCTTTTTTTAAATAAGAGATATCCATGAGAAGAAAAGATCATTTGCTGTAATTTTCTGTCTGGTTTGACAGTGATCAGAAGGGGTATGCTGTAGGCAGATTTACAAAGACTAAATGCTACCCAACTCCACTGCCCTAGTTAGCTTAATCCAACTGAAGTTCTCATCCTGTTATCCATGAACTTATTTAATGATTCTTAAGAAAATTGCTGAAATCAAAGATTTTCCTTCTATCTTTCCCAAAAGAAAGACAGAAAGACCAGCAGGTAGTACCATATTTTTTGGAGTATAAGATGCACTTTTTCCATCTCTAAAAGTGGGTGGAAATGTCTATGTGTGTTATACAGTGAATGTTGCTGAAACCCCATCCACTTGCTGGCCCCCACCCTTCAGTTTCTGGCCTCCCAGCAATTTGCCTCCTTGAAGAAAACAGTAAACAGCCTGGTCAGCTTCAGCACAGCTTGATTAGCACAAGCAGCTGATTGCCTCCCAACACTCAGCTGTTTCAGGCCTGCAGGGATTGCCATTGCCTATTGCCACCTTGGCGTGCCCCATTTACAGCCTCCACATCTCATTTTTGGCCTCTGTATGCCCCGCTTTCGGCCTCCATGCACCTCATTTTCCATCCATTCTGATCCCCACCACCTGGAATGGGGCAAAAATGGGGCACAAGGAGGCCCAAAAGCTAGGTGTATTTTATACTTCGGAGTATCTTATACTCCGAAAAATACGGTAATTCACATCATTGCACTTTAAAGAACTGCGCTGGCAGAATTGAAAATTGATTAATTAAACATATATTAAGCATGTAAAGACAATATTTAGACATGCTAAAAAAACAGGTCATGTGAAATTCAGGTTTGCTTTGTTGCATAGGATAGAACGAATGTCTCCCTCGTCCATCTCAAAGTAGAATTCATCATCCTATGTCTTATCTTAGGGGAGATAGAATTTGCTTCCCTGTGCACTTTTTTGAGGAAAGGTAGAAAACGCCTATATTTTGAGATGGAGTCTTGAGATTCATCTATTCTGCAGAAGTCTCACACAGCACAGTTATTTTCTGTGTATTCAATGTTCTCGGCTGGTTTTCTTGAGCCAAGTCTTTCCTTGAAGCCTAGTTAAATCTTAGATGGTGTGCAAGTATGAAAGGCCAGGATTTCTATCATGCTGTTATACTGCACATTTTGTCATTTTTTTTCTTTCATCAGTGCAGTTTGTACTGAATACCTCTGTTAGTCTGTTCCTCCCCCTTTGAAGTCATTCTCCTTAAGCCTAACATAGACTGAATACCAAATATTGGTTTAAGGTGTTCTTGAATTTATCAAAGAGGAGAAAGGGTAAGGCAGTCCTCCTTTTGACCTTGCTCTTATAACCCTGGTTGAGGGGAGGAAAAGAAAATGATAGAAGCCAATATTAGTTGAAAGCTACAACAGCTGTGGGCTCTCCTGGCTGTGATGAGGAAGACCTGAAAGAAATACTTTACTTTATTTAGTCGACAGTAAAATAATGTAAGCATGATCAAAAGCAGCCAAAAAAGAATGGTTGTGGATTAAGTGGTTGATTGAATTATTGCCACATATTCTACATGGGGTTATTTTATTTTTTATTTAGTTTAGATTGTCAAGCATGTATGAGAAAGCAAGTATGAACATAACATATAAACATATAAGTATAAACAGGTATAAGTATATACATAATAAATGAGTACGAATAAATGGGAACAATAGGACAGGGATGGTAGGCAACAGAGATGGTATTCGGCAGGTTCTGACTAGTTCTGAAGAACTGGTAGTGGAAATTTTGAGGAGTTTGGAGAACTGGCAAATACCACCTCTGATTGGAGATTTTACAGTATCCTTCCCCTGCCATGCCCACCAAGCCACGCCCACAGAACTGGTAATAAAAAAAATTGAACCCCACCACTGGTAGGCCCGCTGGTGTGCTTATGCATGCCCCTTTACAGACCTTTTAAGAATGGAGTGAGGTCCACGGTAGACAGTTTAAAGTTAATGTTTTGGGGGTTTGAGGATGTAACAGCAGAGTTAGGTAGTGAGTTCCAGGCATTGACCATTCTGTTGCTGAAGTCGTATTTTCTGCAATCGAGTTTGGAGCAGTTTACTTTGAGTTTGTATCTATTGTTTGCCCATGTATTATTGTGGTTGAAGCTGAAGTAGTAATTAACAGGTAGGATGTTGTAGCAGTCAATTTTGTGTACTAAGCTTAGGTCAGATGGTAGGAGAAGCAGTTCTAAATTGTCGAGATCCAAAATTTCAAGCCTGGTGGCATAAAGTATTCTGTAAGGTGTTCAAGTTACCCTTGAATAGCTTTCAGAAACTGCAGCTGGTCCAGAACATGATGGCTTGAATAGTTATAGGCATACCTTGGGATACTCATTTAACACCTCTATTTGAGGGTTGCACAAATTACTAGCCATCATCAGTCTTTAATCTCATTGTCTTCTGATACTTCAATTCAGTCCCAAGGAGAGTCACCTCAGATTAGATTTTTTCCCCCCATTGTTGCTATTGCTACTGCTAGAGGGCAGTCCTCACCTGGGAAAAAATGTTTTATGGATTCTACTGGAGAAATTGTCCATCCAAATTCCCTGGCCAGAAATTTGATGGAAAACTTTGAAAGCTCATGGGTGTCAAGCAATCACAGCTAATTTCCCCTTCACTTTAGTACATGGGTTGGATCATTAAAAGAAGACAATTCTTCAGACAAGTTATTACAAATTATTTATTATGTGTTTTCCTTCTGTCCTTAGATTTGCCTCCTCTAAATTCTGGAATTGGGGACAGTTTGTATTTCCTGTCTCAGGTTGTCTCATTTTTTTCCTTTTTATCAGCTACATTCCAGTTTGTTAATCTCTAGATACAGAGATTAATCTCAATTTACAACCATTCATTGAGTGACTATTCAAAGTTACAATGGTGCTGAAAAAAGTGACTTATGATCATTTGCAGCATCAAAATCTGAATATTGCAGCATCAAAATTTGGATGCTTGGCAATTAGTTAATATTTATGATGATTGTAGTGTCCCAGGGTCATGTGATCACCTTTTGTGACTTTCTGACAAGCAAAGTCAATGGGGAAGCCAGATTCACTTAAAAACCATAATAGCAGCATTGATTCACTTAACAACTGTGGTAAGAAAAGTGATAAAATGGGGCAAAATTCACCAAATAACAATCTCACTTAGCAACAGAAATTTGGGGCTCAATTGTGATCATAAGTCAAGGACTACCTATATTCCTTCCCCAAACCTAAGATGTGCATGTAGAAAGCCCAAACTACCACTTACAATCCCTAGATCTGTCAGTTTATTCTTCTTGAGGTATATTTACCAGATGGGGAAATTATAGATACTGAATATCAATTATCTGATGCATCTAATCTGATATATCTGATTATCTAAGTCTGACAGATTCTTCATTTATCAACACACTGCCCTTCAGCATGCTTGGAATGATACCAAGTTTTCTTTTGAGTACCTCAAATATTACAGGAATCACATTTGTAAAACATGCCTAACGATTTGGCATAATCAGCAGTGAATTACAATCCATTCCTCCCAAAGCAGAAATTCACAGACTATTCCTTCTGCAGTAGTTCAGCTGATGTGAATGTACAAATGAGACACAAATAGCTGCAAGCAGTGTGTCTACTTTCAGTCGGTAAAATAGACAGTGGGCAGAATCTTGACTACAGCAGCATTTTTAGTATTCTAATTATTGCTCTTCATTCACTCTGAAATTTACAGTGGTGAGTTTGGGATAGACCAGTGCTGAGCTTGGGATGGACATGATACCAGTGTTCCAATATTTGAGATCCACACAAAGAAGAGGGGTTTAATCCATTTTCTAAAGCAGGGGTCAGCAACCTTTTGGACCTCAGGGACCACCAAACTATAATTTTAAATCCCGCAGACCAAAAACTCTGGGAAAATCCCCCAAAAAATCTGCAGGAAAATTCCCCACCCAGTTTTCCTCCTGATCGATCCTTCTTTATTTGAGATTTCAGGATACCATCTCCAGCTCTGTTCTCAGGGGGAGAGAGAGGGGGGGACTTTTGGCTTCATGAAATGAAAGCAGCAGAAGCAGCAGAAGTCTTTCTTTCTCTCCCTAAACTCCGTCAGAAATGAGACTTTGTAAGACTTGTTGCGCCAGTGCAGCCTCTTGGAGCAGGATGACTTGCAGGGTCCCAAAGACTCATTCCTGGCAGAGTTTGGGGGAGAGAAAGAAAGACTTTTGCTGCTTTCCTTGCGTGCAGCCAAAAGCAGAAGAAGAAAGAAATGGAAAGAAGCACCAGGCCAGGCACGTGGGGCGAGTGGGGCAAGTTCCCCCCTTCACCCTTTCCTCCTCCCCTCACTACCTCATGTTGTTCTCAATGCAAGTGAGCAAGCCCACAGGTCATGTGGGTGGCACAGCCTTGTGTTCCCATACAGCCTGGATTAATTGCTCTGGGGGATGCTTTGGGGGTGACATTTCTCTGTGGACCACCAAAATTTTCTCATGGACCACCAGTGGTCCTTGGCCCATTGCTTGGTGATCACTAAAAAAAGGACCCGAAAAAGTTGAAAGCACCTGAAGGCCAGACAAGAAACAATGAATGGAAACTAATCAAGGAAAGAAGCAACCAGGAATTGAGGAGAAACTCCTAACAGTGAGAACAATTCAACCAATTGGAACAGCTTGCCTTCAGATGTTGTGGGTGCTTCATCACTGGAGGAAGAGACTGCACAGAAGTTTGTCTGAAATGGTATCCTGCTTGAGTAGTGGTTAGACGAGAAGACCTCCAAGGTCTCTTCCAACTGTTACTCTATGTTCAATGTTCTAAATCAGTCCCGTCTGATGTCAATTTGCTTATTTTATTTATTCATTTTCTATAAATTACTATATATGTGCATGTGGGTATATAAATGTACATACACACATGCATATATAGTAATTGAAACAAACCAACCATGATGTATATTTAGGAGATTCAAATTTCCCAAATATTTGCTTTGTTCATGCACATCTTTTCCTATCCAAAATTTTGGAGCAGAGAATGAATGCTGCTCTAGGATTTGTGCATTCCTGTCCCACATGCAATGGATTTCATAGGGAGGATGACACCATTTTGCATGCATGGAAATCCATGATAAGATATTTTTTAATTCCATTAGACTTGCCTCTCTCTACCTATATTTGGCCCACAGCTGACAACTGCATTTCAAAAAGACCAGTTCTGATTGGGCAAAGGCTTCCTCCCATGTGACTTTGTGCATATTTCATTTTTATGCAGCAGACTCCATGTGTTAACACTCAGCATGTGTTGCTCCATCAATGTTCATCAGCAGTGAGTGGGCTGAGTTTATTTTTGGCTGCCAATTTTTATGTCTTGAGAGAGAATCTGGTAAGATAAGGATGGCTGGGATCCTTCTTTTGTAACAGCTTTTATTTTTGCTTGGGCAAAAACAGGAAACATGATTAATATTGTGAGTGATTGCTTTAATAAAGCCAGTCCTAGTTTTGCCATATTGAAATATGACGGCAATTCATATACAAAATTGTAGAAACACTAATTGGAGGTGCCTGACCTTGGGACTGTGTTAGTGATTTGTAGTTGTATTCATCAGCAACATTAAGTGGTTCCTTTGAGCACTTTTGTTGGCCCCCAAGGTTTAAAGTAGTGGATCTTTTAGAAGGCAGTAGATGGAAATTCTATGCAGAGCTAATTTTATTTGGAGCAAGACATTCAATATGATTTTTTTTTACCTTCTTTGTTTACCTATATTCTGTCATTATTTTCCCCAATCTACAGTTTTCATAACACCAGTGGATAAAGCAAGGTGTCATCTCCTTAGGAATAGTCATGTAGATATTCCTAGCCAAATGTAAGTAACATTTGGCTAGGAAGTCATAAAGTCAATTGTGAATGAAAATCAGCTTTATGATGTCATAAAGTTTATTGTGAGAGAGATCTGGTTTCCTGAAGCAGCCCAGAATGAATTTTGCCTACGTCTTCAACATGATGCAAAAGCATTGTTTGTTTAAAACATATTCTCTGCTGCTGTCCACTTTAAAATAGTAGACAATCTGCCTTTTCCAAAAGGTTATATATTTGTATAAATCAGAGCAGATGATGAAAAGGCATTTTCCTTTTGTTGATTTATTTACAGTCATTATAGTTTTGTTATTATTTAGACTAAACTTTCCTGTTGACATTTGCATGGTCATTGTTAAGACACATTTTAGAAATTTCTTCTAACTATTGAGTTTCTTCTAACTATAGATGTTTCTATTGCTTGTACCTCTTCATACACACCCAAGATTGTTGTTACAATATGAATAGCTACCTTCTTTTAAAATAAATGCATAAATGTATGGCAAAGTATTTTCCCCTTTATATCTGCATTCTGTGGTGGAGCGGTCAGAGTGCAGTACTGCAAGCTACTTCTGCAGCCAGCTGCCTACAGCTGCCTTCCATCCTTCTGAGGTGGGTAAAATGAAGGTTCAAATTGTTGGGGGCAATACGCTGACTCTGTAAACCACTTAGAGAGGGCTGTAAAGCACTATAAAGCAGTATATAAGTCTAAGTGCTGTTGCTATTTGGTAGATGCTGCAAGTATACTTGGACATAATTTGAGGAATGAATTCCATGAATTATTTCTTATCACTATGGATTTATTTCCCAAGTCATTTATTGGGAATAATATAGGAAAATTTTAAACGCTATTATGCCAACAAGCAATAACTCATTTAGGAAATGACTCACAGTATGGGATTAGCAATTTCATAGGTGCCTGCTAAGAGTTCTAATCTAAAGCACTTTAAATTCAGCACCAGGGACAACGATTTTATATACAAGGATTCTGCCTCTGGCCTGCAGCAACTAAAACAGTTTTACAATTTGAATGGAAATGCCTCAAGTCCTGTATTAGATTTTAAAGGTTCTACATTAGACCTTTTAAATCATTACCAGGTTTTTCAGGGCACAAAGACACAGATCTAATTCCAAATCATAGCTGAGTAAAGCAATCCATAATTCACTTTTTTAAAAAAAAATCAAGAAGGATGAACTTTGCTGAAATTTATAGGATAGGGCAGTTTACTCCAAACTATGTCTTTCAGATGTGTGGATTTCAATTCCTACAAATTGAGCCAGCATGGAAAATTGCAGAGAACTAGAAGTTGAAGTCTTTATAAATGGCAGGCATCCAGCAAGGGAAGGTTGGAATAACATTTAGGACCTAAGATGCTATTCCCTACAGGTAGTCCTTGACTTCCAACCATTCATTTACTGACCATTCAAAGTTATTGAAAAAAAATGACTTAAATCATTGAAGCATCCCCATGGTCACAAAATTCAGGTGTTTAGCAACTAACATATATTTACAATAGTTGCATCATCCTGGGGTCACATGATCATCATTTGCAATCTTCCTACCTGGCTTCTGACAAAGTCAATTCACTTAATGACTATGTGATTCACTTAGCAACCACAGTGTTTCACTTAACACCATGGCAAAAAAAGATAATACAATCAGATGGGGCTCACTTAACTTCCTTGCTTAGCAATGGAATGAACCCAATTATAGTTGAAAGCTGAAGATTACATGTAAGTATGAAGTATTGGAGCTGCTTCCAATATTGCTATTTTATTAGAATGGTTCTTGAATGTAGGCTGCAATAATGAGTAGAAAAGAGCTATTGCTGTTAGGAATGATAGTCACCTAACAGTTGGGCTGGCAATATATAAACCAGGATAGTCATTTAATACTGCTGTATCTTT
Source organism: Laticauda colubrina (assembly GCA_015471245.1). Lineage (NCBI taxonomy): Eukaryota > Metazoa > Chordata > Lepidosauria > Squamata > Elapidae > Laticauda > Laticauda colubrina. The sequence continues at coordinate 15,523,928 of BLBF01000042.1, read as the reverse complement.
AAGAGAATGCTGTAATTGTGATTGGCTGAGGTTCCCCCAATAGCCATAAGATGGAGCTAGAAACCTGGTTTGTTCTTCTTGCATTTCCTTATTGCCTTTTGCCTGATCATCGTTCTGTTTGGATTGCTGTGAGTCTTGCAAACTGTGAGCAAACTCCGTTTACTGAACTTTGTTTATAATACTGGACTTCATTTTTGGATTGTTCCTGGACTGATTGTATTGAATACTACCTGCTTTAACCATGTATGTTGGACTTTGTTTACTCATTTACAGGTAGTAAAACCTACATTTTACTATTCAGTGTATCAGTGTGCTGGTTGTGTGTTATTCCTTAGCACTCTCACTATGTTTCCCTGAGTGCACTCATTCTCCTAATAGGGAATACCTCAAAAATTACTCTAGACCCTCTTGGGAGAATCAAAGATGTTTAATTCAGTGCATCTGAAACTATCTCCAACTTAGCTTGAAAAGTCCTCTCCATTCATAATATGAAAGGGGTATTTCCCTCCAATTGTAACTTCCTCATTGCAACTAAACCTAGATATGTTCTGTAAGTTACCAAAGGTGTCTGTCTAAATTGCATTAACATGTTTCTTAATTTATATGCAAAAGAAATGTATTTTGAATTCTATTTTGACAGTCTGAATAACATACCCCATCTTTTTAAACTTAAGAATGAAAAAGGTGATAAACTATAAATGCTAATGAACAATGATGATAGGGTATAGTAAATCATCATCACCATCATCATGTATCATTCTGTAATGTGTCAATACTCTAATAATTGTATGCATAATTAGAAAGCAAGCACAGATTTTCCATTAATGAAAACATTTGGCAGTCCTGCAACCGATTCTAGGCTGATTTGATTTGTGTACTCTTTCCTGTCATTGGTAACCTTGGTTATATCAGAGTGGTAGACTTTGAAGGTCATTTGCCTTCTCTTCTGCTATGTCATTCAATCTCAGGAAGCCAAAGCTATTTGGATCTGTAAAGGAGCAGATAAAATTCTGCAATATCTTTTTGATCCTATTTTAATAAAACTGCCAAAAAATTGCAGCAATTGGAGAAAATCCTTTGAGCACTGTTAATTCAATACATAAGAGCAGTCAAAAATAAGGCTGGGCAGTATGTCTGAGTATGAAATTGTAATTAATATGCTCCCTTTTATGCTATAAAAACTATGTAGCACTACATCAACAGTAATTGGCTATTCCAAACAATTAACCTGCATTTCTGAAGGAAGCTTGATTTAAATCAGCACATTAAATAGGTCTGTGAATTTTGTTCCCCCTAGTAGATGTAGACCTGCTTTAAATTGCCTTGATTACAATCAATCTACTTTGCCCCAAGGCTGAGTCAGTTGCTTAAAAACTTTTGAATAATGCAATTAGGATTCTATCAGAAGACACTATTATTTCCTCCTGATGTTAAATGTACGCTTTTCTTCCTTCAGTCCCTCCACTTATGTTAATTTACCTTATTAAACAGTAAGTAGAGGCTGTTGAGCACCAATCAGAATTACTGCATTTTGGTCTTGTGCTGATCACTTTTCTGGCACAAATTGACAAATAGGGATGATGACTCTCAAAGCCTTAAGTTCCATGCTCATTATTTAAATGACCAGTGAAGAAGGAATGGAGTTTTTTCCCGATATCATTCTCAAATAACTTGTATTTGTAGTTCAGGATGAACTGTGAGGTGGTTGGTGCTCTATGAGCTTGGTGATTTTCTTGCAGATGTTTCATTATGAAATGAGGTAATATTATCAGTGCTAGAAGGAAGTTGGATTTACTTTTATTTTTATAGTAGTAATGGCTTACCCTCTCAGTGTTAGTGAAAGTGTTCTTGGTGGTTCCTTGATTAGACTGTTATTGTTATTTTATTTGTCTGCATTGGTAGTTTATTTATTTTATTTATTTGTTTGATTTGTCAATTGCTTACAAGATAATAGGTATAAGTATAAACATGAGTAAGAATACAGGAAATAGGTATGACTAAATGGGGACAATAAGACAGGGATGGGAGGCACAATTGTGCACTTATGCATGCCCCTTACAGACCTCTTAGAAATGGGGTGAGGTCAATAGTGGATAGTTTAAGGTTAAAGGAGTAGGGTTAGAAGATGTAACAACAGAGTCAGATAGTGCATTCCAGGCATAGACCACTCTGTTGCTGAAGTTGTACTTTTGTTACAGTGAGCTCTGGCACTTAGGTCATTTGATATGAGTACTCCAAGGTCCTTGACAGAGTGAGGGTCATCAACGAGGTCATATCTGCCAAGCTTGTATTTGGAGTACTGATTTCTTTTACCAATGTGTAGGACAGAGCATTTGTTGGGCGAGATTTGGAGTTGCCAATTTTTTGACTATTTAGACACATAATCAAGGCCACTTTGAAGGACAGTAGCATTGTCGGTGGTGTTGAATTGTTTTACATCATCCGTGAAGAGGACACAGTTGCTTATAAGATGATCACAAAGATCAGTTATCTAGAGTATAAAGAGTCTGGGTCCTAGAACGCTGCCTTGGGGAACACTGCTGTTAACTGGAGCAGGATTGGTTATACTACTCCCTAATTTTACTATTTGTTGCCTGTTTGACAGGAACACTTATGAAGGGATCTAGAAAGTTTAGTTTCAACAGTAGTTTGTTGTGTACCACTGAATCAAAGGCTTTGCAGAAGTCTATGTAAATTGAATCTATTGCTTTACCCTGTTCCTTGAATGCCATATTGTTTACTTCTTGATTGTTAGTTTTTAATTGTTAATTGTTAATCTCTGCTCACATTGGTGTCAATTGCTGGTGAGGAAGTGTTTTGGTCTTTTTTTTCCTTTTGGGCTTTTTGATTGTCTCTTTTGAGTGGAATGTAGCTGTTGTTTATTTCAATGTGCCTGTCAGCTTTGGAAGCCATATTAGTACCAAAAGCTTCCATGCTGCCATATTCTTGAGCATGGGAAGATGGGAGGGGGGATTTCATGGAATGTATGTGGTTAGACATAATAGCATTCTTTAAAGTCAAGGTCATGTTATTCCTGCACCTGGATGAATAGTAGTAGAGGGGATATCTCAGGTTGGAATGGATGGTGATTGGGACATGTGATAGAATGATTAGTGCAGGGGGTAGATTTGTAATTTTTTAACTTTCAGATTCAGGTTTTCCCAGATGTGCCAGTATAACTACTCTAATAAAAGGAAAATGAGAAAATGCCTGCCTTGGAGTTTTTAATTGCAGTTTGTTTTTTCTGGAACACTGACATTGCCTGTTGATGGGTGATTTGTCAGAATGCCAGATGTCCAGGAATTGTCTGGTATTTTTGGACTTGGCTTGATTTAGGATGCTCACAATTTCTCAGTTGAAACTATAGTTGAATCTGTCCATGTGTCAAGAAATTAAGAAATTTTCATCATGTCTTTATATAACTTTATGTCAAGCTTTCCAGTGGTGGTATTCAATTTTTTTTTACAATCAGTTCTGTGGGCATGGCTTGATGGGCATGGTATGGCTTGGTGGCTATGGCATGGCTTGGTGGGTGTGGCTTGGTGGGTATGGCAGGGGAAAGATACTGTAAAATCTCCATTTCCACCCCATTCCCGGGGAAAGATGCTGTAAAATCCCCATTCTCTCCCCACCCCACCCCACTAACCTGCTTTCCAGCTTCATTCTCCCATGTAGGACAACAAAAGAAGACCCAGATGATCAGCTTGGACTCAGGAGGCAGCAAATAGATGGGGGCAGGGCCAACCAGATGTGGTATTTACCACTTCTCTGAACTACTCAAAATTTCCACTACTGGTTCTCTAGAACCTGTCAGAACTGGCTGAATCCACCTCTGAAGTTTTCCCAGGCTGATATCAAAAACCTCTAGAAGTCCAAAGACATCAAACTCAGATAAGTATTTTTTGTTTTTGAGAAAAGCTATGAAGCTATTTTGTACAATATCCAGTGATTGTTATGTATCAAGTAAAAGCTGTGATTATGGTGAAATCAATATTCAATTTCTTATTATCTTTTTTTTTACTTGTTTGATTTAAAGAGCTAAAAGCCACTTTGTTTTGGATGGAATAGAAAAAGGAACTCTTTCTTGTTTTGGTAATGGACTGATCTGGTTTCTGTGAAACGGGATGGCTCCAAGTGTTAAGAGGGGCTGCTTGTAGTCTGAGACCACTGTCTTCACTGATGATATAATAAATAGTCTGCCTGACATTTGACAATACCTGGATGCTATTAGATATAACAGAGTGTTGTCCTTAAGGTGGCACAAACAGTTCCTTCTTGTGTGACAATAGATAAATGCTGATAGCATGTGTCATATTTTATAGGGATGCTTTCAGGACATTGGTGAAGGAACTTTCCAATGGAGAAACATTTGTCAAGATATAGGTAGTTCTCAACTTATGACAAGACATTTAATGACTGTTCACAGTCTTGATGGCTTCAGAATGAGTATTTTACAGCTCATAAAGCACTTCAGGCCATTGTAAAATGATGTACCACCTCGCCAGTCATGTGGTTGCATTTTGGGTGCTTAGAAATCTGTTTGTATTTGCGATTGGTTGCCAAGTGATCACCATTTGTAATCTTTCCTGCCTTCCCAAAGAAAGTTAATGCAGAAGTTGATAGGGAAATATGCAAGCAGATGAGAAAATGGATGTGAGGTCTATTCCTCAGCATGCCAAGGGATTTTCCTTCCCCTCCGTGCAGGGAGGGGAATTCCTTTGGCATGCTGGAAGAATGTATTTAAAATCTGATGATGCCGGTATTATCGTGGCTAGCGAATGCCAGTATTATTATAATTGTTTTCCTTGTTGGGGTGAGGAGATGGCCCAAGCCTCACTGGTGTGATGGAGGACCAGGCCATCTCCCCAGTGGTCTATTTAATAACATGAACAACTATAACTGGGTGTGGCAGGATTGAAGTTGTTGAGAGAAGTAGTCAGGTTATATCTTGCTAAACAACATTTTTTCAACGATTGAGATTTCAGGTCCAGTTGTGATTGTAACAGAGGTAGGATGTTACCGGTTCAGCCTGATTCTGCCGAGCCAGTAGTATTGAAGATCAGCTGAGACCGAACTGGTTCTCTCAGACAATCTGCTGTTGGGGCCACCCACCTGGGCTCCCATGCTGACCTTTATTTCCTGCTTTTGAAGCACATCTGCTTTGTGCAGCATAGCAAATTGCCACATGTCAGCTGTTGAAGACACAGGGAGCATGCAGGATTGCAGGAGGTGAGTAGGAAAGCTTCTGCACATGCACAAAGTGTGCATTTGGCACATGCATGTGTACAAAGTGTGAGTACACACGCAAAGCGTGCCCACCAGCCACACACACCAAACCAGTGGTGAACCATTTTGAAAACCACTTTGAAACTGGGTTGTAAATGGAGTACTATCTGTATTGACAAAGGAAAAGAATTCTTTAAGGACAAAAAATTAATCCACTCATTCTACTACTGTCAGGCGGTGCTCCATTCAAAATCCAAGAAATACTTAGACTCTTTAAGTTAGAGAAAAGTTATCTTTTACTGAAAGTGAAGTGGTAGCAACCAGAGAATTCTAAATCTGAGAAATTAGGCGCATAATTCACATATACAAAGTGATGGAAGTGTTCCCACCCCCAATAGTTCAGATGAAACTTCCAATTAGAAATTGTGAATATGTTCATGTGGGCATCTTCAGGTGATGATGAGGCTTCTGTCCTTTGACCTTGGCATACTTTGATAACGGGTTGCAGTTGTGCAGAGAAAAGAAAGCTAAGCAGAAATAGAAACCTAACTCTATTGTATGCTCCCCCCCTATTTACACAACAGAAAAATGTAACACCTCCAGCTCACTTCCCAGACTTTTCCCTTCCTCCTCTCTCCCAGTTTCTTATGACAGCCAAAAGATGCAAAGAGATAGTAGAAGATCTTGAAGGCTGACATTCGGCCCTCCTAGAAAAAGGAAAATCATCAGTCCCAGAAGAGAGAGAGGAGAAAATTTAAAGACAATTATTAATCATTAAACAATTACAAAGGAATACACTCCTAGGGCTTATCAGGATACTTGGAACAAAATGCTTTGATCAACTTAGGGGCTTTAACATTGGTTTCGTTAACCCATTCAGCTTGTGAAGAAGGGAAAGGTTTCCAGGCTACAAGATACTGGAGCCGACCCCTCCATTTGCGAGAGTCCAGAATTTCTTTAACTTCAAAATGTTGTTCACCTTCAATCAGTATTGGTATGGGAGGGTCATCCTGGATGGGTCTTAAATCAGAAGTATGTTCAGGTTCTAAAAAACTAACATAGAAAACCAGATGAATTCGTCGAAGAGTTTTCGGTAAGTTCAGCTGGACTGTTACAGGATTTATAATCCGTTCAATCGTGAAAGGACCAACATATTTAGGACCAAGCTTTTTTGACTTTTGAGTGGTTTGCAGGTATCTGGTGGACAGGAAAACTTTGTCACCTACTTTATATAATTTCTGTGGAGATCTTTTCTTGTCTGCAAACTTCTTATAAGCTTGATGGGCCCCATCTAATGCTTTGCATGTTACTGGCCAGTTAAGTTGGAGTTGAGTTATCCATTCATCCAATGAATGGATGCTAGGCCTTTCATGAGGAAGTTCAGGTATGGGGACAAAATCTTGTCCCAAAGCTACTTTAAATGGAGTAAATCTAGTACTACTATGTACGGAGTTGTTATATGCCACTTCAGCAAATGGTAGTAAGTTGGACCAGTTATCTTGTTGATAATTTATACAACATCTAAGATACTGTTCTAACACTTTGTTAGTCCTCTCACAGGCCCCATTGGTTTGAGGGTGATGGGCGGAGCTTAAGCCCTGGGCAGAGCCTATCAACTTCAGGAATTCTTTCCAAAAATTTGAGGTAAATTGGACCCCTCTGTATAAATGTTCATGTAACACCTGATTGATCATCTTCATGAATACAGCTAGGGCCCCTTGTAAATCAAAAGGAAGAATGTTGAATTGGAAGCAACCCATCTGGCAGTTAAAAGCAGTCTTCCACTCATCCCCTTCCTTAATTCGAATTTGGTAGTATGCTTCTCTCAAATCCAACATCGTGAATATCTTCCCCTTGGCTAGGTGGGCCAACATGTCCTTCATCAAAGGAAAGGGGTACACGTTTTCCATGGAAATGGTGTTCAAATTTCTGTAGTCCACCACCAAGTGTTTGGAACCATCTTTATTTTCACAGAACAACACTGGGGCCACTACCCGGGGCCTAGCAGATTGAATGAAACCATGTTCCTGATTTTTATCTATAAACAAACTTAGCTCCTCCAATTCCCGTGGTGTTATTGAGTACAACTTCGGTTTCGGGAGCTTCACCCCAGGCAAAATTTCAATAGCACAGTCTGTTGGCTGGTGAGGCGGAAGCTCATCCGAGGCCTTCTCACTGAACACTTCTTTTAAATCCCAATACTCTTTGGGAATTTTCTCCTCCCCTTTCACGGGTTCAGTACCTGTGGAAGCTATTTCAATCGGAATCTGAAGCTTCGGCTGAGATCTCCCCTTTTTTTACCGGTCGCTGCTTGGTGCGTATGCGCAACAACCCCTTTCTCCAGTTAACCTGGAGGTTCCATTTCCGGAGCCAGGGCAATCACAGTATTAATGGTTGCTCCATCCCAGGGACCACAATAAAGCACAGAGTCTCATCATGCTCTCCCATGATCATTTCTGTAGGTTCTGTGATAAAACGTGCAGGGCAACCTCCAGCCACTGATCCATCTAATTGGCAAAAGGAAATGGCCATCTTCAAAGGTTTTAGTTTAAAGCCCATTTTCTCCACTACTTCCATGTTGATTATACATCTTGTGCACCCAGAATCTAACAGGGGTAGCATTTCCCCTTCGACCCCTGAATTGGGTACCCTCAACTTCACCGGAATGGTCATAGGGTCCACACTTGGACTTACCAGGAAGTCGTCTTCCGAGTCAAAACTGTCCACCTCAGGGGTAACTGGGGTTTCTGATTCCTCTCCTGCGGGAGGGGTGACCTCTGCCATCTCTTTCGACTTTAATGCTGCTTTGCAAGGCTTTGCTGGGGATTTTTCAGGTTTCTTCCCTTTTTTTGGTGCCCCCTTTGGTTCCAGGTTGACTTTGCAGTTCACAGCCCAGTGACCTTCCTTCCCACATCGAAAGCAGGCCGAGGGGTTGGGTCTTGCTGCCACTCCTCCCTTCTGAGGTTTGGGGACCTCTTGAGGACGTGGGGGGGGGAAGGCTTGCTCCACCCAGAACCTCCCCGCCATCTGCTTTGGGTTAAATCATTTTCCACTTCTTCTGCCAGCAAGTACCACATCTGCAAGTCATTTGGGTCTCTTCTAGCACTGCATCTCTGGAACACATCTTCATTTAAACCATCTTTAAACGGTTCTATCAGGGCTTCCTGGAACCAGCCTCGGATATGACCGGTTAACTATCTAAATTCTTGGGTGTAGTCAGCCACTGACCTCCGCCCCTGATTTTATGGTCTTCATCTTAATCCAGGCCTTGCACTCTGCCAGTGGGTCCTCAAACCTAGCCTGCAGCGCAGTCATGAACAGGTTATAATTCATCAACTGGGGAGCATTATCATTATGCAAGGTCACCATCCACTCTGCAGCTGTTCCCTCCAGAGCCCTGGTAACACATCTCACTTTGGCTGCTTCTGAGGGAAAATCCTCCCCGTATTCTTCCATATAGCTCCAAACTTGGGGTAGGAAAAATCCCAAGGTTTTGGGATTTCCCCCGTATTTTACTTCTGATGGAGGCAGTCTAGGAGCTCTATGCCTTCTAGGAATTATACCCCCGCTGAGGGCCCTGGGGCGGCTGCTGGATCAGGTTGATTTATGGGAGAAGGGGCTGCTCTGCTTCTTCTAGCTGGTGCTACTCCCCCTTCCACTTCATACCTTTGTGCAGCTTGGGGTTGTTCAAAGGCTTCATTCAGGAGTCTCTTGGCTTGATCCAGTAAGAGTTCTCTCTTTTCTCTCTCTTGCCATGGCTCCTCTTTTCCACGCTGGTGGGTAGTTGTGATCCCGGGGGGAGGGGGGGGGGCTTCTCTGGATCTTTCCAGCCAAGCCCCACCGACCATCTGGGCTTCACAGCTGGATCCTCTTCCAAATTGAGCTCTGCTAACGATTGGGCTTCCTGTACCAGCAAAGAATCTTGCCCTCCAATGGCTCCCAAATCTTCCTGATCACTAGTTGAAGATGACATGATGTTCAGGCCCCCTTGGAAGAAAATTGGGTGTTTTCTCTGGGTGGGCTCGTAGAGTGAGATTCAGAATAATGTCAGGCAGTGCTCCATTCAAAATCCAAGAAAGAAAGACTTTTTAACTCTTTAGGTTAGAGAAAAGTTATCTTTTTCTGAAAGTGAAGTGGTAGGAACCAGAGAATTCTGAATCTGAGAAATTAGGCACGTAATTCACATATACAAAGTGATGGAAGTGTTCCCAGCCCCAATAGTTCAGATGAAACTTCCAATTAGAAATTGTGAATATGATCATGTGGGCATCTTCAGGTGATGATGAGGCCTCTGTCGGTTGACCTTGGCATACTTTGATAATGGGTTGCAGCTGCGCAGAGAAAAGAAAGCTAAGCGAGAAATAGAAACCTAACTCTATTGTATGCTTCCCCCCCCTCATTTACACAACAGAAAAATGTAACACCTCCAGCTCACTTCCCAGACTTATCCCTTCCTCCCCTCCCCCCGTTTCTTATGACAGCCGAAAGATGCAAAGCGATAGTAGAGAGATCTTGAAGGCTGACAACTACACTTATACGACCACTACCACAACTCAAAAATTGGAGTCAAATCAGAGAATGGCAACAAGAAATGTCAAGGAACTTGTGATGACCCGTAGTCTCTCAAAATAACCCAAAACCCAAAATATACATTACAGTCCAGTAAGGCCTTCAACTTAACTTTGCTGTTTTATTAGGCACACAGTTTAAAGTCACAAAAGTAAATAATGAGGCAAACAGAAAACCAAAACAAACATCAAAATTGATGAGAGTTCCAAAGCAAGCCAAGTTAACTAATCATAAACTCCAGGAAAATAATTGAGGAGAGTCCATGGGAAGAATGGCAGCACAGATAAACCTCTTTCAAGGTGAACATTAAAATTGACTCCTACAAATTCTAACTGTGCAGTTGCAAACTTATATACATAGCTCCCTGCAAGCTATGAGGGGGATCATGGTAATCTCCTCTTGAGTAGACCCCATTTTTCCCTGATCCTCTCCTCCCTGAGTGACCTAGGATGGATCCTCCTCTGACTGCTCAGCCGGCCTCTGCCTTTCCCCAGCCTCCTCCACCACATCTGGAGCCACACTTCCACTCCTTGTTGGCTGTTCTTCCTCTTCTTTAGAATCAGTCTCTATCAGGGCCATGACAGAACTAGAAACTGTTCTTTAGGAAGCATATTGTTTTGGCAAACAAGTGACAAATACTTCAAATATGTGAAAGTGTTTTACATATAGAACCATAATTTGTTCTCTATTGTTCTACAGTACAGGAGAGGAAATAATGGATTTCAAATTACAGAAAGGCAGATTCCAATAAATGTCAGAAAAAAAGATATATAATACAGGTAGTCCTCATTTAGGGACCACAACTTGGACTGGTTATTAACTGAAGCAGACATGAAGTGAAAATGTGATTGTGTTTATGAATACAATTCAGCTTTCCTTTGCTTTACAGACCTGTAAAGTGAGGATGGGTTGCAAAGTTAGTTTTTTTATCATTAGCAAAATTATGAACTGTTCCTGTAGGAGTCAGTAAGCAAGGACCACCTGTAGTGAGGATAGCTCAGTAGATGAATCAAATATCAAGTGAGATTGCAGGATTTTGTAGTAGAATTGTTCTGGCAGAAATTAGACAACCAGATATCAAAGAAACTCCTGTAAAAGGAGATGGGGGTTAGATTCTGTGAGTTTAAATGCCCCTTTCATCTAGATGATATCATTGGTCCTCCTTCTCCTCCTTTTCTGTAGTTAATCTACAGAGTACCAATGGAATTATGAGACAATATTTATAAATTCTATGCTCAATTAGATAAACAGCAAGGAGAAAGATAGACAAGATAGAAAATTATGGGAGGTGTCTTAAAATACCATGTACAAACTGTTGAAAATCAACCTACAGCAGTCTTGCTTTGATTTATACAAACAAATCAGTGAAACTTAAAAATCCATTAAATTCCATTTAAATTGATTGGGTTATAAAGCCACTTTCTCTGCATTGCCTTCAATGAGCTTGCAATACCCTCCCTTTGAATTATTTTGTGAATTAGACACTCTTCCTCTTTACACAGTAAAGAGGGCATGAATCATTGTGCAAGGTCCTGCTCCACTGGGTAGACCTGAAACTGGTTCACTAGTGGGAACTGGCAAAGGCCACCCTGAGAGGTCCTTGTTATTACCCTCTGAGCTGGTTATCTTCTAGCAGATGCTAGAATACCTGTCACAGAATTGCTTTGCAATGGGCACACTACCTCACTGACAACCCTGAAGCTTCAAGAGAGCCATGATGTACAAACACCAGCTCTGTCTTGCTAAAGTTCAATTTCACCAGTTCCTTCTTCCTCCATCCTGTTGTTTTCCCTGAGTCTTTCCATTCCCTGAGAATTCAGGTGAGTTACCAGGGCTCAGGACCCCAGAAATGGCTGTAATTCTTGGAATGCTGACACCTGTTTAATTTCATCCAGACAGTGATAATATCCAGAGACCGGGTGAAGACATTGACAGCATACCTTGTACAGCCTGAGGTAGTGATGTTGTGATGATGCCATACCCCAATTTGATAGAATACTTTTTCCAGTGGGTCTCTGTAAATGTTAAATAGTGATGGGGAGAAAGCTGAACTCAGTGATATGAATAACTCAGTGATAACTCAGTGATATGAGTAACTCATATCATTTGAGTCAATCATTTTTTCTCCTCTCTTCAGCAGGTACTGTCCACTTAAGAAGAAGCGGAATCAGTGCAGAACCTTACTTCCTGTCCCCAATAATACCAGAAGGATACCATGATAAATGACATCAAAGGTTATGAAAAGACCTAATAGGAACAGGAATGGAACATTACCTCCACTGATAAAGATCACCAAGAGCGATGAATGCCATTAGGATTGCTGGGGGACTAGCGTTACTAAAAAAAGCAATGCTTTCCTCTTCTGTTATTATTGGAAATAATTAGTTTTGTCTGACTAGATGAAGCAATTAAAATGTATTTATTTATCAGCATTGTTCTAAATAGAAAGGAAAAAACACACATCACATTGAGCTTAAAATGTATACTGGAGATGCTATTTGAAATGTATATTTAGAAACAAAACAAAGAAATCTGATTAAAAAAAAACAAATACCAACCATTAGTATTTATGTCCAAACTAGTTTAGATTCAGGAATCTAATGAAGTGGAATGTGTGGATGATCTTGAGAAAGAGATGCTGACTAGGAAATGATAAAAAAGAGGGGTAGCCCGCAGTTGCTTAATTGTCATTGAAAGAAACTGAGAAAGAACCCATCCTAACGGATTGTGCAGTTAAAAGGGGCAGTAGGAAGTTTTGTACTTTCATATTTATATGAAAGGTATGTATAATTTGCTTCCAAAAGTTGGGACTGCTCCAACACTGGAAGTTTTTAAAAAGAGATTGGACAACCATTTGTCTGAAATGGTATAGGGTTTCCTTCCTGAGCAGGAGGTTGGACTAGAAGACCTCCAAGGTCCCTCCCAATTCTGTTCTGTTATGATTCCTAGGTAATATTTCATATAAGATAGTAATAATTGAGTCCAACCTAGTTTAACTTAGATCATCATTAGTACATCAGTGATAAAATTAAGGTGAATACAGAATTATAATTTCAATGTGCAAAACTGTCTATAAAAAAGAAATAAAAGGAGTTAAAATCTGCTTCAATGAAGTTAGTCATTCTTCTGCTTAAAAACAAGTTTGCCACCTAATTGAAGAACTACATTATTTATTTATTTTTAAAAATTGCATGGCCACCCATTCTTCTCAGTGACTTTGGGTGACTTCCAAAAATAAAAATTATTCTGCTCCTTCTTAATGCTAATTTTCTTCCTTCCCTTCCATATAGCCAGAAGAGTTTTGAATCTTTTTGGTTATGAGCCCTGGTGGCACAGTGGTTAGAATACAGAATTGCAGGCTGACTCTGCCCACGGCCAGGAGTTTGATCCTGACCACCTGAAAGTTGACTCAGCCTTCCATCCTTCTGCGGTTGGTAAAATGAAGACCCAGATTATTTGGACCTGACTTTTTAAAGTATCCAGAGAGTGCTGTAAAGTGGTGTGGTATATAAATCTAAGTCAGGGGTGTCAAACTTGTGGTCTGTGGGCCAGATGTGTCATGTGCTGACCACACCCACGCCCAGTTTAGCAAAGGGGGAAAAAGTCATGATACATCACATGACGACTCTGTGATGACACAAATTTGACATCTCTGGTCTAAGTGCTATTTCTATTGAATATATTCATATGTATCTGCTTCTTTAAAATAATCCTAATGAATGTGGAATACCTTTTCAATAGATACCCAAGACAGGATTGTTAAATAAGATCAGCAAATTATCCTCTTGAATTCAGAAAACTTTCAACCATTTTAATATTTTTAAATTCACGATTTGAGGATGATCCCATACAAAATATTTTCTAGAAACTCTGAAATTTCAGGAGAGGGGAGGGAATAAATGTGCAGACCAAATAGTAACAAAATCACAGTTTGGTAAACAAACAAAAGAAATTTGTAGGTTAATGGGAATAAATGATGGAGCGGGGTGATGAGTGGAAACAGATGTTTCATGGACTAGAAATAAGATGATTTGTTTCTTTCATCTTGAGATGTGCCATATTTTTATTATTAGTAAACCTGTCATACCTTAAGCCCATGTCACACTGGCCAACGGATGCAAAAAGGACACAGCGGACAAGCAAAATGTTCCATCCGTTGTTATCCGCTCTCAAAAGGGGCAAAAATTTGCATAACCGGAGCGGATAACACGGACACGGGGAGGATGCAGGGCGGATGCAAAGCAGATGCGGAACGGAAGCCCAGCGGATGGAAGCGGATGGGAGCGGATGGGAGTGGGTGGCACATCCGCAGGGCTTCCGGGGGGCCTCAGCGAAGCGGATGCGGAACGGACACAGCGGATGCAGAGCGGACGCCGAACGGATGAAGCGGATGCACAGCGGAAGCCTAGCGGATGCACAGCAGAAGCCTAACGGATGCCTGGCGTTCACTGGGCATGCGGGGAGGATGCATTGCATCAGCCCCGCGGATATAACGGAAGCAGTTCGGAAGCAGGATGCCATTCAGAGGAAAGACCTGCTGCCAGACACATCGACTGCCTTGCCTGCCCTGCCTGCATGTCTGCCTGCCGGCCTTGCTGCCAGCCTTGCTACCAGCCTTCCTGCCAGCCTTGCTGCCAGCCTCCCTGCCAGGCTTGCTGCCAGCCTCCCTGCAAGCCTTGCTGCCTGCCAGCCTGCCTGCCAGCCTTGGTGCCAGCCTCCATGCCAGCCTTCCTGCCAGCCTTGGTACCAGCCTCCCTGCCAGCCTTCCTGCCTGCCTTGGTGCCAGCCTTTCTGCCAGCCTTGGTTCCTGCCAGCCTCCCTGCCAGCCAGCAACCCCACAACCATGCGGAAGCACAGCAAGCCTCAGCCATCTGCTGCCAGCCCTGGCAAGAGGGACAGGGCTACCATCCCACCCCCTGGCCCTCACTCTGGTTCTGCTGGGGCTTCTGCAGCACGGGCTCGCTCTTCTGGGGCTGGGGCTTCTGCTGCTTCTGCTTCTGGAGGAGCTGATGACAAGCACTCCAGCACCAGCCACCTCCACAACACCTGGACCCTTCACCCCTGAGACTGAGCGACCAAGAGGAGTGCCAGAGACTCTTTTTTGTCTTATAGCTTGTTGTTAGTTAAGTCTATTTTTGATTCGCACACTTGCTTCATTTCTTTTTTTTAATAAAGTCTTGGTGGAAACTTTTAGAAATGGTTTAAGCCTTTGCATGCTTGTGGGATGGGTTAAGATAGCTGTGGGATGGGCAGGGATACCTTTGGGATGGGTAATAGCTGTGGGATAGATAAACCTCCAGTGCAAGCATAGTGGGACTGTATGGTCCACCCTCCCAGGTGCCACATCTAAGGCCCTTTATTATCAATAATAATGTAATAATTATCCACACATGTCAACATAAACACAACTCTTTATTAAACGCCCTGTTCATTGTAGGCCAACCAAACATACATGGCCCAATCTCATCTGTGTGATGAGACAGGCTGAAGGAAGCATCCATTAAGCATCTACCATCCTGTCTTGCCACTCCACTGCTCCAGCTGGGGAGTTGCACCATTGTCTCAGGAGGTTGCGCTGCTTCTTCGCTTCATTTGAGGCTCTGTTGGGGCCTTGCACATCCTCAGTGTCGATCAGGTTTTGCCCTTGCCTCCATTCCCCAGGCTCCATGACCCCATTGGCTTGTTGGAGGTCCACGAGCCTGTTCTGCAAGACTGGGTAGCGGGTGCGCATGAGATTGTGCAGGATGCAGCAAGCTTCCATGATCCTCCTCACGGTCTCTGGGCAATGCTGCATGGTGGTGAGAAGTACCTGGAACCTCTTGGCCAGGATGCCAAAGGCATTCTCCACCACCTGTCTTGCCCTGGACAGCCTGTAGTTGAAATCCTCTCTTCACGGGTGAGGAGTCTGGAGGTGTAGGGCTTCATGAGGTAGGTTGTGAGGGAGAAGTCGTCATCCCCCACGATGAAGTAGGGCACATTGTGTGTCGTTGGGCAGGGGTTCTGGATCTGGGAAGCCCACGATGAGGTTGCATTCCAGCCCCTCCTTGAGGTCACTGGCATTGTATACCTGGGCATCTGAAGATGAGCCATTGCCTGAAGCATCGATGTACATGAACCTGTAGTCAGCATCGACCATGGGAAAGAGGATGATGCTGAAGAAGCCCTAGTAGTTGAAATAAGTGGACCCCGACTTGGTTGGAGATTTGCAGGCCACGTGCTTGCCATCTATGGCTCCAACGGTGTGTGGTAAGTTCCACTTCTGATATCACTGCTCTGCAAATTTCTTCCATCCTTCTTCAGTGGAGGGGTACTGGAGGATCTCCTCCTTGTATTCTTCGATGATGGCCTGCACCACTTCTCTGACCACAATGCTGATGGTGTTGGATGGCACCCTCCAGCCGTTCTGCATGCTCCTGTAGGAGGTCCCTGAGGCCAGGTGGCGCAGGGTGAGTGCCACCTTGAGCCCAGGTTCCAGGCTGGGCTGGAAGTTGGTGTTTGCCTTGGTCAACCTGGGTGTCAGCCGCTGCACAACTTTGTCAAACATGGCTGGAGGCATCCTCATGAAGTTCTGGAATGCCCGAGTGTCTTTGCTCCTGAGCTCCACCATCAGCTTGTTGTACAGTCCGTCCTCCGCTCTACTGGCGAACCATCTTCGGACTCTTTTTGGGTGGCTCCTTTTCTTCTCGCAGTAGTGTTCAAAGAGCCTGCAGATGGCTTCGCACTGTTGCAGAATGATGGACTTTGTTACAATCCACGGTGGACATGACTGGATGCTGTGGAAGAGGAAGAGGCAGATGAGGGCTGCAGAGGTCTGCACTGCTGGGCTGCTGTTCTGAAAGTGCGATGCAGGCAAGTTGCTCCCCCTTTTTATAGACAGTATAGGTTTTCCGCTAGGCATCCTCTAGGCATCCTATAGGCATCCTGTAGACATCCTTAATATCTGAGATAGGTCCCCTCTGCGAATGTTTTTTCCGTTTTAAACACTTTGTTTCCGTGCTGCATCCACTCGGCATCCGTTCTGCATCCGTTCTGCGTCCGTTCCGCTTCCTCCCTGTGTCCGTTTACCGCTAGAGCGGATGGAGTTGCACGGATGCATAGCAGACACCTAGCGGATATAGCGGATGCATAACGGATGCGTAACGGATGCGTAGCGGATGCATACCAGATGCAGAACGGACGAACTGGATACATTTTTCGCGCAAAAGTTTTAGGTAGCCCAAAACTTTTGGAGCGGATGAAACGTCCATAAACGGATGCTGGACGGATAGAGAGGAAGCAAAACGGAGGCAGTGAGTACAGAACGGATACATCACTTTAACCAACAGATGGCAAGCTTTTTTGTCCATTTTACATCCTCTTTGCATCCGTTGGTTCAGTGTGACATGGGCTTTAAATAAGTCACGCATTTGTGGAACAAAATGTTTCCAGACATAAGGTAAAAAGAGCCTTCTAAGAAATAGACTTTAAGTTTAAAGGATCATTGAAAGATTCTGGACTTTTAACTCATGACCATGAAATACAGTCCTGGTGTTAAGAGATTATACTTGCTAACATTGCTCTGGAATAACTAGCAGGGTTCATAAGTCTTTTAAAGGCTACACACATATATCCTTAATTATATCAGTCTTTTCAAAGACCACAGGTGTTTTTTCTGTATATGCTAACTGACATGAGGGAAACTATAGGTCCCTCAAAATTAAACTGGGCTATCTTAACTGATCACAGTTAACCAAATCTCTCAGGAGTTGTGGCCAGTAGAAACAAGAGAAAGTGTAAATCAGAGGGGGGAGTTTTGCTCTGTATTGTGAGAGGGATTACAAGAAGGAGCTGACTGACAGAATGAAACATTTCTGCAAACAAGACTGCTCACAATCTTATTTGAGCCATTCTAAGGAACCCTGATAAAAGGCACCTTGTTTCACCATGTCTGAACTCTGTTGTAAACTTTGAATGAATGGCTATAGGGGAAGGAAAGTTGGCCTTCCTGGTTTCCATCATCAGAAGCTTCTGAGAAATACCAATTAGAGATGTATAATGCCATTGTCACAAGAGGAACACTTAAGGCCCTGTCACACTGGCCGACGGATGCAAAACATTTGTAAAAAGGACACAGCGGATGAGAAAAATGTTCCATCCGTTGTTTTCCGTTCTCAAAAGGGGCAAAAATTTGCATAAACAGAGCAGATAACACGGAAAGGAATGGACCGGGGGAGGACGCAGGGTGGATGGAAAGCAGATGCTCCACGGAAGCCTAGTGGATGGGAGCAGATGGGAGCGGATGGCACATCCGCAAGGCTTCCGGGGGAGTGCAGCAAAGCGGACGTGGAACAGATACAGCGGATGCAGAATGGACACTGAGCGGATGAAGCGGATGCACAGTGGAAGCCTAGCGGATGCCTAGCAGACGCCTAGCGGATGCCTAGCGGATGCCTAGCAGATGCCTAGTGTTCACTGCGCATGCGGGGAGGATGCATTGCATCAGCCCCATGGATATAAAGGGAGGCAGCTCCCAAGCAGGTCACCATTCAGAGGAAAGACCTGCTTCCAGACACATCGAGTGCCTTGCCAGCCTGCCCTGCATGCCTGCCTGCCAGCCTTGCTGCCTGTCATCTTGCCAGCCTCCCTGTCAGCCTCCTTGCCAGCCTCCCTGCCAGCCTTGCTGCCAGCCAGGCTCCCTGCCAGCCTGCCTGGCAGCCTTGGTGCCTGCCTTGCTGCCTGCCTGCCTGCCTGCCTGCCAGCCTTGCTGCCAGCCAGCAACCCCACAACCATGAGGAAGAAGAGAAAGCCTCAGCCATCTGCTGCCAGCCCTGGCAAGAGGGACAGGGCCACCCTCCCACCCCCTGGCCCTCACTCTGCTTCTGCTTGGGCTTCTGCAGCACGGGCTCACTCTTGTGCGGCTGGGGCTTCTGCTGCTTCTGCTTCTGGAGGAGCTGATGATGATGCTTATGGAGGTGGTGCTTCTGCTCATGCTTACCCTGCTGATGCTGCTTATGGTGGTGGTGCTGCTGCTCGTGCTTACTCTGCTGATGCTGCTTCTGGCGGTGGTGTTTCTGCTGATGCTGCTTCTGGAGGAGCTGCTGATGCTGCTTACGGCGGTGGTGCTTCTGCCGGTGCTTACTCTGCTGAAGCTGCTCCTCGTCCTGCTCATCCTGCTGGTCCTGCTCGTCCTGCTTGTGCTCCTGGTATTGCTCGTCCTGCTATCCTGCTCGTGCTCCTTGTCTTGCTCGTCCTGCTGGTCCTGCTCATGCTCCTGGTCCTGCTCGTGCTCCTGGTCCTGCTCGTGCTCCTGGTGGTGCTGGTGCTGCTGGCTCTTACTCTGCTGCTGATGATCCTAGTGCTGCTGGTGCTGGTGCTGCTGCTGCTGCTGCTGATCCTGGTCATGCTGGTGCTGGTGCTGGTGCTGCTGCTGCTGATCCTGCTGGTGCTTCTGCTGCTGGTGGTGTGGAGGAGCAGCCCCTACAACCTGGAAGCCCCTCTGATGAGGGTCCATCTGGTCCTGCCAAAGGGAGGAAGAGGCATATGCGAGAATGGGAGAGGAGGCAATACTCCATCGAGGAGGAACATGAGGATAAGGTGCTGGAGTGGCTGAGAGAGAATGACTATCTATGGCGGAAGGGACACAGGCTCTACAGGGACACCAAAAGGAAGCAGGCTGCTTGGAGAGAGAAGGCGGAGAGCCTGGGCTACACTTCGGAGGTGCTCCTCGGCTGGTGAAAGCACATGCACACCTGGTACGGGAAGCTGTACCTCAAGAAATCTGGCCAGGCCATGGTCAAGCTGACGGACAGAGAGACCTACGTCATGGCCAGGTGCAGCTTCCTGGAGGGTGAGATCCGCCACCGAGGAGCAGCCCCTCTCACAGCCCTCTGTCTCAGGCAGCCTGCTGAGAGCCAGTCCTCTTCCGGCCGAGAGTCAGCTCCTGTCTCCAGGCAGGTGTCTGTGGAGCGTGCCATAATGGAGCCCCTGTCGACAGCTGTACTACCCATGGTGGAGCGCGTGGAGGACCCCCTGATGCAGTGGGAGAAAGGAGATGGCACTTCCACCACAGCCCAACCCGCATCCACCCCCAGCTCCACCTCCACAGAAAGGCAGAGAGCCAGACAGGAGGGGCAGAGCCACACTGTCCTGCTGGAGATCAGGGACACCAGCCGGAGCAGCATAGATATCCTCTCTCAGCTGGTCCACACTGACTCCTCATCCTCCAACTGCAAGCCCTTCCTCACCTCTGTCAACCAGACCCTCACGGACATGGCGGAACCCCAGTACCAGGTGGTGAAGGACCAGATCACCGAGCTGCTTCACAACCCTCCAGATCCAGAGGAACCTGCTCCCACCCAGTCCAGGTCTGCTCCTCCACCCCAGGTGATGTCCCTCCCATTCCAAGGCTTTCCACAGGCCCTCACCTACCAGGGCTACGGCTACCAGGAGGTCCAGCAGCACAGGCAGCAGCCCTTCCCAGTCCAGGCACAGACTCATCGGACACCACCGTTGCCACCGGTTCCACTGATGCCACCGATGCCACCCACACCACTGCCACCGACGCCACCAATACCACCCACGTCACCAATGACACCCACGCCAGTCCTCACACAGCTGCAGACCAGAAAGCCCCACTACGCTGCTCCTTCTTCCACCCCATGTGTCGTCGGTATTGGGACTGACACCCCATGGCATGGAGGAAGGAGCTCTCAACATCATGGGGCTGAGCCAGCTGTCTGAGAGCTTCCTGAACACACCGTCACCTGTTGTCTTCTCGGGGCCTAGCACCCCAGTGGCGCTTCAGACCAGCACTCCAGCAGTAGCCACCTCCACAGCACCTGGACCCTTCACCCCTGAGACTGGCACACCTCTGAGTGACAGAGAAGAGTGCCAGAGACTGGGTGGCTACCTGTAGACTTTATTTGGACACTTGACTTGGGTCAATTTTTTTTTACAGCTTGTTATTAATAAAGATTATCTTTGCTTCAAACACTTGCTTCATTTATTTTTGTCAATAAAGTTTTGGTGGAAACTTTTAGAAATGGTTTAAGCCTTTGCATGCTTGTGGGATGGGTAAGGATAGCAGTGGAGTGGGCAGGGATGGAATGGGTAATATCTGTGGGATGGGCAGGAATACCTGTGGGATGGGTTAGGATATCTGTGGGATGGGTTAAGATAGCTGGGGGATGGGTTGAGGTAGCTGTGGGGATAGATAAACCTCCAGTGCAAGCATAGTGGGACTGTATGGTCCACCCTCCCAGCTGCCACACCTATGGCCCTTCATTATCAATACTAATGTAATCATTGATCCACACATGTCAACATAAACACAACTCTTGATTAAATGCCCTGTTCATTGTAGGCCCACCCAACATACATGGCCCAATCTCATCAGTGTGATGAGACAGGCTGAAGGAAGCATCCATTAAGTATCTACCATCCTGTCTTGCCACTCCACTGCTCCAGCTGGGGAGTTGCACCAGTGTTTCAGGAGGTTGCATTGCTTCTTCCCTTCATGTGAAGCTTTGTTGGGGCCTTGCACATCCTCAGTATCTATCAGGTTTTGCCCTTGCCTCCATTCCCCAAACTCCATGTCCCCATTGCCTTGTTGGAGGTCCACGAGCCTGTTCTGCAAGACTGGGTAGTGGGTGTGCATGAGATTGTGCAGGATGCAGCAAGATTCCACGATCCTCCTCACGGTCTCTGGGCGATGCTGCATGGTGGTGAGAAGTACCTGGAACCTGTTGACCAGGATGCCAAAGGCATTCTCCACCACGCGCCTTGCCCTGGACAGCCTGTAGTTGAAGATCCTCTCTTCACGGGTGAGGCGTCTGGAGGTGTAGGGCTTCATGAGGTAGGTTCTGAGGGAGAAGGCGTCATCACCCACGATGAAGTAGGGCACATCTTGCGTGTCGTTGGGCAGGGGTTCTGGATCTGGGAAGCCCATGATGAGGTTGCGTTCCAGCCCCTCCTTGAGGTCACTGGCGTTGTATACCTGGGCATCTGAAGATGAGCCGTTGCCTGAAGCATCGATGTACATGAATTTGTAGTCAGCATCGACCATGGCGAAGAGGATGATGCTGAAGAAGCCCTTGTAGTTGAAATAAGTGGACCCCGACTTGGCTGGTGCTTTGCAGGCTACGTGCTTGCCATCTATGGCTCCAACGGTGTGTGGGAAATTCCACTTCTGATATCACCGCTCTGCAACTTTCTTCCATCCTTCTTCAGTGGAGGGGCACTGGAGGAGCTCCTCCAGGTATTCTTCGATGATGGCCTGCACCACTTCTCTGACCACAATGCTAATGGTGTTGTGTGGCACCCTCCAGCAGTACTGCATGCTCTTGTAGGTGGTCCCTGAGGCCAGGTGGCACAGAGTCAGTGCCCCCTTGAGCCCAGGTTCCAGGCTGGGCCAGAAGTTGGTGCTCTTCTTGGTCAACCTGGGTGTCAGCCGCTGCACAACTTTGTCAAACATGGCTGGAGGCATCCTCATGAAGTTCTGGAATGCACGAGGGTCTTCGTTCCTGAGCTCCACCATCAGCTTGTTGTAGAGTCCGTACTCCGCTCTTCTGGTGATCCATCTTCGGACTCAGATGCTTCTTGGCCGCCTCCTTTTCTTCCCGTAGTAGAGTTGAAATAGCCTGTAGATGGCTTCGCACTGTTGCAGAACGATGGTGGCTACCAAAAGGAGTGTGTTATGATCCATGGTGGACATGACTGGATGCTGTGGAAGAGCAATCCGCATCCGTTCCGCTTCCTCCCTTTGTCCGTTTACTGCTGGAGCGGATTTTAGTTGCATGGATGTGCAGCGGATGCCTAGCAGATGTAGCGGATGCGTAATGTGCATGACAACAGATGCAGAACGGATGTTCCCCGTATGCCTAGCGGATTCAGAATGGACGCATTGGATACATTTTCCACTCAAAAGTTTTGAGCAGCTCAAAACCTTCTGAGCGGATGAAATTTCAGTGGACGGAAGCATCGCGTTAACCAACGGATGGCAAGTGTTTTTCTCCGTTTTACATCCTCTTTCCATCCGTTAGTGCAGTGTGACAGGGGCTTAACAAATATGGCTGGTCTCCAATGTGCAGGCTCTCTGGATTTATAAAGCATTCAACTCTTGATTTTATAGATATTGTTCCAACTTGGGCACACAATAAAGGAAACACCTTGAGTTGGGTATGATTATGGGCCATTTAGCTAGAAGGTCAATTGACCTTTCTCTTTTTCAGTCTTTCTTTTTCACTCTCTCTCTCTCTCACACACACATATATGCAAAGCCTCTGTAAAGTATTGCTTCCTTGATACTTGAACAGAAACATGAAATCATTTTACCCTTTGTAGAAGGAGCTGTTAAATAAGGGATGAGAGCTGAGTTATTTCCTCTCTCTTTCCTTTATTCCCTGTGACTTTAAGAACACAGGAACCATTCTATTGTTCAATTACATCTGAAGGTCCTTACAATCTTGTGTTTTATAGCTCAATATTTTAAGAGCAGCTTGGACAATCTGTTCTCCTATTTTCATGTTCTCTTTGCTTTTACAATGACTCTGAAACTTCTGGAGAGAGATTGCGAATTCTTCCTTTTGTGATATGCTTGTAGTTCATGGCTTCTCAACCTAGACAACTTTAAGATGTGTGGACTTCAACTCCCAGAATCCCCTAACCAGCTATGCTAGCTGGGGAATTTTGGGAACTGAAGTCTACACAATCTTAAAGTTGCCCAGGTTGAGAAACACTGGTATAATCGACCATTCTACATGAACAAGTGTTAGAGGGAAAGTATTGTACTTGTTTACAATAAGATTTGGAAACATGTAACTTTCAGTTAGTAGAAAAGTATTGTTAAAAATGAAGATTGTAATAGATATTGCTGTCTTTTGGGCTTATGGGAAGATAAAATAGAATACTAACTACATTCTTGTTCGTCAAATTTAGTTAGAGGCAAACAAGTCAGATGAATGAACAACTAACCACAAAATATTTGCTTGTCCTCTTCAGGCTTATTACAGATATCCAAGTCCTAATGGGAGGGTTTGCAGTCAGGGTGCAAATAATAGTAATAATAATATCAGCAGGGGAATAAAACAGCAGAGGAATAAATGCTAATGGGGGCATTCCAGTGGTGGTATTCTTCCAGTTTGGCTAGGTTCTGGTGTACCAGTAGTGCCGAAGATCAACTGGAAGAGAATCAGCTCACTCTGAGTCTCTCCGATGCTCTGCAGTTGGGCCCACGCTCCCACCCCTGCTCCTAGGTCCTTTTTAACCTCTCAGCTGTTTGCCGTGGCAGAACTGATTTCTGTGCTAAACAACTGAGAGGCACAATAGCTTAGTTTTTGCTGATTTAATGCACGCTCAAAGCGTGTGATTGCCGCACATGCACAAAATCATGCAAGTCATACAACCCCACCCCTGCAGCCATGCCCACCAAGCCACGCCCACAGAACTGGTGGTGGGAACTTTTGATATCACTGGGGCATTCCATGTTGAAAGTGAGAAGAAGATCTCTGTTCATTTTAATATAAATTTTATTATCTTCTATCTTTCTTTGTATGGTGTCTGTAAGCTGTGAGATAGGCAGCATATAAATTTAAAAAATAAATATAATATTAGCTACTAATTGATGAGATTATTTTGGAAGACTGCAAAAGAAGAAAAACCAACTTGAATCGGATTTGGATTGACTGGAAGAAAGTATTTGACTTAGAATATAGAACACAAAATAACATCATTGGAATAGGTGTCTGACACTTTCTAGTCTAACCTTCTGCTCAGGCAGGAGATCCTATATAATTCCAGACAAATGGCTGCCTAACTTTTCTTAAAAAACCCCTGTGATGGAGCACCACAGCTTCTGGAGGCAGATCATTTCACTAATAAATTGTTCTCATTGACAGGAAATTTCTCCTTAGTTCTAGATTGGATCTCTTTTTGTTAAGCTTCTTTCCATTACTTTTCTCCCCCTTACTGACAATAAAAATAGAATGAATATGAGAAAAGAAAGCAAAAATAGTACCAATAGTAAAAGGTGCCTTGGGTATAATTCCAGAACATTTGGAGCATAGTTTGAACACTATCGACATTGACAAAATCCCCAATAGTCAATTGGAAAAGGCAGTTTTACTTGGAACAGTTTACATCCTGTGACAATACTTTTAATATTCTAACATCTGCCTATCCCAGATCCTTAGGAAGGACTTGATAGGCAGACTGTTTAAAACTTCGGCTGACTAGGCAACAGATCATAATTTATTAAACTTGTATTCTGTTCAACTCTCAGTGACGCTGGGTGGCTCACAACAACCAAAGAAAATCAAGATAATCAATAAAGCATAAAGAATAAAAATAAAAGATAACAAGCACAACAAAAGTGAGGGTTCTACTCTCCATTGCTGAGTTCTTCTGAACAACAGAATGGGAACCATCTGCATCTCTGGGGGAACCTCATTCCAGAGGATAGACACTGCTTCAGAGAAGACAAGCTACATGTATCTTAAGAGACAGCATTGTTCAATGTTTAGAACCTGGACTACACCAACCAGGATCAAATTGGTCAAGCAGATGTCATAGGAAACATGTTGCCCATCAAGTAACCAAGCCTTATGCCATGTGGGGCTTAATAGCTTACAACCAACACCATGAATTACACTCAGAAACAATCACCTTCTTAATTTTCAGCTAAATTAATAGATAAGGTAAAAAGATGGATGATTTATGTAAACTTCTCCAGTGGAAGGAGAATGTCTGTAGCAACTCCAGAGCAGATAGATTCCCATCTACTGTAGAGTTGGCAGGATCTTTGAAAATGCTCCCTGGAAGGAATTTCTCAGGTTGAATTTCCTCTTGGGTTAGAGTAATTGTTGACTTTTCAGGAGAGGATTGAATAGTGAAATTCAGGGTGTTCCTAAACTCCTCTTGGATTCCTTTAGAACAGGCGTGTCAAACTCAAGGCCTGTGGCCAGATCTGTCTTTGGGGTGCTTAGATCTGTCCTGCCCTGAAATGGCAAAGGACAGACCCATGGTGCTTCTGTCAGTGCCTTTCCCCCAAGTTCTGTTTTTGAACATTACAGCCTCCTGCAGCTCTCTACCAAAAAAAAAAAACCCAGAGCTTGGGGGGGACGGGACTGTGCTCTCGAGCTCCATTTTTGCTACCAGAGGACTGGCAGAGAGCTGCAGGAGACCATCAAAGTTGTAAATGGATGTCAAGCTGGCCATGCCCAACCTGGCCATGCCCCCATCCTTCTGAGGTCAAACACAGCCTTGATGCTGCCCTCAATGAAATTGAGTTTGACACCCCTGCTTTAGAATGAAAGCAGTGCCAGAACGCACCCCGTTACAAGAATGCTTAAGAATTTCATCCACATTATCTTGTTTTCTGAAATTACATTCCAGAGCAATTTCTCTTTAATCAAATTGAAGAGTAGCAACCATTCACATTGCAACATTTGAACTTTAGTAGAAATTAAAAGGGAAAAGAATCTGTCAGTAAGACATTTGGTTAAACCAAATAGTTTGGTTTAACCAAGTTAATCCCTGCCAGCCATTTTCCTTTTTTAAAATATTTTTCTTCAAATACATACCCACACAAATACACAGCCCTACCCATCCGCCCATACTAGATTAATGGCCTGAAAGAAGTGGAGGACTGAACCATTTGCTGTTATAATAAATTGCAAATAGAAGTACACCCTTGAGATGAAGAGTGGAGATTGCAGCCTTTGCAAACCATTGGATGGACTGCTAGCATACACCAGTCCCAAATGCCAGGGGAACAGGGAGACATTTATCTTCTCACTACCTCTGTCTTTTTAACCAAAAACAAAGAAAAGTCATTGTTACCGATATTTATTGGCCATACTGTAACAGCCATATTTGTTTCTAGTGTTGCAAAATGCCATAATTCATGATGTGGGCTGAAGCAAACAGGATGGAATTTAACATGGAGAAGTATAAAATCCTGCAACCGAGGCAGGAATAAAAGATACAAATAGAGCATATGAAAGACGTATGCAGTGAGTACACAACGGATGCATCGCGTTTTTCAAAGGATGGCAACCTTTTTTGTCCATTTTACATGCTCTTTGCATCCATTGGTGCAGTGTGACATGGGTTTTAAATTCAGATCCTTCAGTGAGCAGACAATTGGACTAGATAAAGCCCATGTCACACTGAACCAATGGAAGCAAAGAGGATGTAAAATGGACAAAAAAGCTTGCCATCCGTTGAAAAACGCGATGCATCCGTTGTGTACTCACTGCATACGTCTTTCATACGCTCTATCCGTCAAAAATCCATCTACTGCTATTTCATCCACTCAAAAAGTTTTGAGCTGCAAAAAACTTTTTGAGTGGAAGAACTTTCTGCCGTGTACGATCTACATCCGCAACACATACGGGCAACAAACGTTCTACGTCCGTTGTTATCCATTACACGTCCGATGTATCCTCTCGGCATCTTCTGGCCATTCACACAACTCATATCTGCTGCAGCTGAAAACGGAAAGAGGGAGGAAGCGAAAGGTACGCGGAACATCCACACAGTGTTAGTAGCACGGACATAGAAAGGATGTAAGCGGATGCATCTCATATATAAAGCATTAAAACGGACAAAACGTTCGTATATGGGACATATCTCGGATATTTAGGATGTCTGGAGGATGTCTAGAATATGTAGAAGACACCTAGCAGAAAACCGACATTTCCTATAAAAAGGGGGAGGAAATTACCTGGATCTCACTTTCAGTCCAGCAGCCCCGGTGTGCAGACCTCTTCAGATTGCTCTTGCTCTTCCAAATCATCCATTGATCTCCATCATGGATCATCGCACACTCCTTTTGGTAGCTGCCATCATTCAACACCAGAACCAAGCCCTCTTCAAACTGTTTCACTTTTTCTACGCAAGGAGAAGAAGGAGACATCCAAGAACTGTGTGGGTCCAATGATGGATCAGGAGAAGAGCGGAGTTTGGACTCTATGACAAGCTGATGGTGGAGCTGAGGAATGAAGACACTCGTGCATTCCAGCACTTCATGAGAATGCCACCAGCCATGTTTGACTAAGTTGTGGAGGGTCTGAGACCCAGGTTTACCAAGGCAAACACCAACTTCCATCCCAGCCTGGACCCTGGACTGAAGGTGGCACTGACTCTGCGCCACCTGGCTTCTGGGACCACATACAGAAACATGCAGTATTCATGGAGGTTGCCCCACAACACCATCAGCATTGTGGTCAGAGAAGTGGTGCAGGCCATCATCGGAGAATACGTGGAGGAGCTCCTCCAGTGCCCCACCACTGAAGAAGGCTGGAGGAAAGTTGCAGAGCAGTGGTATCAGAGGTGGAACTTTCCCCCATACCGTTGGAGCCATAGATGGCAAGCACGTGGCCTGCAAAGCTCCACCCAACTCAGGGTCCAATTGTTTCAACTTCAAGAGCTTCTTCAGCATCATCCTCTTTGCCATGGTTGATGCTGACTACAAGTTCATGTACATTGATGCTTCAGGCAACGGGTCAGCTTCAGATGCCCAGATATACAAAGCCAGTGACCTCAAGGGTGGGCTGGAACACAACCTCATCATGGGTTTCCCAGATCCAGACCCCCTACCCAACAACACACAAGATGTACCCTATTTCATCGTGGGTGATGACGCCTTCTCCCTCAGAACCTACCTCATGAAGACCTACCGTTCAAGATACCTCACCTGTGAAGAGAAGATCTTCAACTACAGGCTGTCCAGGGCAAGGCGGGTGGTGGAGAATGCCTTTGGCATCCTGGCCAACAGGTACTTCTCACCACCATACAGCATCGCCCACAGACCGTGAGGAGCATCGTGGAAGCTTGCTGCATCCTGCACAATCTTATGCGTATCCACTACCCAGTGTTGCAGTACAGGCTTGTGGACCATCAACAAGGCAATGGGGACATGGAGCCTGGTGAATGGAGGCAAGGGCAAAACCTGATAGACACTGTGGATGTACAAGGCCCCAACAGAGCTTCACATGGAGGGAAGAAGCAGCGCAACCTCCTGAAACACTGGTGCAACTCCCCAGCTGGAGCAGTGGAGTGGCAAGACAGGATGGTAGATGCTTAATGGATGCTTCCTTCAGCCTGTCTCATCACACTGATGAGATTGTGCCATGTATGTTGAGTGGCCCTACAATGAATAGGGCATTAATAAAGAGTTTTGTTTATTTTGAAATGTGTTGATCAATGAATAAATTGTTATTGATAAAAAAAGGTCATATGTGTGGCAGCTGGGAGGGTGGACCATATAGTCCCACTATGCTTGCACTGGAGGTTTATCTATCCCATAACTATCCTGATCCCACAGCTATCCTTACCCATCCCACAGCTATCCTTACCCATCTCACAGCTATCCTTACCCATCCCACAGCTATCCTTACCCATCCCACAGCTATCCATCCCACAGCTATCCTTACCCATCCCACAGCTATCCATCCCATAGCTATCCTTACCCATCCTACAAGCATGCAAAGGCTTAACCCTTTTTTCAAAGTTTTCCCCAACACTTTATTAAGTTAAAAAAATGAACCAAGTGTGTGAAGCAAAGATAACCTTTATTAATAACAAACTGTATGACTTTATTAAAAAGCAAAATGACCCAAGTAAAGTGTCCTTAAGCAAAGATAAGGTGAGCAGGTAACAACCCAGTCTCTGGCACTCTTCTCAGTCACTCTGAGGCATGCCCATGGTCTCAGATGTAAAAGGGCCAGGGACTGTGTAGATGGCTGTTGCTGGAGTGCTGGTCTGAGGCGCCATTGGGGTGCCTGGCCCCGAGAGTACAACAGGAGATGGTGTGTGCAAGAAGCTCTCAGAGAGCTGACTCAGTCTGGTGAGGTTGAGAGGCACTTCCTCAAGGACCTGGGATGTGAGGTCCAAGACTGATGACAGATGTTCTGAGGAAGGGCTTGGCTGTGGAGTGGAGGAAGGAGGAGTGTAGAGGGGCTGTCTGGTCTGCAGCTGGGTCAGCTGAGGCATCTGTGGCATCTGAGGAACCTGGGTGCGGACTGGGAAGGGCTGCCTCTGCTGTGGGAAGTCCTGGTAGTGGTAGGCTTGGGAGATGAGGGGCTGCTGAAATCTGTGGAAAGGCTGTGACATCGCCTGGGGTGGAGGAGCAGACCTCGAGTGGGTAGCAGAAGGTTCAGCTGGGCCTGGAGGGTTGTGCAGAAGAGCTGTGATCCTCTCCTTCATCGCCTGGTACTGGGCCTCGGGCATGTCATGAGGGTCTGGCTCACGTACATGATGAAGGGCTTGCAGTTGGAGGATGGTATGTCGAAGTGGACCAGCTGGGAGAGGAGATCTGTGCTGGCTTTGATTGTGTCCCTGATCTCCTAGAGGACAGTGTGGCTCTCGCCCTCCGGTCAGCCTCTCTGCCTGCTTTCTGTGGAGGTGGAGCTTGGTGTGGGTGTGGGTTGGTCTCTGGTGGCTGCTTCTTCTTGCTCTATCTGAGACAGGGGATCCTCCACATCCTCTGGCATGGGGAGTGCAGCTGTCAGGGGGGTCTCTGTCGTGGGGCCCTCCAAAGACACCTGCCTGGACACTGTAGCTGTCTCCTGGATGGAAGAGGAGTGGCTCTCTGTGGGCTGTCTGAGGGACAGGGTTGACAGAGGGGCTGCTTCTCGGTGGTGGATCTCACCTTCCAGGAAGCTGCACCTGGCTATGACATAGGTCTCCCGGTCAGTGAGTTGACAGCGTCCTGCCCGGATCTCTTCAGGTGCAGCTTGCCATACCAGGTTTGCATATGTTTCCACCACCCCAGGAGGACATCTGAAGTGTAGCCCAGGCTCTCCGCCTTTTCTCTCCATGTTGCCTGCTTCTGCTTGGTGTCGCAATAGAGCCTGTGGCCCTTCCTCCACAGGTACTCATTCTCCCTCAGCCATTCCAGCAGCTCCTCCTCATGGTCTTCAGAAATGGAGTACTGTTTCCTCTCCCCCTTCTCCTTGCCTTGCCTCTTCCTCCCTCTGGCAGGGGCTTCAGGGCCTTCAGCAGCAGGGCTTTGAGGGCCTTGGGGCTGGTCCACCACAGCAGCAGCAGCAGGAGAAGCAGGAGAAGCAGCAGCAGCAGCAGCACCAGCAGCAGGAGAGGCATCACCAGCAGCAGGAGAAGCATCACCACCAGCAGCAGCAGGAGAAGCACCACCAGCAGCAACACCAGGAGCACCAGGAGCACCAGCAGCATCACCAGCAGCTTCAGAGTCAGCGCCAGGGGGTGGGATGGTGGTTCTGTCCTTCTTGCCAGGGCTGGCAGGAGGAGGCACAGGCTTCCTCTTCTTCCCTATGGTGTTCTCTCAAGATGTCTCTGGCAGCAGGTCTTTCCTCTGAATGGTGACCTGCTTGCGAGCTGCATCCTTTTATATCCACGGAGCTTATGCAATTCATCCTCCCCGCACGCGCAGGGAACGCTTTGCATCTGCTATGCATCCGCTATGCATCCGCTAGGCGTCCATGATGCATCCGTGTCATCCGCTATGCATCCGCTACACGTCCGCTTCTTCCGCTACATGTCCACTTCGCTGTTCTCCCCCGGAAGCCCTGCGGATGTGTCATCTGCTGCCATCTGCTTTCATCCGCTAGGCTTCCTACGAACATCCGCTTTACATCCCCGCTACATCCTTCCCACGTCCGTTCCTTTCCATTGTTGTCCGTTCTGTTTATGCAAATTTGGGGCACTTTTGAGAGCGGATAGCAACCGATGGAAAATTTGCTCATCCGCTGTGTCCTTTTTACATACGTTTTGCATCCGTCGGTCAGTGTGACCTAGCCTTAAGTTCTGAGTTCCCTTTCAACTATGAGATTCTGTAATTATTAGATAGTGTACCTTTTGTTACCCCTGTATATTACAATTTATTCATATCCATTTCATTTATTCATAATCATGTTTATGTACATACATGTTATCTAATACATGCTTGATAAATAAATAAAATAAATAAATAAATAAATAAAAAATGTGGTTAATTCTTATTTCTCCATTGCTGCCTTCCCTAGTTTTCTTTTCTGCATCACCTTTTCCTAATAATTTTTCTTGTTTTAGATTTTGTTTCATTACTTTGAAAGGAAATTTCTCATTAAAATCTTCCCTGTTTACAAGATGTCATGGTTGCCATCTACTCCTTCTGTTTTCTGGATGTTCACAATATTTCATTAGGTTCTGCAGTTTGGGTTCTGGGTAAGGAAGTCAAAAGCATTTTTGTATTTAAGAACAGTTTGCCATTGGAATCAATTATCCACAGAGTTGTTGGGGTCCCAAGGGTGAAGGGCTAAGAACACCCCAGATGGACATAAAAGGGAGCATCAAGAATTTCAACTGTACTGGTGGCAGCCTTTTGTAATTATCGTTTATTGGGGAGCCCTCGAAAGAAGGGCTCTGCTAGAGTGATTCAAATTATTCCCTTTAAGCCTGTAGGAAGCCACAAAGCTAACATTTTGATTCAGCAGTCAGAGAGAATTTTCACAACATTGCTAACACCATTGCTTATTCAGTTCCATCAACATTTGAGTACAAATTATTATTAAGTAAAAGCAGTGGTTTAGGTGTTCATTTTCAGATAATTCAGATAATCAGAGTTGGAAGGGACCTTATAGGTCATCTAGTCCAATACCCTGCCCAAGTGGGAGACCCTACACCATTTCTAACAAATGGCAGTCCAATCTCTTCTTGAAGGTCTCAAGTGATGGCACTTCCACAACTTCCGAGGGCAAGCTGTTCCATTGGTTGATTGTTCTCACTGTCAGAATATTTCTCCTTATTTCCAGGTTAAATCTCTCCTTGCTCAGTTTCCATCCATTATTCCTTGTCTGGACTACAGGCACTCTAGAAAATAGATTTATCCCCTTCCTCTCTGTGGCAGCCCCTCAAATATTGGATGACTGCTATCATGTCTCCCATTGTCCTTCTCGTCACTAAACTAGCCAAGCCCAGTTCCTGCAACTGTTCTTCATATGTTTTAGTCTCTAGTCCCCTAATCATCCTGGTTCTCTGTACCTTTTTTAGAGCCTCAACTTCTTTTTTAAAGTGTGGTGACCAAAACTGATGTAGTACTCTAGGTGTGGTCTTACTAAGAATGTATTAGTATTAGTACCTCACTTAATCTTGATTGTATTCCTCTATTAATGCAACAGGATTGCATTAGCTTTTTTGGCTAATGTTGCACACTGCTGCCTTATTTTTTCTTGGGTGAATTAAGTACAAATAATGAACATTGAATGACAAGTGTTCTCTTGGTAGAAACAGGACCCTCAGTGACATCTCAATGAAATCAGCCACATTCATTATAAGCTGGGCTCCTACAATAAACATCAAATGAATCCAGATAAGCAGCATATTTACCATAGCATACTTTTTTTCTGATAATCAAATCATAAGTTCTACTCAAGTACTGCTCGTAGAAAAAAGCCCCTACGGAGACATTTGCTCCAACTTCAGAACTCCAGTGAATCCATTTATCTTGGTCTTGTGAAAATAGAAAACCAGTTTGCCCTTGAATTTTAGGAAAGTATTTGTTTTAGCTGGTCTTTACTAAACATCAAGTGTGGAACTGAGAGAAAATGAAGACTGTTGTTTGAAATAGTAGAGAGCATTCATAGTTCAGGTTGTAGATTTGGCAATGGTTTGTTCTCCAAGCTTGCTCCTGGAATCTTTGTTACCAAACTAGATAACATCTTCAGCGGGGTTTTGGGTGAACTGTTTTATTCTGGTTTTCTTCCATTTATATAAATCTTGTGTGGTGTTATTGTCAGTTGGTCATGTTACTGGTTGTTTCCATGGTACAAAATTCAACTGGTGAGGATGTGGTCAGATCTCTCATTAATTGCTCATTTGGGTGTCCCATTTCTTACAGATTCGCATGATGGTTCTTAGTCAATGTGTTTATTGATGGATTCATTTGTAGAGAATCAGTCTTTGATGAATTCACATGCATGGTGAGTTTTGGTATGGCCGATGACTTTGCTTTCATCTCAAACTGGTGTTATTCATTGTCAACATGGCTCGACTTCTGGTCATGTCATTTGAAGACTGTTGTGTCAGAGGAGTTCATCCAGAGGATAATCTGGGCTATATTTTTCATGATTGGACAGATAACTTTGATACTCAATCTTCATTTCCTCTAATTACCTGAAATATACTTGAAGAATATACACATTTTACTGATACAGTTTTGTGATAGGATTTCTGTATTGGATTTCTCCATTGTGGTTTTACTCAAAGGAATTATCTCCTATTAATGCCTTTGATGCAGATCTGTAAAAGCACAATTTGAGTAAGGATATCCTCAATATGGCATTACTGACACCATGTTACATGCATGTACAAACATGATTGTCTAATGTGTTTCCATTATTCATTTAATTTATTTTGGAATTCCTGATGGATTGGGTTCATTTGGTGAAATAGTAATTATAAAGCAGAGGAAAAAATAGTCACTAAAAGAAATACTATAAAGGGGATATTAAGGTTGTTTCCTTATAATCATTTTCTTGTTATCTCCATTTACATAAACATTATATCTGCATAACATGACAGAACTGCCTTTTGTTCTTAAAGTCAAGTTTTCTCTCAGGTTTGCAAAACTATTAAGGTTTGCTTTTCTTCTCTTACCAGCAAAAAATGAATCTAAAAAAACTCCACACTTAAAACATTTGTTGAAAAAGGTGTCAGTTTGGAAGCCATTTTTCTTTTAGGCTTCTGGGCCTGAGAATTTGGGAGGGGGGATTTCAAGGAGTGGTGGAAGATTAGTCACAACAACATACCTTTCTCAGAAAATCAAGGACATGTTAATCTGCACCTGGAGGAGCGTGACTGGGGGTAGTCTCCAATTGGAACAAAGTGAGGATTAGACAATGTGATGGATGATTGGGTGCAGGGGTTGGATTTTGGGTTTTCTTTGGGTTACGGAAAACCCAGAACTCTCAGATTTGGGTTTTCCCCAGATGTGCCAATATAACCTCTCTAATAAAGTGGATCTTTGGGAAGATGATATTCTCAGAGTCTCTTTCTTTGGAGGTTGTTACTTGGAACACTGACAAAAGGACTGTCCTACAAATCCAGATTTCTTTGGGAGAGAACTACGATGTCAGAGGAAGTGAATAATCTAAAGCAGAGGTGTCCAACTTTGGTATCTTTAAGACTTGTGGACACCAACTAGCTGGGGATTTCTGAGAGTTGAGGTCCACAAAATTTAAACTTATGTTGAACATCCCTGATGTAAAGTCTCTCTAGTCTTATCATAGTGATGTAGAAAGGAAGGGGTGTTGTTTTCCCTTCCCACCAGTTTAAAGAACCTGAACTGACTTCTATCCTGCTATAAAACACAGTGTGATTAAAAGCTTTCTATCCTTCTGGTACATGATTTCAGAACATGCCCTTGCCTTATTTTTTTGTTTTCCTTCCTATTTGTTCTAGAGCAGGGGTGTCAAAGTCATGGCTCACAGCCTGGTTGCTGGTGTGGCTGACCAAACCATGCCCAGTTTGGCAAAGGGGAAAAAAGTCATGATACATTATGTGATGATGCAAGATTGACACACCTGTTCCAGAGGAAAAGACTGCAAGTAATTTTTGAGAGAGTCAGAAAGAGAGATCTTATAGCCATGTTCCTCCACCTCTTCCTCCTCCCTCTTCCTCCAAGCTTCTTCTTCTTCTTCTTCTTCTTCTTCTTCTTCTTCTTCTTCTTCT
>BLBF01000042.1:15346470-15447755 GCA_015471245.1 Laticauda colubrina | reverse complement strand
ATTCTATTCTATTCTATTCTATTCTATTCTATTCTATTCTATTCTATTCTATTCTATTCTATTCTATTCTATTCTATTCTTACTCACCAATTTGCATACTTACTTACTCACTTATTTACTTACTTATTGCATGGCTTATATGCCATTCCAATTTTTAGGATTCAGAGTATGTATAAAAGAGAGAGGATCAGTTCAGATCTTTGGGTACCTAACTTCTCTCCATTTAATTTTACTTTCTATAGTTATAATTAAATCAGTTCCCACCTGTTTTTTCATGTATTCTGAATTCCCTTAGGATCCTTTAGTGAGCAAGACCATCAAATCTACTATATAACAGTTGTTGAGCTTGAGTTCCATGGAAAATTTCCAAGTGTTCCTCATGGGAGGCCACACTAATGTTTCACTTGACTGTTGAACAGAGATGGATAACCTGTGGATTGTGACTGTCATCTACCTTTAAACAATAAAGTGAACAGTGAGGTTGAGATATTTCCTTCTGGGAAAGAGAAAGGAAAGGATATATAATAACATAAGATGGTATTTTCAAATCCTTCAAGAATATTTTACCGTATTTTTGTGTGATATAATTTTAGGTGATTTTCCCTGAAGCACCTTGACAAATGTATAGTTAAGTACAACTCTCTTTCCTGCCCATGGTTCTCAGCCTCTTTAACTTCAAATCTTCACGTTGTTTATGGCAGCCCACTAACTCTTGAGACAGAACTAATAATCTATAAAGAGTAGCAAATGTTTATCAAATTACAGGCTATCATTATTTCTAAACTGTTGCATTCATCCTACAACCTGTGATTACAGGTGAGAGCTCATGCAATACCTGTTTCTGTCTTTCACAGGCTTCTTCCTTTTTCTTTTGTCCAAGGAAACATTTCTTTTCCATGCCTAAGTTAAAATTGAAAGTGGCATTGAGGTGTGTGTGTGCGGTTTTTTTCAAACAATGATGTTCACCCAGGATGCTCTTAATGTGTTCAATTTTCATAATACAGAAATCTCACTCAATATTTTCTTCATGTTAATGATATGTATTGACTTTTTTTTCCAACGGATTGTAAATTATGCATAAAATGACCAATTTCTGCCCAAGAAGTGGAGATTGGCAGCAACGCTATGCAATTATTCGAATGTAATATTAAAATATGCTTAGAAGAGACAAACAAAAATGATGATGCACAAGGGATGGAGATGATGTAGGAAAAAGAAAGAAACTAATTTATCTAAACAATGTGGCAGTTATATTTCTTGGGAAAGTGCTTTGACTGAAAATAGACTTCAGCCAATTTGCATTTTGTTCACCATAGATCTCAATTGAACCAACAAAATTAGTCAGCAAAATTGATTTTTTTTTTTTTAAAAAAAGCTTCATTTTAGAGGTGGAGAAATAAAAAATCCACCTTTGCTCAGCAAGAAAAAAAAGGCTTGTTCTCATGCAAAATTCATGACAAGGTCAAACTTTTTGCCTTCTCTGTCATTTGCTAGCTTAGGGGAATGTCGTTTATCACCATACAGTGTTTTCTTCTTGGCCTCTTGGACAGCTTGGAGTGTACCTTCATTGTTTAGATAAACACATCATTTGCAATCTTAAATCACCAGAAGAAAATTTCTTTCTGAATATTAAAATCTCTCCCCCCTCCCCACCCGCCCTCTAATGCTTAGCACTTACAAAAGAAAATTGCCTTACTGATTTGGCTTTAAAAATGGCTTCAAATCATCTTCCACAAGAATTGCATTTAACATCTAAGAAAATGGCTGGACTAATTTTATGCATGGGTTAAGATCTGCAGATGGATGGGAGAAGAGATCAATAAGCATATCTAAGTAAACTTTTATAATTCCATTCATTTACTTGTATAAATCACATCTCCCCTTTGTATACCTCCCCCCACAATCCAGTCTTAAAATTCCAACAATTAATTGTGACTTACTTATTGAAGATCACAGCAATTGAGAATGAGACTAGAGACCAGGTGGATTGGAATGAAAACATTGTCATGGTCTAACTGAATGCTCTCTCACAAAGGAAATGTACCTAATCTTGTTCAATACCCACTAGTCTTTGAACATATTTCTGGGCTTTGCTGAAGATCCCTTTCAGGTGCCTGAAGGAATCAACCAAATCTCCACAGAATTTCACAGCAAACTATAAGCAGCTTATAAGTGAAGAAAGACTTTGGCTAAAGCCCCTGTCACACTGCACCAATGGATGGAAAGAGGATGTAAAATGGAGAAAAACACTTGCCATCCATTGGTTAACGCGATGCATCCGTTTTGTACTCACTGCATACGTTTTGCTTCCTCTTTATCCATCCAGCATCCGTCTATTAACGTTTCATCCGCTCAGAGGGTTTTGAGCTGCTCAAAACTTTTGTGCAGAAAATGTATCCAATTCATCCATTCTGCATCCGCTAGGCATCCGCTAGGCATCCGTTCTGCATCTGTTATGCATCCGCTATATCCGCTAGGCATCCGCTCTGCATCCGCACAACTTGATCCACTCCAGCGGAAAAAGGACGCAGGGAGGAAGCGGAACGGACACGGAACGGATGCAGAATGGATGCAGAATGGATGCAGAACTGATGAAAGTGGATGCAGCTCGCAAATAAAGCATTTAAAACGGAAAAAACGTTCACAGAGGGGACCTATCTCGGATAATAAGGATGTCTAGAGGATGCCTAGAGGATGCAAAGGGACAAATAGGGGAAAACCTATACTGCCTATAAAAAGGGGGAGCAACTCATCTGGATCTCACTTTCAGCCCAGCAGCCCAGCTGTGCAGACCTCTGCAGCCTTCATCTGACTCTTCCTCTTCCACAGCATCCAGTCATGTCCACCATGGATCGTAACAAAGCCCTTTTGGCAGCTACCATCCTTCTGCAACAATGCGAAGCCATCTACAGGCTCTGTGAACTCTACTACGGGAAGAAAAAGAGGTGGCCAAGAAGCGTCTGGGTCTGAAGATGGATCACCAGAAGAGCAGAGTACGGACTGTACAACAAGCTGATGGTGGAGCTCAGGAACGAAGACACTCGTGCATTCCAAAACTTCATGAGGATGCCTCCAGCCATGTTTGACAAAGTTGTGCAATGCCTGACACCAAGGTTGACCAAGGCAAACACCAACTTCCAGCCCAGCCTGGAACCTGGGCTCAAGGTGGCACTCACTCTGCGCCACCTGGACTCAGGGACCACCTACAGGATCATGCAGTACGGCTGGAGGGTGCCACACAACACCATCAGCATTGTGGTCAGAGAAGTGGTGCAGGCCATCATCGAAGAAGACCTGGAGGAACTCATACATGGATAGACACTGTGGATGTGCAAGGCCCCAACAGAGCCTCACATGAAGGGAAGAAGCAGCGCAACCTCCTGAAACACTGGTGCAACTCCCCAGCTGGAGCAGTGGAGTGGCAAGACAGGATGATAGATGATTAATGGATGCTTCCTTCAGCCTGTCTCATCACACTGATGAGATTGGGCCATGTATGTTGGGAGGCCTACAATGAACAGGGCATTTAATAAAGAGTTGTGTTTGTGTTGACATGTGTGGATGAATGCTTACATTGTTATTGATAATGAAGGGCCATAGGTGTGGCACCTGGGAGGGTGGACCATACAGTCCCACTATGCTTGCA
The DNA here is from genome assembly GCA_015471245.1 of Laticauda colubrina. Lineage (NCBI taxonomy): Eukaryota > Metazoa > Chordata > Lepidosauria > Squamata > Elapidae > Laticauda > Laticauda colubrina. The sequence goes on along the minus strand of BLBF01000042.1, from coordinate 15,444,109 downwards.
CTGGAGGTTTATCTATCCCACAGCTATCTTAACCCATCCCACAATCATTTTAACCCATCCCAAAGGTATCCATGCCCATCCCACTGCTATCCTTACCCATCCCAAAGGTATCCCTGCCCATCCCACTGCTATCCTTACCCATCCCAAAGGTATCCCTGCCCATCCCACTGCTATCTTAACCCATCCCACAAGCATGCAAAGGCTTAAATCATTTCTAAAAGTTTCCACTAAGACCTTATTAAAAAAAAAGAAATGAAGCAAGTGTGTGAATCAAAGATAGACTTTATTAAGAACAAGCTGTAAAAGAAAAATGACCCAAGTCAAGTGTCCAAATAAAGTCCACAGGTAGCCAGCCAGCCAGTCTCTGGCACTCGGAGGTGTGCCCAGTCTCAGGGGTGAAGGGTCCAGGTGCTGTGGAGGTGGATGCTGCTGGAGTTCTGGTCTGAGGCATCATTGGGGTGCCTGGCCCCGAGAGGACAACAGGTGACGATGTGTTGAGAAAGCTCTCGGAAAGCTGGCTCAGACCCGTGATATTGAGAGATCCTTCCTCCATGCCATGGGGTGTCAGCCCCAGTACCGAGGACAGATGTAGTGAGGCCGGGCTTGGCTGTGGGGTGGAGGAAGGAGCAGTGTAGTGGGGCTCTCTGGTCTGCAGCTGGGTGTGGACTGGCGTTGGTGGCATCGTTGGCGTGGGTGGCATCAGTGTTGTGGGTGGCATCGTTGGCGTGGGTGGCATCGGTGACATCAGTGGAACCGGTATCAACGTTGTCGTCCGATGACTCTGTGCCTGGACTGGGAAGGGCTGCTGCCTGTGCTGCTGGACCTTCTGGAAGCCGTAGCCCTGGTAGGTGAGGACCTGTGGAAAGTTTTGGAATGGGAGGGATATCACCTGGGGTGGGGGAGCAGACCTGGACTGGGTGGGAGCAGGTTCAGCTGGGCCTGAAGGGTTGTGAAGCAGCTGGGTGATCCGGTCCTTCACCACCTGGTACTGGGGTTCCACCATGTCCGTGAGGGTCTGGTTGACATAGGTGAGGAAGGGCTTGCGGTTGGAGGATGAGGAGTCGGTGTGGACCAGCTGAAAGAGGAGATCTATGCTGCTCCAGATGGTGTCCCTGATCTCCAGCAGGACAGTGTGGCTCTGCCCCTCCGGTCTGGCTCTCTGCCTTTCTGTGGAGGTGGAGCTGGGGGTGGATGCGGGTAGGACTGTGGTGGAAGTGCTGTCTCCTTTTTCCCACTGCGCCAGGGAGTCCTCCACGCGCTCCGCCACAGTTAAAACAACTGTCCATGGGTTCTCCGCCATGGGACGTCCACAGAAACCTGCCTGGTGACAGGAGCTGACTCTCGGCTGGAAGCAGACTGGCTCTCAGCAGGCTTCCGGAGAGAGAGGGTAGTGAGAGGGGCTGCTGTTGCTCCTCGGTGGTGGATCTCACCCTCCAGGAAGCTGTACCTGGCCATGATGTAGGTCTCTTTGTCCGTCAGCTTAACCGTGGCCTGGCCAGATTTCTTCAGGTGCAGCTTCCCGTATCAGGTGTGCATGTGCTTCTACCAGCCGAGGACCACCTCCGAAGTGTAGCCCATACTCTCCGCCTCCTCTCTCTAAGCAGCCTGCTTCCTTTCGGTGTCCCTGTACAGCCTGTGTCCCTTCCGCCACAGATAGTCATTCTCTCTCAGCCACTCCAGCACCTCATCTTCGTGTTCCTCCTCAATGGAGTATTGCCTCCTCTCCCGTTCCTGTATACGCCTCTTCCTCCCTTTGGCAGGACCAGATGGGCCCTCATCAGAGGGGCTCCCAGGTAGTAGGGGCTGTTCCTCTACACCACCAGCAGCAGCAGCACCAGCAGGATCATCATCATCATCATCATCATCATCATCATCACCAGCAGGATCATAATCATCATCATCATCATCATCAGTAGCAGCAGCAGCAGCAGCACCAGCACCAGCAGGATCATCAGCAGCAGCAGCAGCAGCAGTAGCAGCAGCAGCAGCAGGACCAGGATCAGCAGCAGCAGAGTAAGCACCAGCAGTGCCAGCAAGACCAGGAGCACGAGCAGGACAAGGAGCACGAGCAGGATGAGCAAGACCAGGAGCACGAGCAGGACAAGCAAGTCCAGGAGTACGAGCAGGACCAGCAGGACCAGCAGGACGAGGAGCAGCTTCAGCAGGGTACGCACCAGCAGAAACACCACCGCCAGGAGCAGCTTCAGCAGAGAAAGCACAAGCTGAATCCCCACCACCAGAAGCATCATCATCAGCTCCTCCAGAATCAGAAGCAGTAGAAGCCCCAGCAGAAGCAGAGTCAGGGACAGGGGGCGGGGGGGTTGCCCTGTCCCTCTTGCTAGCGATGGTGGCATGTTGCTGCTTTCTCTTCTTCCCCATGGTTGTGGGGCTGTTGGCTGGCAGGGAGGCTGGCAGGGAGGCTGGCAGGCAGCCAGGCACCAAGGCTGGCAGGCAGGCTGGCAGGAAGCCTGGCAGGCAGGCAGGCAGGCACCAAGGGTGGCAGGCAGACTGGCTGGCAGGGAGGCTGGAAGGCAGGCAGACAGTAAGGCTTGCAGGGAGGCTGTTAGGAAGGCTGTTAGGAAGGCTGGCAGGCAGGCAGACAGCAAGGCTGACAGGGAGGCTGGCAGGAAGGCTTGCAGCAAGGCTGGCAGCAAGGCATGCAGGAAGGGCAGGCTGGCAAGGCACTCGATGTGTCTGGATGCAGGTCTTTCCTCCAAATGGTGACCTGCTTCCGAGCTGCTTCCCTTTATATCCGCGGGGCTTACGCAATGCATCCCCCCCGCATGTGCAATTAATGCTTGGCATCCGTTAGGCTTCCGCTGTGCATCTGCTAGGCTTCCGTTCTGCATCTGCTTCATCCGCTGTGCATCCACTGTGCATCTGCTTCATCCGCTCGGCGTCTGCTCTGCATCCGCTCTTTCCGTTCCGCGTCCGCTTTGCTGAGGTCCCCCGGAAGCCTTGCGGATGTGCCATCCGCTCTCATCTGCTTTCATTTGCTGGGCTTCTGTTCCGCATCTGCTTTCCATCTGCTCTGCGTTCTCCCCGCATCTGTTCCTTTCCGTGTTATCCGCTCTGGTTATACAAATTTTTGCCCCTTTCGAGAGCGAATAACAACGGATGGAACATTTTTCTCGTCTGTTGTGTCCTTTTTACTTACGTTTTTCATCTGTTGGGCAGTGTGACAGGACCTTGAGTGATTAAGAACTCGATTTGAAAGCAGAATGTCAAGCGGCAGGGAAATCAGTAGATCCAAGCAATTTAAATGAGTAAAAAGATTTATTGTAAGCTTAAGGTCTACACCATAAGGTCTGCACCCTACATCATTTCTGACAAATGGCAGTCCAATCTCTTCTTGAAAGTCTCAACTTTGTTGTATGTTTTAGCCTCCAGTCTCCTAATCATCCTGGTTGCTCTTCTCTGTACTTTTTCTAGAGTCTCAACATCTTTTTTATAATGTGGTGAACAAAACTGGATGCAGTACTCTCGGTGTGGTCTTACTAAGGCTTTATAGAGTGGTATTAGTACCTCTCTTGGTCTTGATTGTATCCCTCTGTTAATAAGCTTTTTTGGCTGCAGCTACACACTGCTTGCTCATATTTAGCTGGTTGTCCACTTAGACTCCAAGATCCCACTCACAGTTACTGCTATTGAGCCTGGTTTCACCCAGTCTATAGGTGTACTTTTTGTTTTTCTTGCCTAAGTGTAGGACTATGTAGTGTAGAATTCAAGTTGAGGTGGACTTAGATCTTTTGTGGGCATGAAGGGACTCATAACTGATGATGCGTTTGACCCAGAAGTGGTATTCAGCAGGCTCTGACCAGTTTTGGAGAACCAGTAGCGGAAATTTTGAGTAGTTCAAAGAACTGGCAAATATCATGTCTGACTGGAGATTTTACAGTTATCTTCCCCTGCCACACCCACAGAACCAGTAGTAAAAATTTTGAATCCCACCACTGGTTTGACCCCAACTTCAGGCTCAGACTGGTCATCTCCTATACAGACCTGCCCAGATTCAGTTTGGGTTTCTGGTGGAAGATGTGAGAAGAACCAGAAAACCACAATCAGTTGATAGATAGGCTGCTGGGCAACATCAGGAACTTCAAGTGTTTTGGATTATTCTTCCATCCTACATACCATGAATTAGCAAAAATGTATCAATTTTTTTATATATGTCTTATTAAAACTTTTAATAACTAACACAAGCAATGAATGTTATGTTTATGATCATGATTTATCACTTGTTGCTTGTATGTACACTGAGAGCATATGTACTAAGACAAATTCCTTGTGTGTCCAATCACACTTGGCCAATAAAGAATTCAATTCAATTCAGTTCAATTCAGTTCAATTCTATTCTATTCTATTCTATTCTATTCTATTCTATTCTATTCTACTCTACTCTACTCTATTCTACTCTATTCACATTATTTTATTTTTCTTTCTGTACTCTGTCTTATAATAAAAAAATCAAAAATCACATTTATTGTGTTTATTGTTACACAAAAGGCCCATATGAGACTTCCAGTCACCAATAAATGTAATGTCTTTTCTCTTCCAAAAGCACATTGTCCAATGTTCTCTCCATTCTTTTATCTGACATTTATAACATATTGTATATTGTGAAATATCTTTGCTCAAATTGAATTTTCTACCATTACTTTACCAGTTTCCTTAGGAATAGACTTAGTTTAATAATCCTGTATCTTTTTTTATATATAAAGTAAATGCTTTCCAGAATTCTCCTAGTTCCCTTGCTCATACACGGTGATACTTCTGGGAATCTTGTTTGCATTAAGAAGTTATCTCTTCTGTCTGTATGACTATGTTGGAGTTTAGATTACATTAGTTTGACTTTTGGGAGATTGATATAGAATGTGAACAATCTGTTTATTTAAAAGATGACTTTGCTTCTTATCCACAGCAGTTACCAAAAGCAGAATCTATAATAATTCTTATTGATCAGTGATAATTGTCATTTGAAATGACAAATGATGTTTAATTAAAGTGATGTGTTGCATATTAGAACAACCATTGTTCTGGTTGTGGTGTGCCAAAAAACAATTTTGTAGAATTTGAAAATTTGCACATTGTAGAATTTGATGTGATGAAGAGGCACAGAAATTTATGATAAAAGTTATAAAGTGATATAGATATAGTACTCAGGGTTGGGAAAGATCCTTTTTAAAATCTTTCTCAAAATCCTAGATCCCAGGTTCATCAATTGAAGGTAAGTACTAGCAGTTTCAGATAATTTAAATAGTACAGGTCATCTGTACTTGAGAGAAGACAAGCTTGTGAGTTGTTGCATCATTATTTGACAGAGGGATAATTCAATCTGATGTGACCAGAATAAACATTAAATCTTAAATTGACTGTATTTTTTAACCCCAAAGTTGGAGACTCCCATGATCATCATATCATAAATGATATGAGAAGTGTGTGTGATTCATAATCATAAATGATATGTGAGGATGTGTGATTCATATGAAGCATCAGTACCACTTTATAATGCCTAGGTAAGGCCACACTTGGAATACTGCATCCAATTTTGGTCACCACGATGTAAAAAAGATGTTGTAACTCTAGAAAGAGTGCAGAGAACAGCAACAAAGATGATTAGGGGACTTGAGGAGAAAACATATGAAAAACAGTTGCTGGAAGTGGATATGTCTAGTCTTATGAAAATAAGAACTAGGAGTGACATGATAGCAATCTTCCAATATCTCAGGAGTTGCCACAAAGAAGAAGGAGTCAAGCTATTCTCCAAAGCACTTGAAAATAGAACAGGAAGCAATGAATGGAAATTAATCAAGGAGAGAAGCAACTTAGAACTAAGGAGAAATTTCTGGACAGTTAGAACAATTAATCAGTGGAACAACTTGCCTCCAGAAGTTGTAAATGCTCCAAAACTGGAAGTTTTAAAGAAGAGATTAGATAACCATTTGTCTGAAGTGGTGTAGGATTTCCTGCCAAAGCAAGGGGTTGGACTAGAAGACTTCCAAGGTCCCTTCCAACTCTATTATTCTACTCTAAATAGAAAAATAATTCTATTGGCAAATGAATTTCAGTAATAAGTAAATTTTTCCTTGCCTAAACAAATAAAATGTAAGACTGTGGACTGATAAAAAAAAAAAAGCAGTGAGAATGTATGGGAGTGACTTCTGATTTCCTGCTGGCTTCCCCATGATTTTGCATGTTGGAAGCTGGCACAAAGTATCAGCAATCATCATCACTTTTCTGTGGGGCTGCTGCAATGGCCATAACTTTGTGAATAAACTAGACTGAACATCATGGAAATTGCAACTCATGGATCATGAAGATTTTATGCATTCTTTAAATTAGCAGATTTGAGATACCTTGATTGAAAAACTTGCAGTATAATGGACTCTTTGGGCTAACTTGAGAGTATAAACCCACAAGCAGATAAACATAATGATAGTTTTAGTAATAGATAAACAGATTGGCATACAGTAACTAAGCTGTAGAAGTTACCACCTACCTACCTCAATGTGAAATGGTAGTGACCAATTCTGCCACACAAAAATCTAATTGGAGAGCATGATTGATGATTCTTGGCTAGGGATGTTTTTTGTTAGATGGGGTGGGGGTGGGGGAAAGGGGTGGGGGTGGGGGAAAGCAGGATCAAGGGTGACAATGAATTATGTATCTCAGAGTTGGCTATGCTCAGGTTAATGCCGGATGTAGAATGCTAACTTCAAATAAATCCCTTTTAGTTCTGGGAGTATGGCTCGAGGCTCATGATTTAATTGGAGTAACTGCCATAATCCTGACAAATGCTTTTAACTCATGGAGTATTAAGCTATCAATGGTTGGCTGCTAATCATTCTGACTTATGCTATCTGTAGAATCAGAGACAATTCATCTCTCTGGGAGGAACAGCAGGACAACATCTTAGAACTTATGTTCAGCTCGCAGGCTTCCTAAAAGCATCTGGTTGTCCACTGTGGAAAAAGTAAAGTATGGTAAGTATAGTATTTGGCCTATTCTGGAACTTCTGGTTTTTTTGGTAAGGCTATGAAAACCTGGCTATGTTTTATGGTAATATTGACCTCTATGATGCTATTTTTTTGGCTGCCATATATATTAATTTTAGTGCTATATTTAAAACGATAAAAATATCCAAAAAATAAATACAAAAGCAGCTGAGATAGTTAACTAACAGTAAAGCCAAGAAATGGGGCCCTTAACCCATTCTGTTCAGAATACTGCAGTGTAAATTCAGCACCAGAAAAGTAAACACAGATTACAGAGGCTTCATTTAACTTCTTTATAATGTATAAATTACATTTTACAACACCAGTTGTAGATTTCTCCAACATGGAGCAAACTCAAACAGAAACAGACATCAGTTTCACTTTAGTTCAGCAGGCAAGCAAGACACACAGCAGAGGAGAGAAGCAGTTTCATTTTCAATAGACAGACTCAGCATAACATAGCTTCAGTGCTGCAGAGCTTAACATAAAGCCACACCTAGGCTACTTCTAGTTTCAGTTTCCAAACAGTCCTCATTGGCTAACTTAGTTGCTCTGCCTATTCATTGGCTGATCTTGTTACCATGCTTTATTCCAGTTCATGAATATACTCTGACACATTCAGAGCTCTGTGCTCAAGTACTTAGCCAAGTTTTATGAAAGGCCAACAGTGTTGGTGGATATCCTCTGACTGGAGGATAGTCCACAAAGCAAGGGCTATAGCAGTAAAGAGCCATTTTCTGCAATCAACTCTGTTTGGCTGTGGGATCTGCAGCATGCCCAATCTGTAGGATCAAATTGGATGGGTAGAGATCTTTGGAAAAAGATGATCTTTCATGATCCCAAGCCATTTAAGGTTTTAAAGTGGGGCAACCAACATTTTGAATTGCCTCCAGTTACACACCAGCAGCCTGTGCAGCTCACACAATAATGGTGTTACCTGTGCTGCGTATCTGGCACTATTTACTATCCATGAGCTCAAAGGTGCTTTTTCAAGAGGCAACTGGACCTTCTTTGTTTTTCTTTGAAGACATTCTACTTCTCATCCATGAAGCTTCTTCAGTTCTGAGTGAATGATAGAGAATAGAAAGATTTATATTCCTTGTAGTCATATGGTCGTTAGCACTATTTCTGAGATTCATTGAAGCCACTTGGAGGTTTATCTGTGCCTTCAGGGTCACTCGAACAGTGAAAATTGGGTGTGGAACCTTTTTGGAACTGTTAAAAGGACAGTGTTGTAAACAGGAGATAAGTGATGTTGTATTACTCTCTCTTTGCTGAAAAAGGGCTGTTCAATCTTAATGTGGAGGGCCTCTTTGACCTCTTCTTCAAACGACTACAACCACATGACTGCAAGGAACATAAATCCTGTCACTCTCACCATTCAGTTCGAACCCAAGAAGCTTCTTGGATGAGAAGTGAGATGCCTTCAAGGAAAAACAATGAAAGTCCAGTTGCCTCCTGAAAAAGAATGACCAAGCATCTCCATAGACATTTACCCATATACCCACATTCTTCAGCAGTTGAAGTTTCCTAATGTTCTTCAAGAGTTGCCTCATGTAGAACATTGCAGTAATCTAAGAGGGTTTTCCCCCCTAAGAGACCTGGTTCTCCTGTTGAATAGAGCTTTTAATGCAGCTGTTCCTCTCAAAGGCTGGCATTTAACCTCTTGGCAGCTGATGGTCTTCTCCAGATATCTTTGTCTTTCTGTGATTTTGTGATGGGAAAAAAAGTCCATCCTGCTCAGCTACAAAATTTATGTGTCTGAAGCTGAAGCAGAAGCTTCAACATTTCCTGCTTTTATTGGAGAACTTGTGGCTGCCACATCTCACAAGCTGTCAAGCACCCTTGTTTTAAAGATATATTTTCTAAAGCTATAGGAGGGACATCATGCAAAGTGAGTGGTATATAATTTTTATCCCCTGCCTTTGGAAATGCTGATGAGTGACGTTTATTGAAAGCAGCTATAACTAAGTTGATTAAGCTAATTTTTGTTCATTTTTTAAAAATCCATATTTCACCGTTGGAGACCAGTTATTCCTTCCTCTTTTTTGCATTCTCTATTAGCATTTTTCTTTAAAGAATCTCATGCACACTTTATATAATATATGGAGCATTCTTCATGTATCTTCCTTGGAATGAAGATCACGTGAAATACTAGTACCACTTTACAAACCCTTAGTAAAACCAGACTTGGAATATTGCATCCAGGTTTGGTCACAGTAAAAAATAAAAGATATCGAGACTCAAGAAACAGTGCAGAGAAGAGCAACAAAGATGATTAGGGGGCTGGTGGCTAAAAGATATGAAGAACAGTTGCAGGAACTGGGTATGTCTAGTCTAGTGAAAGAAGGACTAGGGGAGACATGATAGCAATATTCTAATATTTGAGGGGCTCCTACAAAGATGAAGGGGTCAAGCTCTTTTCCAAAGCACAAGAAGGCAAGACAAGAAACAATGGGTGGAAACTAAACAAGGAGAGAAGCAACCTAGAACTAAGGAGAAATTTCCTAACATTGAAAATAATTGATGGGTGGAATGGCTTGTCTTCAGATGTTCTGGGTGCCCCGTCACTTTTAAGAAAAGACTGGACAGAAGAAGAGATTGTCTGAAATGGTATAGGGTTTTCTGCTTGAGCAGAAGGTTGCACTAGAAGATCTCCAAGGTTCCTTCCAATTCTGTTATTCTGTTGTTCACAATCATCATGTGATTACACAACAGGTAAGTGGCCACATACCATTGTATGTTCAGATGATCATTATAAGACAAAAGAAGATGGAAATAAGATATTAGCCCTGAGGGTCTTTAAAATAACAGTTTTAGAAAGAAAAGAAAAAATAAGCATAGGTTTTCCAAGATATGTTGATTTGTGAATAATTACCAGAATTTCATATGGCTATAAGATAGACGGGGGCAAAGGAACTCTCTTATTTACTCATTTATGTTATTATTTCCTTGTGTGCTGGTCCCAAATGGATTCAACTGCTGAACCTTTTAGTTTTGTCCCCTGGGCCAATATCTGCCTCTTAATGCTTCTATATTGGATGGTTAGGTGGTATAATTATTGCCTTGAGGATGTGTGTTCATTTTATAACTAATTTTTTAGAACTTTAGAACCAAAACAAATATATATTTTTTCTTTTCTGGGGAAATGCATGTGTTCAGCTTATAAGAGGCAAATGTGAGCAATCTCAGTGCTGGGATCTTAAGACTTTAAGGAATTTTAAAAATGCTAATAATTTACATGGAGGAGACTTAGATCCAGGGGTGGGATTCTGCTGATTTGAATCAGTTTGGGTGAACCTCTAGCTCCAAAGATCAGCTGGGAGCAAACCGGTTCACTCCAATGATCATGTGGGCCTGTCCACCTGCCCCTGCTAACCTTTATCATCCCAGCTGATCTGTACGGAAGAGTGGATTGCCACTCCTCAGTTGTGTTACTCCCCCAAAGTAATGTAGCAGGTAAGGATTTTTGCATTGCTGTTCACACACACAAAGCGCGTGATCACTGAACTGCTTATGATACTGGAAGTATTCCACCCCTGCATAGATCCTGGATTGACTTATTTGCTTTGTGGATCTTACTCCCTATTCTGACTTAACAGATTTTTAATTATACAAGGAAGAAGACACCTTGTAGTTATGATGGCGGTAAAGCAAAGTTTCCAGTCTTATTCATTATAAGGCAACCTAATTTGGAGCTGCCATACTACATTTGGAAGGTCATAGATTCTTCATCCCTTGTGTAGCATGTAATTATCATCTTAAAGCAGTCATTGGTTTTTTTTTTTTACATCATATCTAAAACATGATGGCTAAAGTAATTTCACTTTGCTAAACTGGTATACACCAACAATGGCAGGGCTATTAATTCCCAGAACTGCAAGTGAGGATACACAGACACCCATGTATTTATTTTGAACATTTATTAGACTAAATTAAAAATATGAAAGCCATTGGTTAATACACCAGGCCAGAAACCAGAAAATTGTGAGTTCTAGTCTCACATTAGGTATGAAACCTGGTAGGTGACTTTGAGCTAGTCACTTTCTCAGTGTAATTTCTGAAAAAAACATTGCTAATGAAACTGTGCAATTATTAATAAGACTGAAGCATCTCCCAACTCCTGGACAGTCTGTGGTGCAACATGGCATTGGTGGATGGAGCGAGACATGATGTCCCAGATATGCTCAATTGGTTTCAGGTCTGGGGAACGGGCGGGCCAGTCCATAGCATCAGTGCCTTCGTCTTGCAGGAACTGCTGACACACTCCAGCCACATGAGGTTTAGCATTGTCTTGAATTAGGAGGAACCCAACCACACCAGCATATGGTCTCACAAGGGGTCTGAGGATCTCATCTCGGTACCTAATGGCAGTCAGGCTACCTCTGGCGAGCACATAGAAGGCTGTGTGGCCCCGTAAAGAAATGCCACCCCACATCATTACTGACCCACTGCCAAACCGGTCATGCTGGAAGATGTTACAGGCAGCAGAGAGTTCTCCATGGCATCTCCAGACCCCGTCATGTCTGCCACATGCGCTCAGTGTGAACCTGCTTTCATCTGTGAAGAGCACAGGGCGCCAGTGGCAAATTTGCCAATCTTGGTGTTCTCTGGCAAATGCCAAACATCCTGCACAGTGTTGGGCTTTAAGCACAACCCCCACTGTGGATGTCAGGCCTTCATACCACCCTCATGGAGTCTATTTCTGTCCATTTGAGCAGCCACATGCACATTTGTGACCCACTGGAAGTCATTTTGCAGGGCTCTGGCAGTGCTCCTCCTGTCCCTCCTTGCACAAAGGCAGAGGTAGCGGTCCTGATGCTGGGTTGTTGTCCTCCTATGGCCTCCTCCATGTCTCCTGATGTACTGGCCTGTTTCCTGGTAGTGCCTCCATGCTCTGGACTCTACACTGACAGACACAGCAAACCTTCTTGCCACAGCTTGCATTGCTGTGCCATCCTGGATGAGCTGTACTACCTGAGCCACTTATGTGGGTTGTAGACTCCATCTCATGCTACCACTAGAGTGAAAGCACCACCAGCATTCAAAAGTGACCAAACCATCAGCCAGAAATCATAGGAACTGACAAGTGGTCTGTGGTCACTACTTGCAGAACCACTCCTTTATTGGGGATGTCTTGCTAACTGCCTCTGCTTTCCACCTGTTGTCTATTCCATTTGAAATTGATTATCAATCAGTGTTGCTAACTATGTGGAAAGTTTGATTTCACAAAAGTGTGATTGACTTGGAGTTACATTGTGTTGTTTAAGTGTTCCCTTTATTTTTTTGAGCAGTGTATTTTTGGGCAGGAATGTTGTCAAATGATGCTGTCAGCATTTGTGTCTGTGGGTCTATTTAATAAAATCATTCTGGCATTGGCTTTTTTAGACCTGAAATGATTTGACAAATTCTGTGTCTGCAGGAAAAAAAAAATTCTGTGCTGTTTCCTGGGATGAAATACTTAACCTCATAAAACTCCCAGTCAACCCTCTAAATATAATGAATGTTGTTGTTGTTGTTGTTGCTGTTGTTATGACTGCTGCTATTGTCCCAACATTTGTATGCATCCTATCCTTCAAGGTTGTTCCCTCCAGTAAGAAAGTACATAAATTGGTGATGGAAAAAAAGATAATTCTCTGCCTCTAACTACAAGATAATAATTTTGACTTCTACTTTGTATGTACCAGAGAGTTTTGTGCCCGTATTCTCATGAACATGTAGAATTATGCAGCTGCTTTTGGTAAAACTACATTCAGTCCATAGAAATTAAGACAAGAACAGATAATCCAGTAAGAAAACAAGCAGCTAGTTATACAAGGCCAAAAATAATTTGATCTTCAGAAATTTATTTATTTATTTAGTAGATTTTATAGCTGCCAATCTCAATAAATGACTCTGGGTGGCATACAGAGTTCAGAATTGGAAGATGAATTCTCTGACTTGATGCAGTTCCAAGCTACAGGCCATCATGAGATACTTATGAAGAGTTATTTCTTAAGCATTTAATCCATCTAACCTTTTACTGGGCTTTCATGTTTCTAGGTTCCCTAGAATGGTGAGATAGTTCAAGTAGTAGCTAAGTAGTAGAGAGAAGAATTAAATCTAAAAGGGACTTGCTGAAGGATTCCATCTCATTGGGAGACAAATTCATTGTTCATAATCTTTTAATATGGAAAGTCCTAGATCTTCTTCTGCGGAGGAAGATATGATTAAAGGAGCAGGACATAAGCTCTCCTCCTGATTTTGTGCATTCATTATACCCAACTGCATGCTTGGGGAAGATGACATCTGGATTTAATTGTTGTTTGCATATTGCACTTTTTTTTGTTCTAATTAATAACTGGTTTCTTACAGAAAATGGATAGGGATTCTTTGTCTTTGAAAGCATACAGAAAGGGAAACAGTAATTTCACAAAGCCAACCATATAATTTTAGAAGCATAAATAGATGCACACGCTTCTTTGTAGGAATATATAGTGTAATTTAAAATAAAATTATCTTCTTTTTTCCTGGGCAACTCTGATTTCCTGGGACTTTGCACTTTATATTCTGAAGATTTTTTACTTGCTTGCTCCTTCAATTCTTTGACAACTGTTAGGATTAAGTTCATCCTGAAATTTAGTGTCAGGAATGGAAAGCTGTCCACAAAACATCCCTTAGAGATACTATGCTAGAAGTTTCCAATTTATTACAATATGGGTGCGGGTGGAGGGGGTCCAGGCCATGAAAATGGGATTGCTTTGGCCTGATCTGACAAATTACAAAAATAACCAAGCATGCTGAGCAACTGAACAAAAGATGATGACACCAAAGCATCTGACTTGGGACTTTAAAATCTATGCTATGCTGAGTTTCTACTGAGTTCAGTGTAAGTCTGCATTCTTCAAAACTAATGTGGAAATGTAATCAGTCTGAAGGTACATTTTACAACCTTTGGTAGACAAGTAAGAAGGTTAAGATATTTTGGAATCAGGTATACTATTTTGATTTAGAAAATTTTGAAAATGGATGTAAAATTGAACACTGACCTTTTTTTTTTTTTTTTTAAGGATGGCAGTTAACAGATTGAAAGATAACATGTGACTTTGCTTTTATACATGACTGTCAACCCTGGAGTCATCTCTGAGCATCTTTAAAGTTGCCACAGCAGGGCTGGCTGGGGCTGTGAGAAAGGGAGGGGAAGTAGAGATAGCTGGGGGGATGTACAATCAAAATAACATTCTTTCTTTGGGGAACCAAGGACACTCTCACTAACACCTGGAGGGGCATGGATGGGAGCAGTGGTAGTATTCATTATTATTTTTTAATTACTGGTTCTGTGGATGTGGCTTGGTGGGCATGGCAGGGGAAGGATACTGTAAAATCCCCATTCCCTCCCCACCCCACTAACCTGCTTTCCAGTTCCGTTCTCCTGTGCAGGGCAACCAAAGAAGACCCAGCTGATCAGCTGGGACCTCAGAAGGCAGAGAATAGATGGGGGAGAGGCCAACCAGAGATGGTATTTACTGATTCTGTGAACTACTCAAAATTTTGCTATTGGTTCTCCAAAACCTGTCAGAACTGGCTGAATACCACCTCTGGATGGGAGACATTCAGGATGGGAAGAGAGACCTGATTGGGGCATGTGATGGTTGTGTGTGATGGGGGGTGGGGGAGAACTTTGGATTTTGATCTGGGTGGGGAAAATCCGGGGAACTTCAGAGTCAGGTTTTCACCAGCTGTGCCAATACGACATGCCTAATAAGCCTATACTTTGAGGAACCCTGCTTTGATTTCATTGGGGCTGTTACTTGGAACCCTGATATTGACACCAATTTGCACATGGCTGTATGGCCAAAGATAGAAACAGCCATATATACCCACAACAGAAAAATAAACTTTGAAACTAAGGGACCTATCTGAGATGGCAAAATTGACTGCTTTGCTTAGAGAAAAATAATTTGACTAAATTTCATGTCACATGGAGACATGTTAGACAGTGGTGGGATTCAAAAACTTTTACTAATGGTTCTGTGGGCATGGCTTGGTGGGTGTGGCCATGTGACTGGGTGGGCAGAGAGTTTTTTTTGCAGCCCCCACCTGTTTTTGGGAGCTTCCTAGATGAGCCTCTGGGAGGGTCAATTTTGCTCCCCTAAAGCTCCTCGGGGGCTCTGGAAGAAAAGGAACAGAGCATGGGGGGCGCACGCAGCACCTCTCCAAGCTCCATTTTGGGAGCTTCCTAGCCTCAGAAGTGCCTGGGGGGCATTTTTGCTCTCCTAAGACTCCTCTGGGGCTGTGGAAGAAAAGAAAAGGAACAGAGCATGGGAGGGGCATGCAGCAACCCTCCAAGCTCTGTTTTGGGAGCTTCCCAGCCTCAGAAGTGCCTGCGGGGCATTTTTGCTCCCCTAAGGCTCCTCTGGGGCTCTGAAAGGCAAAAAATGGAGGGGGGGGCTAACCTCCTCCCTCCATTTTTTGCCTTCCTGGGTCTCAGCAAAGGAAATCCTGGCACAGCTGATCTTATCTACAGCTAATTGTCAGGATTGAAAAAAAGAAATACCTTAGGTGAATGTCAGACAGGTAGGCGGGATGAGCGAGCATCAGGCAGGCAGGTGACTGGGGGGGGGGGTCATGGCCAGCCAGAACTTACTACTGGTTCAGCAACCCACACAAAATTCTTGCAACCCGTTTGCCTGATCTGGTGCGAACCAGCTGAATACCACCAGTGATGTTAGATTTCTTACAAAATAAGGAAAATAAATCAATCTTTGGCCTTGGGATTTAAGGACTAGATCATATTTGACAATCTGGACTTTGTTTTTCCTTGAAGACGTTTCGCTTCTCATCCAAGAAGTTTTTCAGTTCTTCTGTCTAAAATATATACCAAAGAAACTATTTATGGGAATATTTGTTCCTTTACTCACATGCAGCCCTCAACTTCTGACCACAACTGATTGTTGCTAAGTGAAGCAGTCATTGAGGGAATTTTGCCCCATTTTATATTTATTGCAATAATTGTTAAGGCCCTGTCACACTGGCTGACGGGTGCAAAATGTTTGTAAAAAGGACACAGCGGACGAGAAAAATGTTCCATCCGTTGTTATCCGTTCTCAAAAGGGGCAAAAATTTGCATAACCAGAGCGGACAACACGGAAAGGAACGGACGGGGGGAGGATGTAGGGCGGATGGAAAGCAGATGCTCCACGGAAGCCTAGCAGATGGAAGCAGATGAGAGTGGATGGCACATCCGCAAGGCTTCCGGGGGAGCGCAGCAAAGCGGAAGTGGAATGGAAAGAGCGGATGCAGAGTGGACGCCGAGCGGATGAAGCAGATGCACAGTGGATGCTGAGCGGATGAAGCGGATGCAGAGCGGAAGCCTAGCGGATGCCTAGCGGAAGCCTACCGGATGCCTAGCGGATGCCTAGTGTTCACTGCGCATGCGGGGAGGATGCATTGCATCAGCCCCGTGGATATAAAGGGAAGGAGCTCCCAAGCAGGTCACCATTCAGAGGAAAGACCTGCTTCCAGACACAGCTTGACAGCCAGCCAGCCAGCAACCCAACAACCATGGGGAAGAAGAGAAAGCCTCAGCCATCTGCTGCCAGCCCTGGCAAGAGGGACAGGGCCACCCTCCCACCCCCTGGCCCTCACTCTGCTTCTGCTGGGGCTTCTGCAGCCCGGGCTCGCTCTTCTGGGGCTGGGGCTTCTGCTGATGCTGCTTCTGAAGGAGCTGCTTCTGCTGATGCTGCTTATGGCGGTGGTGCTTCTGCTGGTGCTTACTCTGCTGACGCTGCTTCTGGCGGTGGTGCTTTTGCTGGTGCTAACTCTGCTGATGCTGCTTCTGGCGGTGGTGCTTCTGCTGGTGCTTACTCTCCTGGCAGTCCTCCTGGTGCTGGGGTTTCTGCTGGGGCTTACTCTGCTGGCGCTGCTCCTGGTACTGGTGCTTCTGCTGGTGCTTACTCTGCTGGCGCTGCTCCTCATCCTGCTGGTCCTGCTGGTGCTCCTGGTCCTGCTGGTGCTCCTGGTCCTGCTGGTGCTCCTGGTCCTGCTGGCGCTGCTGGTGCTTACTCTGCTGCTGCTGATCCTGGTCCTGCTGGTCCTGCTCGTGCTGCTGCTGCTGGTGGTGGTGGTCCTGCTGGTCCTGCTTTTGCTGCTACTGTTTCTGCTGCTCCTGCTGCTGCTGCTGCTGCTGCTGGTGTGGAGGAGCAGCCCCTACAACCTGTAAGCCCCTCTGATGAGGGCCCATATGGTCCTGCCAAAGGGAGGAAGAGGCAGACGTGAAAACGGGAGAGGAGGCAATACAACATAGAAGAGGAACATAAGGATGAGGTGCTGGAGTGGCTGAGAGAGAACGAGTATCTATGGTGGAAGGGACACAGGCTCTATAGGGACACCAAAAGGAAGCAGGCTGCTTGGAGAGAGAAGGCAGAGAGCCTGGGCTACAGCTCCATGGTCAAGCTGACGGCCAGAGAGACCTATGTGATGGCCAAGTGCAGCTTCCTGGAGGGTGAGTTCCACCACTGAGGAGCAGTCCCTCTCACAACCCTCTCTCTCAGGCAGCCTGCTGAGAGCCAGTCCTCTTCTGGCAGAGAGTCAGCTCCTGTCTCCAGGCAGGTATCTGTGGAGCATGCCATGACGGAGACCCCCCCGACAGCTGTACTACCCGTGGCGGAGCACGTGGAGGACCCCCTGACGCAGTGGGAGAAAGGAGACAGCACTTCCACCAAAGCCCAACCCGCATCCACCCCCAGCTCCACCTCCACAGAAAAGAAGAGAGGCAAACCGGAGGGGCAGAGGCACTCTGTCCTGCTGGAGATAAGAGACATCATCAGGAGCAGCGTAGATCTCCTTTCTCAGCTGGTACACCAATGCCCCATCCTCCAACCACAAACCCTTCCTCACCTATGTGAACCAGACCCTCATGTACATGGCAGAAACCCAGTACCAGGTGGTGAAGGACAGGATCACCGATCTTCTTCACAACCCTCCAGACCAAGATGAACCTGCTCCCACCCAGTCCAGGTCTGCTCCTCCAACCCAGGTGATGTCACTGCCCTTCCAAGGCTTTCCACAGGCCCTCCCCTACCAAGGCTATGGCTACCATGAGGTCCAGCAGCATAGGCAGAAGCCCTTCCCAGTCCAGGCACATGTACATCGGATGCCACCGGTGCCACTGATGCCACCCACGCCACAGATGCCACCCACGCCACAGATGCCACCGATGCCAGTCCTCACCCAGCTGCAGACCAGATAGCCCCACTACACTGCTCCTTCCTCCACCCCACAGCCAAGCCCGTCCTCAGTACATCTGTCATCGGTATTGGGGCTGACACCCCATGTCATGCAGGAAGGGGCTCTCAATATCACGGGGCTGAGCCAGCTGTCTGAGAGCTTCCTCAACACACCGTCCCCTGTTGTCCTCTCAGGGCCAGGCATCCCAGTGGCGCTTCAGACCAGCACTCCAGCAGCAGCCACCTCCACAGCACCTGGACCCTTCACCCCAGAGACTGGGCATGCCTCCGAGTGACCAAGAAGAGCGCCAGAGACTGGGTGGCTACCTGTTGACTTTATTTTTGCTTTGGACACTTGACTTGGGCCATTTTTCTTTTACAGCTTGTTGTTAATAAAGATTATCTTTGCTTCACACACTTGCTTCATTTATTTTATGAAATAAAGTCTTGGTGGAAACTTTTAGAAATGGTTTAAGCCTTTGCATGCTTATGGGATGGGTAAGGATAGCAGTGGGATGGGCAGGGATATCTTTGGGATGGGTAATAGCTGTGGGATGGGCAGGGATACCTGTGGGATGGGAAGGGATACCTGTGGGATGGGCAGGGATACCTTTGGAATGGGTAATAGCTGTGGGATAGATAAACCTCCAGTGCAAGCATAGTGGGACTGTATGGTCCACCCTCCCAGGTGCCACACCTATGGCCCTTTATTATCAATAACAATGTAATCATTGATCCACACATTTCAATATAAACACAACTCTTAATTAAATGCCCTGTTCATTGTAGGCCCACCCAACGTACATGGCCCAATCTCATCAGTGTGATGGGACAGGCTGAAGGAAGCATCCATTAATCATCTATCATCCTGTCTTGCCACTCCACTGCTCCAGCTGGGGAGTTGCACCAGTGTCTCAGGCGGTGGCTGTGCTTCTTCCCTTCACATGAGGCTCTGTTGGGGCCTTGCACATCCTCAGTGTCTATCAGGTTTCGCCCTTGCCTCCATTCACCAGGCTCCATGTCCCCATTGCCTTCTTGGAGGTCCACGAGCCTGTTCTGCAACACTGGGTAGCGGGTGCGCATGAGATTGTGCAGGGTGCAGCAAGCTTCCACGATCCTCCTCACGGTCTCTGGGCAATGCTGCATGGTGGTGAGAAGTACCTGGAACCTGTTGGCCAGGATGCCAAAGGTGTTCTCCACCATCCACCTCACCCTGGACAGCCTGAAGTTGAAGATCCTCTCTTCACGGGTGAGGAGTCTTGAAGTGTAGGGCTTCATGAGGTAGGTTCTGAGGGAGAAGGCGTCATCACCAATGATGAAGTAGGGCACATCTTGCATGTCGTTGGGCACGGGGTCAGGATCTGGGAAGCCCATGATGAGGTTGCGTTCCAGCCCCTCCTTGAGGTCACTGGCGTTGTATACCTGGGCATCTGAAGCTGACCCGTTGCCTGAAGCATCGATATACATGAACTTGTAGTCAGTATCAACCATGGCGAAGAGGATGATGCTGAAGATGCCCTTGTAGTTGAAATAAGTGGACTCCGACTTGGCTGGAGCTTTGCAGGCCACGTGCTTGCCATCTATGGCTCCAACGGTGTGGGGTAAGTACCACTGCTCTGCAACTTTCTTCCATCCTTCTTCAGTGGAGGGGCACTGGAGGAGCTCCTCCGGTATTCTTTGATGATGGCCTGCACCACTTCTCTGACCACAATGCTGATGGTGTTGTGTGGCACCCTCCAGCCGTACTGCATGCTCCTGTAGGTGTTCCCTGAGGCCAGGTGGCGGAGAGTCAGTGACAACTTGAGCCCAGGGTCCAGGCTGGGCTGGAGGTTGGTGTTTGTCTTGGTCAACCTGGGTCTCAGCCGCTCCACAACTTCATCAAACATGGCTGGAGGCATCCTCATCAAGTTCTGGAATGCACACGGGTCTTCATTCCTCAGCTTCACCATCAGCTTGTTGTACAGTCCGTACTCTGCTCTTCTCCCGATCCATCTTCAGACCCAGAAACTTCTTGGCCGCCTCCTTTTCTTCCTGTTGTAGTGTTTTTTTTTTTTTGAAAATTTTTTTATTAATTTTTTAACAAACAAACATATACCAACAAAACACAAAACATAGAAAACATAAAATATCTTTTTGGACGGCAGTTTGATCCCGAGTTACATCTTTTTGTACAGACATAAATTCAAGTTCATGCTTACTTTTATATAGCAATTCCATTTCTTGTTTACTATTTTACATTTTCTATATAGCTTCTCCCCTCTTTTCACTCTCTTAATTCTATTATATTTATTTCATCTCAATTTAAATCATTATACTTATATCTTTTGTCTGTCCTGTTTCAGCTGTCTATTATTTTTTCTCATTAACACAAAATTTCTTCTGTTATGACTGATTGGAGTATAATGCCTTGTCATACTTATCCTTCCCCTAATTTTAAAGCTTAACATAACACATAATTTTCATTCGGATTCTGCGTAATACATTCCAAAAATAAACTCAATATTTTAAAACAGAAAGAAAAAAGTTTTTTTTTGATATATAATATAATTAAAACAACAATCCATTGCAATTGAAATTATATCATTAAAATTAATATTCATTTAAATCTTAAACATTTTACACAATCCTTTCTAAATAAATATCATACTTCTATGGGAACACTTATAGATTTTGCTTAGTTACTTTCTTTAATTCAATTCTCTCATATTTAATTTCATTTATTTTATTTAAAAAAAAAATTTCGCTAAGTTACATTAAATATTTTGTCCCATTTTATAATCATATATTATTCCAATTTTCTAACATTATTTCAAATACAGATACAACAACACAATCTTATGTACCTTTGCAGAATCTCTTTTTCAGTTATATGTTTACCCATTATCTCTAAATAAAATCTGTTTCTTTACATCTAGTTTCAAACCTTTGTAGCTTCTCTTCCCTTCTTTCCTCCCTTGTTTCTCCCCTCTACCCTTTTTACCCCCTTGTCTCTTAATCTCCACCCTCTTGTGTATTCCTCTTTTCTGTTGCTTTCTGATATTGTGTCCACTTTTCACCTTGTTTTTCCCTTTTTTGGTTGTTTTTTTAAGTCTTAAATTCTCCATTCTCTTTCTCCTCTTTCCCCTTTCTTCCCCAAATAAAGTTGCTTGTTCATTAAGGATGGTTTCTTCTTCATCCCAATCTTCTTGTTCTTGTAATTTCTCATATGTAGAAATTACCATTTCTAAAAAATGAAAAATAGAGCCAAAAGAATCCTTCCCTTCTTGTTTCTCTTGATTATATTTTATAAATTCCATTTTCAGTTCATCCATAAGTAATGCCATTGTAAAAAAAAGAAAAAATTTAAACGACCCAAATGATTTTAATCATTCAAATAAGAATTTCCAAAAGTCCCAAAGTCACCAAGCAATCCAAATACACACAGTCTATTTCATTTAACACTTTCTTCTTTTTCTCACTTTTTTTTTCATTTTAATGCTTCAAAAAACTTCAGATTCTTTTTGACCTTCAATCCATCTGATAGAATAGTCAATTATGATCCAAAATGGAAAAATCCAATAATAAAAAGGCCCAAAAAACCAAAGAAGAAAAAGGATATATATGGACTGCACACTGCACTTTATTTATTTATCCAAGGCTCTTATTATGACTCTCTTCTCCAGCAAAGCCAAGCCTCAAGTGTTGAGATGTTGATAAGAGTCCAGGAAAACACCTGTAATAATATTTTTCTGTGCTCTCCCTCCATCTTATCACATTAAAATGTCCTTGAGAAGGAGTGTTTATACATTTCTCCCCAATTCAAGTAAAGTACTTTCAAGCCTCTAGTTGGCAGTGTTGCAAGATCTCTTAATACTTTTTCCCCCCTCAGCCAGAAAAAAGAGTAATGTATACAAAACTCAGAAGAAACAAAGGGGGCCTCTTTCCTAAAGAAAATTAAAAAATCAAAAGAAGCATAAAAATATATATAAGAAAAAATTCAATCTGGTTACCTACAAAGTCACATTAAAGTCCTCAGGAAAAAAAAAATAGTAAGGAAAGAATCCAAGCCTCAATTTGACATCACTTAAAAAACGCCGCTCACCCAGGTTCCAGTCAGACAAAAATAAAGCCACAGGTTTCTTCTTTGTTCAGGATATCCTTTCAGGTCTCAGCCAATTTGCAATACAAAAGAAGTTTCTCACCCAGCCGACACACCCTCTCTCCAGCCACTTTCTTTTCGGAGCTGTCCCGACTTCAGCAGCTTTGGAGGCTGCCTTTCCACCGCCAGCAAAAGGGCTTCTCCCGGATCAAACCAGAGATTTGCGATATCTCTGGGATCCTGGGACTGTGCCCTTCACAATCCCCGTCTCTACGGGACGGTTTAGGTCCGTTAGGACCGACCAGGGGTGAAAATATCAGCTGAGATCTCAGAGCCCCGAGATCTCAGCTGTAGCACCGAGACGAAGCTCCGCCTTCTTCCTTCCTGTAGTAATGTTGAAAGAGCCTGTAGATGGCTTCGCACTGTTGCAAAACGATGGTGGCTACCAAAAGGACTGTGTTACGATCCATGTTGGACATCAATGGATGCTGTGGAAGAGCAAGAGGCAGATGAAGGCTGCAGAGGTCTGCACAGCAGGGCTGCTGGTCTGAAAGTGAGATCCAGGTGAGTTGCTCCCCCTTTTTATAGGCAATATAGGTTTTCCACCATGTGTCCTTTTGCATACTGTAGCCATCCTCTAGACATCCTTAATATCCGAGATAGGTCCCCTCTGCGAACGTTTTTTCCATTTTAAATGCTTTGTTTGTGAGCTGCATCCGCTTTCATCCTTTCTCCATCTGTGCTACTGATGCTGCACGTCCATTCCGCGTCTGTTTTGCTTCCTTCCTGTGTCTGCTTTCCACTGGAGCGGATTTGAGTTGTGCGGATGCACAGTGGATGTCTAGCGGATGTAGCAGACATGTAACGGATGACGATGGATGCAGAACGGATGTTCCCCGTATGTGTAGCGGATGCAGAATGGACCCGTTGGATACATTTTCCGCTCAAAAAGATGGAACCTCAGTCGACGGATGCTGGACAGATAGAGAGGATGAAAAACAGAGGCAGTGAGTACAAAACGGATGAATCACGTTAACCAACAGATGGCAAGTGTTTCTCTCCATTTTACATCCTCTTTCCATCCATTGGTGCAGTGTGACATGGGCTTAAAGCAAACCACTGTAGTTGTTAAGTTAGTAACATAGTTACTAAGTGAATCTGGCTTCCCTGTTGACTTTGTTTGCCAGAAAGTTGGAAAAGGTGATCACATGATACCAGGGCACAGCAACCGTTATAAATATTAACCAATTGCCAGGCATCCAAATTTGTATCATATGTCCACGGGGATTCTGCAACAGTTGCAAGTGTGATTAATAGTTAAAGGTCACTTTTTTCAGTTGTAACTTTGAACAGTCAGTAAACAAATGTGTGTAAGTCAAGGGCTACCTGTAACAGAAGTGGTATTCAGCAGGTTCTGACCAGTAGTGGAAATTTTGAATAGTTCGGAGAACCGGTAAATACCACCTCTCGTTGGCCCCATCCCATCTATTCTCTGCCTCCTGAGACCCAGCTGGGTCTTCTTTGGTTGCCCTGCACAGGAGAATGGAGCTGGAAAGCAGGTTAGTGGGGTGGGGAGGGAATGGGGATTTTATACTATCCTTCCCCTGGAGTGGGGTGGGAATGGAGATTTTGCAGTATATCCTTCCCCTGCCATGCCCACCAAGCCACACCCACCAAGCCATGCATGCAGAACCAGTAGTTAAAAAAAACAACAACAACGAATACCACCACTGACTTGTAACTATATCCAGTCTAGGCTGTAAGGAAGCCAACATTCCAGAAGACAAGCTCAAGATCCAAAAAGATCTTAATGGATTTGAACAGTGGGCCTTTTCCAACAACAAGAAATTTAATGTGGAGAAAATCAAGGTTTTATACTTAATTAACCAGTGGACAGAGGACAATTAACCAGTGGAACATCTTGCCTTCAGAAGTTGTAAGTGCTTCATCACTGGGGGTTTTAAATAAGAGATTGGGCAGTCACTTGTCTGAAATGGTATAGGGCTTGAGCAGGGAGTATAGCAGGGGGCTGGACGAAAATACTTCCAAGGTCTCTTCTAGCTCTATTTTGATTCTAAGTGAGTGCTTCGTGTGGCATGGGTGTAAGAAGAGGTGGGAATCCCATGAATGCAAAAAAAGTAAGAACTGTCAATCATGAAGTCGGACACTCACTATCCAAAGCTGATTAGGTTGGAAATATCAGTGTAACAAGAAGAGCAACAGAGGACAGTGGAAAGAACTAAGAGGTTTGAAGAATAAGGAGTTGAACCAGGAAGCAGATCCTGGAATAAAGGCATATGAACATAAAGAATCTAGGATGGAACTGAAGGACAAAAAAATTCATGGGACAGACTTTGGGAAACAAGGAAGGAAAAATGGTAGGATAATTAATTACAGAAAGAACATGAAAATAACAGAAAAGGAAGATACAGTATATTGCCAGGTTTGCAAAGCATGTGCTAGCATGGGTTTTTAATACCTGCAACAATCCCAGTTCCAAAATAACACCACCTTTTGATGGAATAAATAAATTCCTAAGTTCTCAAAACTTCTCAAAAACCTACTTGGTTGCAGTTTTCCACTTAACTTCCCAATGCCTGCCTCTGTATTTATATTTTTTTCTCCAGAAATTTTGCCCTTTCTTAATATCTGTTTCCTATATTTCATTATCCATGCACTTTATTAAAACCATCGGGTGGTGATTAGAATTTTAAATGTGTATTTAAAGAGACCCCAAAGAGATGAACTGAATGTTAATAGAATTTAAGATACTCCATTAGCAACTTTATGCCATATTTATAAAATTCACAGGCGAAAGCGTTTAATTATATATGTTGATGAAATTTGAGCATAAAAAGTCCATCAGTGCATTAGCAGCAATGTTACAATATTTAGTTTTAAGGCTGAACACTCTATCTTCCCCCATATTTGCTCCAATTCATTAATTAAACTTGTCACATTTGTGTAGTTTGTTCTCCAAAATGAAAATGCCAGTATGCAAGAGAGACAACATCACAACCTAGAGGAAGGTTCTGGAGCCTGCTAATGGCTCCTCTATAAACTCTCAGCATCTGGGTGTCTTTAAGAAAAAGACAAAAGAAAGCAGGATTTAATTCTGGTCTGTACTAAACAGGCAAGACATAATAAAGAAGTTCTGCAAAACCCAGTTAGTTAGATGGGACTATGGATATCATTTTCATATCCTGATCAAGTAAACATGCTATCCTTCTCAGGGTGGACAGCCTGTTCTATGGGTAGAGGTTCCTTGCACAGTTTAGAAGTCTTTGTGTTGTGCACCAATGGTGTCCTTTCTTGGATTGTGAGGTTCTGTGCTTAGTCATTCATGTCCTGTCCATCTCTCATAAGGATTATTTCAATTCATTCTACATGGGGATTCCTTGAAGAATATTTAGAAGCTGCAACTGGTTCAGAACACAGCAATGTGGACAGTTCTGGAGACCTCTAAGGTGGAACCTTTGCCACCATAGTTAAACAAGCTGAATTGGTTGCCAATCTGCTTTGGATCTAAATCAAGGTGTTAGTTATCACCCTTAAACCCTTTGTAGCATGGGTCCAAGATATATAAAGTTCTGCCTAGTTGTTTTTGTTCTTCACCATGGAATTTTGCATTATAGAGTCTAGGAGAAGAGCCTTTTCTGCCATGACACCTAACTTTTGGAACATCTTACCACTGGAACTGAGAACGACACCTCCTTAGTCTTCTGGACCTTAAAACTGGCTTTGCTGGATGACATGGGGCCTTGATGAAGTTCCTAAAGATGGTAAGTAGTTTGTGCAGTGACAGAAAAGCTATCACCTCAGTTCCACTTAAGCCCATGGTTTTTAGTTGCATTTAATCCTTTGCAATTTTTTAATATGTATAACTGTTTTTATATTTCTATTTCTATTATCCTATAAGGCTATAAGCCACCTTTTGGGCAGTAAGAGGGAGGACATATGCATTTAATAAATAAATAATAAATGTGTTTGTGAATCAACAAGAATTTGCAGAGAAAATGGACTAACCCAGGACTTTTCATTGTTTGGAGCAAAGAAACAAGATTGTGCCCCCTCCATTTCTCTCAATCTGTCAGCTGGTGCTCCATTAAAAATCCAAGAAAGAAATACTTAGACTCCTTTAATCAGAGAGAAGATATCTTTTACTGGAAATCAAGTAGTAGCAACAAAAGAATTCAGAATCTGAGAAAATGGGCATGTAAATCACATATACAAAGTAATGGCAACGTTCCCACCCCCAATAGTTCAATTGGTTCATCCAATTAAAAGTTGTGTATATCATCATATGGGCATCTCCAGGTGGTGATGAGGCTTCTGTTCCTTGATCTTGACATAGTTTGATAAAGAGTTGCAGCTGCACATAGCATAGAATAGAAACCTAAAGGCCCTGTCACATCGGCCGAAGAATGCAAAAAGTATGTAAAAAGGACACAGTAGACGAGAAAATGTTCCATCAGTTGTTATCTGCTCTCAAAAGTGCCCCAAATTTGCATAGAGAACGGACAACAATGGAAAGGAACAGACGGGGAGAGGACGTAGCGAGGATGTTAAGTGGATGCTCCACGGAAGCCTAGCAGATGGAAGCAGTTGGAAGCAGATGACACATCCACAGGGCTTCCGGGGAACACAGCGAAGCAGACGCGCAGTGGAAGAAACGGATGCAGAGCGGATGCCTAGCGGATCATGCGGATGCATCACGGATGCCTAGTGGATGCCTAGAGGATGCCTAGCGGATGCCTAGCGGATGCAGAGCAGATGCAAAGCGTTCACTGTGCATGCGGGGAGGATGCATTGCGTCAGCCCCACAAATATAAAAGGATGCAGCTCGCAAGCAGGTCACCATTCAGAGGAAAGACCTGCTGCCAGACAAATCTCCAGCCAACAAACATGGGGAAGAAGAGGAACCCTGTGCCTACTCCTGCCAGCCCTGGCAAGAAGGACAGGGCCACTATCCCACCCCCTGGCGCTGACTCTGCTTCTGCTGGGGCTTCTGCTGCTGGGGCTGACTCTGCTGGTGCTGGTGCTTCTGCTGGTGCTGCTCCTGGTGCTGGTGCTTCTGCTGGTGCTTACTCTGCTGGTGCTGCTCCTGGTGCTGGTGCTTCTGCTGGTGCTTAGTCTGCTGATGCTGCTCCTAGTGCTGCTGGTGCTGCTGGTGCTGCTGGTCCTGCTGCTACTGCTTTTTCTGCTGCTGCTGTTGTTGCTGCTGGTGGTGTGGTGGACCAGCCCCAAGAACCTCAAAGCCCTACTGATGAGGGCCCAGAAGGCCCTGCCAGAGGGAGGAAGAGACAATCATGCGATAGGGAGAGGAGACAGTACTCCATCAAAGAGGAACATGAGGATGAGGTGCTCGAATGGCTGAGGGAGAATGAGTACCTCTGGCGGAAGGGACAAAGGCTCTATCGAGACACCAAGCGGAAGCAGGCGGCTTGGAGAGAGAAGGCGGAGAGCCTGGGCTACACTTCGGAGGTGCTCCTCAGCTGGTGGAAGCACATGCACACCTGGTACAGGAAGCTGCACCTCAAGAAATCTGGCCAGGCCGCGGTCAAGCTCACCAACTGGGAGACCTATATGATGGCCAAGTGCAGCTTCTTGGATGGTGAGATCCACCACTGAGGAGCAGCCCCTCTCTCAAACCTCTCTCCCAAGCAGCCCACAGAGAGCCAGTCCTCTTCTGGGCAAGAGTCAGTTCCTGTCTCCAGGCAGGTATCTGTGGAGTGCCCCCCGACAG
Source organism: Laticauda colubrina (assembly GCA_015471245.1). Taxonomy (NCBI): domain Eukaryota; kingdom Metazoa; phylum Chordata; class Lepidosauria; order Squamata; family Elapidae; genus Laticauda; species Laticauda colubrina. The sequence goes on along the minus strand of BLBF01000042.1, from coordinate 15,416,083 downwards.
AGACCTTCCCGACAGCTGCACTCCCTGTGGCGTAGCGCATGGAGGACCCCCTGATGCAGTTGGAGCAAGGAGAGGCTGCTGCCACCAGAGATCAACCCACCCCCACCCCCAGCTCCACCTCCACAGAAAGCAGGCAGAGAGGCAGACCGGAAGGACAGAGCCACACTGTCCTACTGGAGATCAGGGACACCATCAAAAGCAATGTAGATCTCCTCTCTCAGCTGGTACACTGACATACCATCCTCTAACAGAAAGCCCTTCCTCACCTACATCAACCAGACCCTCATGGACATGTCCGAATCCCAGTACCAGGTGATCAAGGAGAGGATCACAGGTCTTCTGCACCACCCTCCAGGCCCAGCTGAACCTGCTCCGACCCAGTCCAGGTCTGGTCCTCCACCCCAGGTGATGTCACAACCCTTCCAAGGCTTTCCACAGGCCCTCACCTACCAAGGCTATGGCAACCAGGAGTTCAAGCAGCACAGGCAGCCCTTCCCAATTCATCGCATGCCACAGGTGCCACCAACGCCACCAATGCCACAGATGCCACCCACGCCACAGATGCCACCAATGCCTCACCTCGCTCACCTGCAGACCAGACAGCTCCACTACACTCCTCCTTCCTCCACCCCACAGCCAAGCCCAGCCTCAGAACATCTGTCATCTGTCTTGGGACTGAACCCCATGTCATGGAGGAAGGGGCTCTCAACATCACAGGACTGAGCCAGCCCTCTGAGAGCTTCCTCCACTCACTATCGCCTGTTGTCCTCTCGGGACCAGGCACCCCAATGGTGCCTCAGACCAGCACTCCAGCCACTGCCACCTCCACAGCACCTGGACCCTTCACCCCTGAGACTATGGGCATGCCTCAGAGTGACTGAGAAGAATTCCAGAGACTGGGTTGCTACCTGTTAACTTTATCTTTGCTTGGGACACTTTATTTGGGTCATTTTGTTTTACAGTTTGTTATTAATAAAGTTTATCTTTGCTTCACACACTTGGTTCAACAAGGTTTTGACTATTCACCCTGTATTTTATTTTCTGCTTTTCTTTTTTCTTTTTTGCCAATATGTAAGACAGAGCGTTTTTTGTTTGAGATTTGAAGTTGCCATTTGTTTGACCATTCTGATACATAGTCGAGGTTTTTTTTCAAGGATAGCAGTATTATCTGGGTTGTTGAATAGCTTTACATCATCAGCGAAGAGAATGCAATTACTTTTAATTTGATCACAGATTTCATTTATGTAATGTATGAAGAGATTTGGTTCTAGAACACTGCCTTGGGGGACACCACTGTTTAAGGCCCGGTCCAACTGCACTTACAGATGCAAAGAGGATGTAAAATGCTAAAAAAGGTTGCCACCCATTGCAAAATCCGTTGTGTACAAATTGCATACGTGTTTCATACGCTCTATCCGTCGAGCATCCGTCCACTGCAATTTCATCCACACAAGAAATTTTGAGCTGCAAAAAACTTTGTGAACGGATGAACTTTCAGCCGCGTACAATGTACATCCGTGACATATAAGGGCAACAAATGTTCTATGTCCATTATCATCTGTTAAACGTCCACTGTATCCTCTCTGCATCCTCTGGCCATCCCCTCAACTCACATCCGCTGCAGCTGAAAACGGAAAGAGGGAGGAAACAAAAGATACACGGAATGTCTACACAGCATTAGTAGCATGGAAATAGAAAGGATGTAAGCAAATGCATCTCGTATATAAAGTATTAAAAATGGACAAAACGTTTGTGCCTGGCATGTATCTCGTATATTTAGGATGTCTGGAGTATGTCTAGAGTATGCAGAAGGACACCTAGTGGACAACCGAAGTTTTCTATAAAAAGGGAGAGAAAATCATCTGGATCTCAATATGAGTCCAGCAGCCATGGTGTACAGACCTCTTCACCCTTGGTCTTGGTCTTCCACATCATCAATTGTTCTCCACCATGGATCATGACACTGTCCGTATGATAGCTGCGCTAATTCATCACCAGAACCAAAACCTGTTCAGACTGTTTCAACTTTTACACAGAAGGAGAAGAAGGAGACGTCCAAGACCTGTGTGGATCCGAGGATGGATCGTGAGAAGAATGGAGTTTGGACTGTATGACCAGTTGATAGTGGAGCTGAGGAATGAAGACCCTTGTGCATTCCATCACTTCACAAGTATGCTACCAGCCATGTTTGACAAAGTTGTACAGTGTCTGAGACCCAGGTTGACCAAGCCTAGCACCAACTTCCATCCCAACTTGGACCCTGGACAGAAGGTGGCACTGACTCTGCGGCACCTGGCCTCTGGAACCACATACAGAAACATGCAGTAAGCGTGGAGGGTGCCACACAACAGCATCAGCAAAGTGGTCAGAGAAGTGGTGCAGGCCATCATTGAAGAATATGTGGAGGAGCTCTTCAAGTGCCCCACCACTGAACAAGGTTTGAGAAAACTTGCAGAAGAGTGGTATCAGAGGTGGAACTTCCCCCACACCGTTGGAGCCCTAGATGGGAAGCACGTGGTCTGCAAAGCTCCAGCCAACTCATGGTCCACTTTTCACAACTACAAGGGCTACTTCAGTATCATCCTCTTTGCCATGGTCGATGCTGACTACAAGTTCATCTACATCGATGCTTCAGACAATGGGTCAGCTTCAGATGGCCAGGTATACAACGCCAGTGACCTCAAGGAGAGGCTGGAACACAACATCATCATGGGTTTTCCAGATCCAGACCCCCTACCCAATGACACACAAGATGTGTCCTACTTCATCATTGGTGATGACGCATTCTCCCTCAGAACCTACCTCATGAAGCTGTACAGTTCAAGATACCTTACCCGTGAAGAGAGGGTCTTCAACTACAGGCTGTCCAGGGCAAGACGGGTGGTGGAGAATGCCTTTGGCATCCTGGCCAACAGGTTCCAGATACTTCTCACCACCATGCAGCATGACCCAGAGACCATGAGGAGCATCGTGGAAGCTTGCTGCATCCTGCACAATCTCATGCGCACCCGCTACCCAGTGTTGCAGAACAGACTTGTCGACCATCAACAAGGGAATGGGGACATGGAACCTGGTGCATAGAGGCAAGGACATAACCTGATAGACACTGTGGATGTACAAGGCCCCAACAGAGCTTCACGTGAAGGGAAGAAGCAGCGCAACCTACTGAGACACTGGTGCAACTCCCCAGGTGGAGCAGTGGAGTGGCGAGACAGGATGATAGATGATTATTGGATGCTTCTTTGAGCCTGTCGCATAACACTGATGATATTATGCCATGTATGTTGAGTGGTCCTACAATGAATAGGGCATTAATAAAGAGCTTTGTTTATTTTAAAATGTGTTGATCAATGAATAAATTGTTATTGATAATAAAGGTCCATCTGTGTGGCAGCTGGGATGAGGGACCATACAGTCCCACTATGCTTGCACTGGAGGTTTATCTATCCCCCAACTATCCTCATCTATCCCACAAGCATGCAAAGGCTTAACCATTTGTTCAAAGTTTTAACCAACACTTTATTAAGTAAAAAAAAATGAACCAAGTGTCTTAAATAACCTTTATTAACTTTCTTTGGTAAACTTTATGACTTTATTAAATAAGCAAAATGAACCAAGTAAAGTGTCTTAAGCAAAGATAACCTTTATTAACTTTCTTAACTTATGACTTTATTAAACAAGCAAGATGAACCAAGTAAACTGTATTAAGTGTGTTAAGCAAAGATAACATTTATTAACTTTTTTAGGTAAATTTATGACTTTATTAAAAATGCAAAATGAACCAAGTAAAGTGTCTTCAGCAAAGATAAACTTAACAAGTACAACTCAGTCTCTGACACTATTCTCAATCACTCTGAGTCATGTGCATGGTCTCAGCTGTTAAGCGGGCAGGGACTGTGGAGTTGGCTGTGGGCTGAGTGCTGGTCTGAGGCACCATTGGGGTGCTTGGCCCCGAGGGTACAACAGGGGATGGTGTGTTCAGGAAGCTGTCCGAGAGCTGACTCAGTCCCATGAGGCTGAGAGGCCCTTCATTAAGGACTTGAGATGTGAGGCTCAAGACTGATGACAGATTGTCCGTTGACGGGCTTGGCTGTTGGTGGAGGAAGGAGGAGTGTAGTGGGGCTGTCTGGTCAGCAGCTGGGTGAGGACTGGAGTCTGTGGTGTGTGATGAATCTAGGCCTGGACTGAGAAGGTCTGTTTTTGCTGTGGGAAGTCCTGGTTGTCATAGCCTTGGTAGGTGAGGGCCTGTTGAAAGCCGTGGAAGGGCTGTGACATCACCTGGGTTGGAGGAGCAGACCTGGACTGGATCAGAGCAGGTTCAGCTGGGCCTTGAGGGTTGTGCAGAAATGCTGTTATCTTCTCCTTCATCACCTGGTACTGGGCCTCAGGCAGGTCCCTGAGAGTCTGGCTCACGTAGGTGATGAAGGGCTTTTGGTCCGAGGATGCTCTGTCCAAGTGGACCAGGTGAGAGAGAAGTTCTGTGCTGTGAAGTGCTGTGAAGTGCTGTTCACTTCTGTGCTGTGTCCCTGATCTCCAACAGCACACTGTGGTCCTGGCCCTCTAGTCTGCCTTTTTGCCTGCATCCTCTGGAGCTGGGGGTGGGGGTGGGTGGACCTCTGGTGGCTGCTGCTTCTTTCTCCATTTGTGACTGCAGGGCGTCATCCTCCACGGAATCCTTCAAGTCTGGCGGCATGGGGAGTGCAGCTGTCAGGGGGGTCTCTGCCATGGGGCCCTCTGAAGACAGCTGCCTGGACAGGGTAGCTGGCTCCTGACTGGAAGAGGACTGGCTGTCTGTGGGCTGTCTGAGGGAGAGGGGTCTCAGAGGGGCTGCTCCTCAGTGACGGATCTCACCCTCCAGGAAACTGCACTTGGCCATGACGTACATCTCCCAGTCAGTGAGCTTGACAGTGGCCTGCCTGGATTTCTTGAGGTGTAGCTTGCCATAACAGATGTGCATGTGCTTCCACCATCCAAGGAGTACTTCTGCAGTGTACCCCAGGCTCTCTGCCTTGTCTCTCCAAGCTGCCTGCTTCTTCTTGGTGTTGTGATACAGTCTGTGGCCCTTTCTCCAGAGGTACTCGTTCTCCCTCAGCCATTCTAGCACCTCATCCTCATGCTCCTCCCGAAACGTGTACTGTTTCCTCTCTCCCTTCTGCTTCCCTTGCCTCTTCCTCCCTCTGGCAGGGGCTTTAGCAGGGCCTTCACGGGCTTGAGCAGCAGGGCCTTCAGAGGCTTCAGCAGCAGGGCTGAACAGGTTCAGAGTCAGTGCCAGGGGGTGGGATGCTGGTTCTGTCCTTCCTGCCAGGGCTGGAATGAGCAGGCACGGGCTTCCTCTTCTTGCCTTACTGATGAACCATGGTGTTCCTGCTAGATGTACGTGGCAGCATGTTTTTCCCCTGTATGCTGACTCCATGCGTGCTGCATCCTTTTATATCTGCGCAGCTGACACAATTCATACTCCCCGCATGTGCAGGGAATGCTTTGCATCCAATATACATCCACGCGGCATCTCCTTTGTTTCCTATAGGCATCCGTGATGCATCCGCTTCATCCGCTATGCATCCGCCCCTTCCGCTATGCATCCACTTCAAAATTCTCCCCCAGAACCCTTTCGGTGGTGTCATCCACTTTCATCCGCTGTCATCCACTAGGCTTCCTATGAACATCCATTTAACATCCCCGCTACATTTACCCACATCCGTTCTTTTCCATTCTTTTCCATTCTGTTTATGCAAATTTTTACCACTTTTTGGAGCAGATGACAATGGATGGAGCCACCCTTTAAATTTTGCTCGTCCGCTGTGTCCTTTATGGATACGTTTTGTGTCCATCGGACTGTGGGACCGGGCCTTTACAGATACAGAATTTGATAAGACGCTCCCATTTGTTATCTGTTTGACAGGAATGCTTCTTTCCAGTTACGCAGGTGTCCAGAGATACCGTAAGATTTTAGTTTTAGGAGTAGTTTGTCATGTACGACTGAATCTAAGGCTTTACAGAAGCCTATGTAGATTGCATCTGTTGTTTTGCCCTGATCGAGTTGTGTAGTCCATATATTTTTGCAGTGTAAGAGTTGCAGATTTCAAGATAGTTTTTTTCTGAAACCAAATTGTTTATTTGAGAGTATATTGTTTGTCTCTAAATGGAGGATAATGGATTGGTTAATAATTGATTCCATGACTTTACTATTAGGTCCTTTCAGGGGTGAGATGGACCTTGAGTCTTTTAGTTTGTTGTTTATAAAATTTTAGAAAGTGTGGGTAGATTTGGTGCACAGAAGATTTTTCACTTGTTTAATGTGATAATTGGTGTATTCAGTCTTTATCTGATGGCATACATTTTTGTATCAAATATCAAAAGCAAATATATGTATTTGCTTTTGAAGTTGGCAATGTGACCAGATTTGTTTTCTGCCAAAGTGATCTCTTTTTGGTTGAAGCTTCCTTATTGTCATGAGTAAGCTTTTTTTTCTGCTTTTTGGAGTTGTTATTGGTACATATAGTTTGATGACTCTTTTGACTTCAAGTAAAAATATGTTGTAATGGTCTTCAACAGTACTGCATCCAGTGAATAGAAATTGCCAATCAAGGGATGAGAGATGGTTGTCGATAAGATTATAGTTGCCTTTTTTGAAGTTATAATTGGGGATCACATCGTTGTGCTGATTTTTGTGTGGACATATGTTAAATGTCAATCATGCTGTGGTCACTGTTGGAAAAAGGTTCTTTAATTTGTATTCTGTAAATTGAATTCAAACTTTTGCAGAAGATGAGATTGAGGCAGTTGTTCCAGTCCCAGGTTTGTTACAGCGTTTTAGAAGGTTGCATGTTTGGGTTCAGTTTTACATTCGTTTAGGGTCCAGTTAATATAATGAAGTCACCAAGAAAGATAAAAGTATGTGGGCAGGATGTTGCCCATGTTAGTGAATTTAGCTTGTTTACATGTTCAATGTCATAATCAGGGTGTCAGCTGGTGCTCTATTCAAAATTCAAGAAAGAAATACTTAGATTCTTTAAATTAGAGAAAATATATCTTTTACTGAAAATGAAGTGGTAGCTACCATAGAATTTTGAATCTGAGAAATTAGGCACGTGAATCACATGTACAAAGTGATGGAAATGTTCCCCCCCCCCAATAGTTCAACTGAATCTTCCAATTAGAAGTTGTGAATATGATCATGTGGACATCTTCAGGTGGTGATGAGGCCTCTGTCCATTGACCTTGGCATATTTTGATAACGGGTTGCAGCTGTGCAGAGAAAAGAAAGCTAAGCGAGAAATAGAAACCTAACCCTGATGTATGCTCCCCCCTCCTCATTTTATACAACAGTAGAATGTAACACCTCCAGCTCGCTTCCCAGACTCACCCCCTCCTCCCTCTTATGACAGCCGAAAGATGCCAAGCGACAGTAGAAGATCTTGAAGGCTGACACAGGGGGTCTGTAACATAGTAAGAATTGAAATGTGATATTTAAGGATAGTTCTCAGATGATGGTCTCAGGAATAGCAAGCTCTTGGGTAACTTGGTTGATTTTTAGAGGGAAAGGACTTTTTATAGAAGATAGCAACACCATCTCCTCTACGGATTTCATGATCTGATCGGTAAACATGATAGTCTCTTACTGTGGTAATGGAGTCAGGGAGAGATGCGTTGAGCCATGTTTCACAGTCAAATATGATGTTGAAATTAGCCAAAAAATCACAGCCAAATATGATGTCAAATTGAGTGAACACAGCTAAGTGTAATTTATTCAGCCATAGAAGTAATCCGATTGGCAGCTGGCTTTTATTTCTGTAAAAGGGATGTTTATTGTAGTTAATGGCAGTAAACCAAGTTAGGGGATAGAGGATATAACATCTGGCAAACACAACTCTGTTCTTCAAGGGAGGCAATTGTTTATATTGGCAAAAAGATGGGGAAGAAGAAGGAAGATACCAATTCATCATGAAGAGCAGTATGAAGTATAGTTTCCTTTAGCATGTCCACTGAGTTTGCTTAATGATAGGCCATGCTATTTCAACTAAGGCAACCAAGATTATGAATATTGCCTGAAAGTTCTCAGTGACTAAGGAGGTGTCTGGAAAAGCTTCTTATTATCCAAAACCACATGTGATTGTGAAATGACACTTTGACATACCACAAGAGAGGTGATATTCAGCCAGTTCTGACAGGTTCTTGAGAACTGATAGCAGAAAGTTTGAGTAATTCAAAGAACCGGTAAATACCATCACTGGTTGACCCTGCTGCCATCTAATTATTGCCTCCTGAGTCCCAGCTGATTGGCTGAGTCTTCTTTTGCTGCCCTGCACAGGAGAATGGAGCTGGAAAGCAGGTTAGTGGGTTGGGGAGGGAATGGGGATTTTACAGTATCCTTCCCCTGCCATGCCACACCCACCAAGCCACATCACACCCAGCAAGCTACGCCCACAGAACCAGTAGTAAAAAAATTGAATATCATCAAAAGGTTGCATTAAGAGTGATGATGTGTTTTAGCAAACAACAAAAACATGTTCAGCTGTATAAATGGAACAATGTCTGTTCTGAAGGTCATTTAAAGGTTAGGATCCCAAAGAATGATGCCCAGATGCACAGTAAAATAATGTTCCTTTAGAAACAATAAAAACACACCTGCTGCTAGCTAGGATCACCTAGAGGTTAGTAGACTGCAGAGCATTAATCACTGGCAGGTTTCTTTATGATTTGAGATAAATCACTCCCAAATGGTTAACATTCTTCCTCCCCCATTTGAAATCTTGTTGTTTAAATGAAGATTGGGTTAACAGAAATGATTTTTGGAATAGAAAAGCCAAGAGCTGTTTTCATAACATATTTTTGGCTCAGAATTCTTGAGCATATTTTGCTCAACATATTTGTTCATAAAACTTAAAAAATCTAAGCAAAAATAAAACTGAAGAGATCTTGCATGCCCAATGTCTGTCCTCCCCAGTGTAAAAGACAATGTCTTGATAATCTCTTGGGATACCTGCTCTGATGGTGGTCATCACAGGCAGATGGCTAACTAGCTTCTGCTTGAATGCACACAATACAGGGGAGGGTAAATGCTTCCAACTGCAGAAATTTTCTTCCTGAATCATTTTGCTTGGATCTGAAATAAAAATAGGCATATTCCAATCATCCTCTAAGGGGATGGAATGGCTCAGTGGCTAAGATGCTGAGCTTGTCGATCAGAAAGGTTGGCAGTTTGATAGTTTGAATTCCTAGCACCGCATAATGGAGAGAGCTCCCGTTATTTGTCTCAGTTTTTGCCAACCTAGCAGTTCAAAAGCATGTAAAAATGCAAGTAGAAAAATAGGGACCCCTTTGGTGGGAAGGTAACAGCATTCCGTGTACCTTCTGCATTTAGTCATGCTGGCCACCTGACCATGGAGATGTCTTCGGACAGCACTAGCTCTTTGGCTTTGTAACAGAGATGAGCACTGCCCACTAGAACAAAAACGACTAGCAAGTTTGTGCAAGGGGAACCTTTACTTTTAATCATGCTCTAAACCACTGATACCCAACCTTTTTGTACCAGAGACTGGTTTCACAGAAGACGATTTATCCATGGACCAGGAATGGGGAACTGATTTCATTTTTGCTTGCTCGCGCACTGCTCAAATCCAGCTGTGCAGCCTGGTTCTTCATAGGCTCTGGCTTGTACTGGTCCATGGCTGAGGAATTGAGGATCCCTGCTTTAAACTACCACCTTTCTTTTGAACACAATCGCCTGTAAGAACTTTGGCTGAATACTGAAGATGGTGCTAATGTCACATTTGGGACTAATAAGCAGTATCTTTCTGCCTCTGGGTCTCATCCAATTCATTTCAGTGTGTTCACTCTGTGCCAGTCTTGAAATGGAAGTATTAAGAACTCCCAGAAATCGGAAGCAAGGATTTTGTTTATTAATTAACTATCCAAAATCAATGCAAACATCATTTCTGGCAGCCACTTATAATTAATTAATCCATTTAAACTGAACAGCACACAGACACAGACACAAACACAGACATAGACACACACACACACACATAAACTCAATAACAACAGAACAAAACACCTCCACCCCCACAGTTTGGCAACTTCAAAGATGTCTGCAAAAAAACAGGAAAAAGAAGAGTGAATATGAATGAGTCGGTATATGAGAAGCAAAGCAGGTATCAGCTTTGCATTTTGATTGCCATGATGTTCAGTTCCAAAATTTAATTATGTGGAGAGGATTACGAGATCCTTCAAAAGCCTTCAAATCAACATAGTTGGCACTAGGAAATGTTACAACTGAAGGGTATTTTTTTTTCTTTTTTCTTTGCCAACAGCGACAAACATGACTTTTGCAAAGCTGAAATTCTGTTATTCATCATGTGATTGTATTAATCAGAAAAAAAGGAATCAGAGGAGGGAAAGAGAAAAATACAATAGAAAGAATTGTGCTCCCCCAAATGACCTAACAATTGGTCGTCCTTGACTTATGGCCACAATTGAGCCCAAAATTTATATTGGTAAGAGAGACGGTTGTTAAGTGAATCTGGTTTCCCCATTGACTTTTCTGTCAGTAGGCCCTAAAAGGTGATCACATGACCCCAGATGCTTGGAAACTAATTCATATTTATGATAGTTGCAACTATCATAAATACGAATTAGTTTCCAAGCATCTGAATTTTGATCACATGACCATGGGGATGCTGCAATGGTCATAAGTGTGAAAATGGTCATAAATCACTTTTTTCCAGTGCCATTGTAATTTTGAACAGTCACTAAACGAATTGTTGTAAGTTGAGGATTTGCTGTATTTTATCTTCCTGGGGGTGAGCCTAACGGAAGAAACAATACCAGACAATTAGCTGCAGAAACATCAAATATTAGCTTTATGTGTAGTCAAGTGAAAAGAAGGACTAAGGGAGATATGATAGCAGTGTTTCAATATTTCAGAGGCTGCCACAAAGATGAAAGGGTCAACCTATTTTCCAAAGCAAAAAACAATGGATAGAAACTAACCAAGGAGTGAAGCAACCTAGAACTAAGGAGAAATTTTCTAAGAGTGACAACAACTGCCTTCTTTCTTGTTTTCCTTCTTGTTTGTTCTAGAGCAGGGATGTCCAACTTGCACTATCACAGTGATGCACATGACATATTGCAACTTTTTCCTCCTTTGCTAAGCTGGGTGTGGGCATGGCCAGCACGTGACACATCTGTCCCACAGGCCGTGAATTTGACAGCCCTGTTCTAGAGAAAAAGGCTGCAGGTAATTTTGGAGAGATTCAGAAAGAGAATCTCTCCAACCACCCCCTCCCCCTCTCTCTCCCCCTCCTCTTCCTTTCCCCCTCCCCCTCCCCCTCCCCCTCCCCCTCCTTCTCCCCCTCCTTCTCCTTCTCCTTCTCCTTCTCCTTCTCCTTCTCCTTCTCCTTCTCCTTCTCCTTCTTCTTCTTCTTCTTCTTCTTCTTCTTCTGACCAGCTTGCCTTCAGAAGTTGTGGATGCTTCATCACTGGGGGCTTTTAAGAAGAGATTGGACAGCCATTGTTCTGAAATGGTATAGGGTTTGAGCAGGGAATAAGTCTGAGCCAGGGAGGTGTTGGACTAGATGATCTCCAAGGTTCCTTCCAACTCTGTTATTCTGTGTTCTATGTAACATAAAAATTTTCTCATGGCTCAGAATCTTCATCTGTTTCTGAATGTTTAGCTTATACTGAGGAGGATGAACTCTTGTATGGGAATTAAAATGAAGATAGTGATAGAACCTACTGGATCTGTAAAGCTCACTGTGGTGGTTTTGGAAATACTCTTGCACTCCTATAATGACAAGGAATATGCTGATTAGAGAAGCAGTGAATGAAGTTAAATGCAGTGCCATCAAGCAGGCAAACTTGATTCTGAAAACATACATGGAGCAAACCATACACTAGAAATCCATCTGGGCTGGTATTTCCTTTTAGGATAGAGCAAGCATCATGATGGGCCGCTTAAGCCCAGAAGCTTAGGAAAGGCTTTCTTCAGTGATGGCTGCCTGAACAACAATTCACCATCACCAAAGGGGCCATTATATAACTAATGTAGCAACTGAGAAATGCTCTACTTTTCCCACAACAATTTTAATTCAATTTCATGAAGGAAAATTTGCATGCAAAAACCAGAGTATCCAGGAAGTATTCTGCATTGTGAAATTAGAAAAAGACAACTCCAACCTTATTGTAACTGGGGAAAATAATAATTCAAATAAAAACAATATAAAATGAAAATGCAAGAGAGAGAGGGGGAGGGAGGGAAGGAAGGAAGGAGAATGATACCTATGCTTATTGTATGTTGGGATAATTGTGTAGAGCAGGGGTGTCAAACCCACTGGGGATTAGATGTGTCATGTGCTGGCCCTGCCCCTGCCCAGTTTAGCAAAGGGGGGGAAAGTCTCAATTTGCCACATGATGCTGCTGTGACAAGGCGAGTTTGACACCCTTGTTGCAGGGAGATACCAAGATGGAAATGGGATTCTTCCCTTGGGACAGAAGGATGGACTTGAGAGCCCTGCTTGACCAATGGCAAGGAGCTGGAGCTAATGTGGTTGTAGGCAAAAATATAATAAAAATATCTCAAAGGGCATGGTCCTTTTTTTCCTGGATTCCTTTCTTTTCCTTTCCTGGGCTGAGATCATGTTGTTAGAATCCCAGCTGAGAAGCTTCCACTGTTCTGCCTTATTTATGCCTCCAGGTGAGATTTAATTACAGTTAGCTCAGATGTTTCTTCTCCAGAAAGAACATGTTAACATTTCTTAAGAAATAAAGTTAACAGTATGAGAATCTTTTCAGAAAGAACATCTCTTGAGTACCAGGATTCAGTCAGAATGACCTTTTCAGCTTCTATTTACCACTTTTTAAGATGAGGAAAGTTTCTTTTCTTAAAACCCAGTCTTATCCTTAACGACAATATTTTGTGGAACTTTTGAAAAGCTTCTTAGCAAAAACAGTACATATGTACTCCTTGTTTTCATTATTTGCTTGTGCTTTTGAGTTTTTTATATTCTGATATTTTTTATGTCCAAGGAATATGTTTCACTGTAACCAACTTTCAGTTTCCTCAATTTCAAGTATCCCAACATTACATAACCACTTTCCCGAGTTTCCACTGCTTTCATCATTTATACTAAATTTCTTTCCCTGCTTTTGAGTTGGTGCCATCTTTGAATCAAGACAGAATTTATTTTGTCATTGCTGATTCCTACCCTAACTCTGCTACATTTAGTTTGAGTCATTGCTGAATGGTACTGTCCTGATTTATTAATTTGTCACTCATTATAGACAAGGTAATTAGCACTCTCCTCTGGCTTTGCTGTCCTCCCATTTCAGAATGTCACAAGTTAGCAGGGAAAATCTCCACCAAGCTGGACACTGCTGGAGGAAAAAGACAGGTATTTTGACAACATTCTACTTGTTTTCTCTAAGTTCATGTGCCTGCTCCACCTCCCATTTGAATTATTGAGCAATAAAATAAAAGTTACAGGAAGTGAACAAAACAGAAATCATCCCAGAGAGCAGGGAGTCAGGCCCTCCCAACTGTTAGTTTGCTTTGGGAAAGCATCCTTCATATCTCCTGGCCAGTTTGTTGGTTTGTCGGTCAATAATGTACATAAATAAGATGCTATTTTTATTCCAACTTCTAATTGTTTTTTTTACCTAGAAGGTCTCAGCAGTGCCACAATAATAGTTCTTTCTTAATTCTAATGGAGCTGTATTTATTTTTATTATATAATGCAGCTTCTGAATCTGAGATACGTCTTCTTCTGTGTCTTTTGACAGTTGTTCCAATATTTGAGGGGCTGCCACAAAGAAGAGGGGATTAACCTATTTTCCAAAGCACCAGAAGGCAAGACAAGAAACAATGGGTGGAAATTAATCAAGGGGAGAAGCAACTTGAGACCAAGGAGAAATTTTCTAACAGTGAGAACAATTAGCTAGTGAAACAACTTGCCTTCAGAATTGCAATGTAAATGCTCCAACACTGGAAGTTTTTAAGAAGAGATTAGATAACTATTTGTCTGCAGTAGTGTAGGGTTTCCTGCCTATGCAGGGGGTTGGACTAGAAGACCTCCAAGGTCCCTTCTAATTCTGTTATTCTGTTATCTGCCTGTTGCACATTTAAGAAGCAGATAAAAATCCTTTTGTTTGTGCTTTTTAATGTGATCTAGTAATAGTTGAATCTGACATGTGGCTTTTAAGTTTGTACTGTTGCTTCTTCTTTAGTGTTTTGTTTTTAAATCTTTACTGATGTTCCAGCTAACTGGGTACTGGCTGATCATCTGTGGCCTAACAGTCATCAGATTGATATCCAGCAATTCCTCAAGACAGTTTGTCAGGTTGCAGGAAAAGGAAGGCACTGTATGTGCAAATTCATTAATTCATTAATTGATTGATTCATTCATTCCTTGATTCATTCATTCCTTTTAATTTTCACTACATAGTAATTGCCAAGATAGAAGAGAAGGAAATAGAAAAAAAACAGGTTAAAGATTGATATAAATAAGTTTGAAGTAAAGGGAGCTGCAACTTTCATGGTCGACTTGTTTCACACAGTAGTTGTTCTTTAATTCATCAGGTAAGCAATCATAAACAGACATTTTTTTTCATTGAAGTTGACAGAACGAGGGATGAGTATGTGTTTTAAGTTCTCCCAATTTCTTCAAGAATGTTAATTCCATATCCTTGCTGCTAATTCCAATCAGTGGTGGTATTCATGTTTTTTTTTTAACCACCAGTTCTGTGGGTGTGGCTTGGTGGGCATGGCGTGGCTTGGTGGGTGTGGCTTGGAGGGTATGGCAGAGGAAGGTTACTGCAAAATCCCATTCCCTCCCCACCCCACCAACCTGCTTTCCAGCTCTGTTCTCCTGTGCAGGGCAACAAAAGGAAACCCAGCCAATCAGGGACTCAGGAAGCTGAGAATAAATGGGGGCAGGGCCAGTAAGAGGTGGTATTTGCCAGTTCTTCGAACTACTCAAAATTTCCGCTACCAGTTCTCCAGAACCTGTCAGAACTGACTGAATACCACCTCTGATTCCAATACCTTTCTCCAGTTTTGTCCTCCTTTCCTTAAAATCCTTCCAAACTATTCCTTCTCATTATTTTCTTTTCCCTAATGTGTTTTCATTCATTTGAGACTTAATTTTTAAGTTTGAATTGTTTGAGAATGTAATTGCCTTGACAGCACACATCTTTTCCCCCTTAAGCTCTCTTGGCATCCAGCTCTACTTGAATAGATTTGTTCACTCTGAATCATATTCTGTTTCACTTCAGATCTTTGATTACTGTATGTGCATTGTAGTTTTATTGTCATTCATATTATTAGGTTTAATGTTCATTTATTATCAACAATAGACACCACACCAAGTATGTGTCAGTGGAGGATTAGATAATGGGACTAATGAAGGCTGAAAGCTTCTGATAGAAGAGTGTGGGCAATCAAGAATAATATGAAGGATGGTTATAGAGGACATCTCATCTCACTAAGACGAGATTCAAAACCTTAAATATTGACACTTCCCAGCAAGACGTCCTCTGGTTGTATTCAGATTATAATGTATTAGCTGAGAACTATAGTAATTGTTGTCCCAATATAATTAAAGAAGTACCACGAATGAAATTGGAATTGACTGCATGCATTTTCATTTTCTAGGCAAGACAAAGCATGGTGTGTGTGTGTGTGAGTGTGTGCACGCATGTGTATACCCACCCAGAGACTCACAATATTAATTTATAAAGATGGTGTAAGGATGACTGATTTCAGCATCATCATCTATTGTGAATTATGCCAAGGGTTAAAGCATCTTCTTCTTGCTCTTTGTAACCTGCGATTTGATTCCAAGAATAGGTCAAGATATAGATAAGATACAGATAAGAAACAGATACAGGTAAGAATCCATTATGTGGGAAGTGATATAAAGCAGTTAAATGGAAAAATTGTGCAATCGTTCCAGGGAATGGATGAGCACAGGAGCAGCATGAGGAAAAACAGGCTAAAACATTGAAAAATAGGACCAGGTGTTTGGTGAAAAATCTTGTACTTTTTAAAAAATTGGATATTGAAATAAGAAGCCACGAAAAAAGAATGGCAAAGATATAGAAATAGGCTTTTTCCAAATGGAATAGAAAATAAGTGTTTCTCACAGAGCATTATAAGCCATCTCTTTATTTGATCTCAGAATAATCTAGTGTTCACTCATCTTACACAGTTAATAATATAGACTGGTTAATAATATAGAGCCAAATTTATTCCTAGTCTGAACCTCAGGTTGATTTTGTTTGAATTGTCTTTATTCTACAGCTGATTTGCAACATGCCAGATATTCATCCAAAGTGACCAAGCATCAACAGGACCCTTTTTGTGAAAGTAATAACATGTGTGCTTAAAAGAAAACTAATAGAAGGGAATATTTATAGCCCAGGGTTGAACTGACAGGTCCTTGATACTCTCTGAGCTAGGTTGTTTTCTTGCAGATGTTTTCATTATCAAACTAGGTATCATTATCAGTGCTAGTAGGAATTGGGGCTTGCTTTCATTTTGCATGCTAGTCGTTTGTTAGTATTTATTTATTTTTATTTTCATTTATTTATTTTTGTCAATTGTTTACAAGATAATTGGAAAAAGTAAAAACATAGTTATGAATACATTGATACATATAAGAAAAATTAAAAAATAAAAGAAACAATAGGACAGGGACGGTAGGCACATTAGTGCGCTTGTGCATGCTCCCTACAGACCTCTTAGGAAAGGGGTGAGGTCAATAGTAGACAGTCTAAGGTTAAAGTTTTGGGGTTTGGGGAAGAAACTACATAGTCAGATAGAGTATTCCAGACATTGACCTCTCTGTTGCTGAAGTCATATTTCCTGCAATCAAGTTTGATGCGATTAAACTTGAGTTTGTATCTATTGTTTGCTCTTGTGTTGTTATGGTTGATGTTCCATCCAGAAAGAAGTGCATGAGACCGGGTTCCAAACAACAACAATTTTTAAACTCGCAAGCTAAACATATATGGAACAGCAGCCCAAGCCACGGCAGCCCTTTCTATCGCAGCTTGCCTGCGGCTTGTGGCCAATGACACTCTTTTGACAGTTCCCACCATTTGGCAGGCTTCCCGGATTGGTTCTTAAATAACCAATCCGCAAGTGGCCTTTTCAACCAATCAGAGAGAGGAACTTGGAACCTACCAAGTTCCAAACAGAACACCCCTCCCCCCTTAGTTCAATCCAACGTGCGTTACGTAATCACGCAGGTAGGTGGGGGTTTTCCTAGTCCTGGTTGACCTGCGCAGCTCAGTCACAGCATGGTCTTCAAGCGGTTCGGACGGGATCGCTGTTTCTCTGGTCCTTCTCCATGGAACCTCCTGGAAGGGTGATTCAGCCTTGCCGCTTCCGCCTGAGTCTCTCAGGTCAGTTGAGATGGCTCCGCCGCTCCCTCCTGGTTTGACCGGGTTGGTCGAGCTGGCCTGGCTGCCTCCTTCCAGGAAGGCATCGCTATGCTTTTCTGCTCCCGGATTTATTTCTTGGGGTTCATCTAACTCATCTAACCTTGAGTGCTCTTTTTGTTTAGTTAAATTGTCTTTTTGTAGTGTTTGTTGTCTTGTTTTGGGAGGTTCGTCTCTCCCTTTTTTATTTATTTGTATTCCCCCCACCCCTTGGTTGTTTTTAGGCCAATATTTATTTTTGATTCTATGGTGTTTTTCTGTTCGAGGTGGCGGTAATGAAGCTGGTCTATGTGCCGCTTCCATTCCCTACTGTCACCTAAAAGTAGACGGTAGGACCGGGGGCCTGTAATTTGGGTGATGGTGGCGGGAAGCCACAATGGTTCCCTGGTGAGATTTTTCGCATAGACCAGGTCACTGATTTTGAACATACGGTATTTGCTGGAGGAATGGGGGGGGGTTGTCCCAGGTGTAAGTGAGGTGCAATCTGTCCAGGTAGGAACATAGTTTCCTACCCATTAGGAGTTCAGCTGGGCTTTTCTTGGTTGTGCTGCTAGGGGTAATATGCTGCAAAGTTAGTAGTCGGTTTAGTTAGTCTTGAACGTCCCCCTTGTCCATTCTTTCTAGGCCCTCTTTAGTGTACCGGACCATGCGTTCAGCCCTGCCGTTCGCAGCCAGATGGGCCGGCGCAGTTAAGGCATGTCGGATACCCTGGGCAGCCAGATAGTGTTCAAATTGCAAAGCTGTAAATTGGGGCCCATTATCCAAAACCAGTACATCAGGTAGCCGATGTGTCGCAAATAGTTTGTCTAGCTGTTTCATGACAGCTTCGGTGGTTGTGGAAGCCATGAGGATGACTTCCAACCAGTTCGAGTATGCATCCACGACTATCAGAAATGTGTTTCCCTTTGTTGGCCCAGCAAAGTCAATATGTACTCTAGACCATGGATCCCGGGGAGTTTCCCAGTCTCTTACTGGTGCCTGTGGGGGGGTAGGCCTCGATTTTTGACAGTCATGGCATGTTGCAACCCAGCGTTCAATGACTTTATCCAGCCCTGGCCACCAGACGTAACTTCTGGCCAGGGCTTTCATTTTGACTATGCCTGGGTGCCCCTCATGCAACATGCCCAGAATGTCTTCCTGGAGACTGTTCGGAATCACCACCCTGTCACCCCATAGAATGCACCCTTTTTATATGGACAGTTCAGTCTGTCTGGTACGAAATGGTTTAAAAGTCTCAGTTTTGTTCTCCTCCGGCCAGCCTTTACCTACCCAATTTAATATGCATGCTGTCAAAAGGCTGTGGCTCTCGCAACGTCTGCTGCAGTCAGTGGCAGGTCGGGGCAGGTCTCAAGCTGAAGTGTGGAGGTAGTTGGTGCAGGGTCATCTTCTGTGATGGGGAGTGGGGAACGGCTCAGGGTGTCGGCGTGTGCGATGGCTTTTCCGGGTTGGTGAATCAGCGTATAGGAGTAGACAGCGAGGAACTCAGACCACCTCATCATTCTAGGTGACAGAATGTTCGGGGTTGGCTTTTTCCCACTAGGATTCCAAGAAGGGGCTTGTGATCAGTGATTATTGAAAAAGTTCTACTGTAAAGGTACTCATGGAACCTTTTGACTCCATCCATGATTGCGAGGGCTTCTCTATCGAGTTGGCTATAATTGTGTTCCAATTTGGAGAGCCTCTTGCAGTAAAAGGTGACCGGTGCCTCTCTGCCGTCTGGTACCTTGTGGCTCAGGATGGCGCCGACCCCAAAAGGTGATGCATCACAGGTGATGGTCAAGGGCAGGGTATTGCTATACTGTATGAGAACGGTGTTGGACGTTAATAGATCTTTGATACCCTGGAAAGCTTTTTGTTCCTGGTGGCCCCATGTCCAGGCGGTTTTTTTTATCTAGCAGTTGATGTAGGGATTCTGCGATTGTTGCCTTATGGGGCAGGAACACGTAAAATTTTATGAGGCCTAGGAATGCTTGAAGTTCAGTTTTGTTCCTGGGCCTAGGAGCGTCTTTTTTTCTCGGTGGGGTGATTGCCTTGTACATTGATTAAATAGCCCAAAAACTCGACCTGGTTGGTGGTTAATTCACACTTTTCCCTTTTTACTTTGAGGCCTGATTTCCTAAATCTTGTTAATACTTCTCTTAATCTGGTCTCTAGCTGGTTGGAAATTTTTGCTGAAACCAGTACATCATCAAAGTAAGGGACGACACCTTTGATTCAATTTAGCAGGCATTCCATGAGGCTTTGGAACATGCCTGGGGCAACGCTACTGCCGAATTGGAGGCGGTTACACTTGAATTCCCCTCCATGTGTTACAATAGTCTGTGCCTCTGCTGTAATGGGATCAACGGGTAGTTGTTGATACGCCTGTGCGAGGTCGAGCTTCGCAAAAAATTTTCCTCCCCCTAGCGAGTGCAGTAAATGTTTCACTACCAGTACTGGGTATGCACTTTGTTGGAGCTCATGGTTCTGGGTTGCCTTACAGTCTCTGCAGATGTGCACTGACCCATCTGGCTTCACCAGTGTGATGATAGGTGTTTCCCACCTGGCATGATCGATTGGTTCTAAAAACCCTTGAGCTATTAATTTATTCAGCTGCTCATCAATTTTTTGCTTTAACACGAATGGGACGCATCTGGCCTTTAAACGGATGGGGACTATTTTCAGGTCTAGGCTAAATGAAATTGGGGGCCCCTTGTACTTGCCTAGAGTCCCGTCGAAAACATCTTGGAATTCTTGGAGCAGGCTCTTCTCCCAGTTGGCTGTGACAATGCGGTTGATCCCGGTCATTCCGATTCCCAAGGGTGTGAACCATTTGATCCCTAGCAGACTAGGGCTGTCTCTGTCGATGATGCTCAGAGGCAAGATTGCGGCGTGGTTTTTAAATTTGTCTAGGAAATGTCCAAGGCCTACTACCGGGATTCGATTTCCCTGGTAGTCTTTTAGCACTAGTCTTTGTTTCTGTAGTTCTCTCTTTTTAATGTTCAGTATTAGGCGCCGGATGGTATTCCAGGATACCATGGATAGGAAGGACCCTGAGTCGACTTCCATCTCGCAGGGCCTTCCCTCGATGCTCACCTCTATCTGAACCTTCTTTCCACTCTTTGTCCTGGAATTGCCGATGGTGACTGTCTGATGCATTTCTTCCCTGTCACCAGTTCTCTTGTTACGGTTCCATCTGCTGCTGGCTTGTCTTTCTTCAAGTCTGGGTGGGGTGCTGCTGCGTCTTTTTGGACTACAGCTCTTTTTGTTGCGGCAGACCCTTTCGATGTGCCCCATTTTCTTACAAGCGCTGCATATTGCGTCGAGGTACCTGCATTCAGCTCGTGGGTGGTTGCCTCTGCAGCCTGCACATTGAAACTCCCACCAATTTCTCCTCTTTTCGCACCATTTTTTATCTGAATGGAGTCTATGGACATCTTCATCGTCATCCTTGGTATCACTCTGGAATTCGATATGTTCGTAGTGGGCTGTCGCTATGGACTGTTTCTTTCATCCCTCTGCCTTCTTCTCCCTGGGTTGGTTTGGCAGGTCTGGAATTGCGTTCATTTGCTGCATGCTGACTTTTTAGCTGCTTTGGCGGCAGTTGTCTCTATAATGGCCTCGGCCACGGTTATGTCTGGCATATTCAGGAATTTGCTCTGAAGGGTAGTGTCCTTCAGACTGAGGACCACGCAGTCCCTCATGGCCTCATCCATGTTCTGGAACTCACAGGCTCCTCCCATGTGTCTCAAGGCTGGTATAAAATCTCTGATCATTTCATCCTCCTTCTGGTTCCTTTTATAGAATTCATGCCTTTTTATTAAATTCGAGACCACCAGTATGTAGTGTGCTTGGAGCATTCTGTTCAGGTCAGACCAAGTCATCTGTTCGACATCTCTGGGTTTCACCAGCACCTTCGCCATTTTAAAAATGGCTGGTCTACAGTGTGTAAGGAAGACAGCCCTCTTCCTTTGGTCCAAGATTTGTTCCATTTTGTTGCTTTCTAAAAACATAAGAAAGCGATCGATATACGATTCCCAATCCTCCTCATCAGGATTGAATGGTGCGGGCAGCGCATTGTTACCGGCCATCTCTCTTGCTCAGGTCAGATCGCCGCGTGCTTCGGTCTCACCTTCTACGATGATCCCACCTTCATCGTCAGTGTTCCATCCAGAAAGAAGCGCGTGAGACCGGGTTCCCTTTTTATAGCAGCTTGCCTGCGGCTTCTGTCCAATGACACTCTTTTGACAATTTCCGCTGTTTGGAGGGCTTCCCAGATTGGTTCTTAAATAACCAATCAGCGAGTGGCCTTTTCAGCCAATCAAAAAGAGGAACTTGGAACCTACCAAGTTCCATACAGAACAGTTGAAGCTGAAGTATTCATTGACAGGTAGGACATTGCAATGTATGATTTCATATACTATACTTAGATCGGACCGAAGGTGGTGTAATTGTAGATTTTCTAGGTCTAGAATTTTGAGTCTGGTGGCATAAGGTATTCTGCAATGAGTAGAGGAGTGGAGAATTCTTCTTGTGAAATATTTCTGGACTTTCTCAACTGTGTTGATATCAGATACGTAATGTGAGTTCCAGACTGACGATCTGTATTCGAGTATTGGTCTAGCAAATGTTTTGTATGCTCCAGTTATTAGTGTAATATTACCAGAGAAAAGGCTACATAGGATTAGGTTAACAACTCTTAATGCCTTTTTGGCGATGTAGTTACAGTGTCCTCTAGCACTTAGATCATTAGAGATGAGTACTCCAAAATCCTTGACAGAGTTTGGATCATCAACAAGGTCTTGACTATTCAGCCTGTATTTTATTTTCTGATTTTTTTTTGCCAATATGTATGACAGAGCATTTATTTGTTGAGATTTGAAGTTGCATTTGAAGTATTTGAAGCATTGTTGGGAATGAACTTGGTAGTCCTTGACTGAGCTATTGTTTACTGTTAGCTTGTTTGACAGTTCCTCGATTGGGGTATTGTTTGTTCTTGATTGTTGGTCTAATCTTAATCTTGTTGTTAATAAGAGTTGTGGTGGTGCAATGGTTAGAATGCAGCACTGCAGGCTAACTCATTGCTCACTCCAGGAGTTCAATTCTAAATGTCTCAAGGTTGATTCAGCCTTCCATCCTTCTGAGGTCAGTAAAATGAAGACCCAGATTGTTGGGGACAATATGCTGACTCTATAACCTGCTTAGAGAGGGCTGTAAAGCATTGTGAAGTGGCATATAAGTCTAAGTGCTATTTCTATTGCTAGTCTCTGCTCATATTTGTGTTGATTGCTGGTGGGGTGTTTTGATCTTTGTTTCCTTTTTGGTTTTTTTATTGTCTCTTTTGAATGGTATATAGATGTTGTTTATGTCTGTGTGCCTGTGGATGGCTTATTTCTCTGAGTGCCAGACTTCTAGGAATTCTCTAGAGTTTTTGGTCTTGGCTTGGTCTAGGATATTCAGTTTCCCAGTTGAAACTATGGTCAAATCTGTCCACATGCTATGAAATTAAGGAGTTTTCATTATGTCTTGTGACTGCTGTTTGTTCATGGATGTGCTCTGCTAGGAAACTGAATGGAAAAGAAAATGGTGTAATCACATTGTTTTAATGTTGGAAGTGGACTTTGAGGACACCGAGAGTGTAATGCAACTCCCCGATCTGTGCAGAAATCTTGCAACAATGAATTTCTGACAGGTAGCCATCCAATTTTTATTAAATATTTCTGGTGAAGAAGAGTTTACTATCTACCCCAAGACAATCAGTTTGACAACTTGCACATAATAATTTTGAATGGAGAGGCACCACCAGATGCAGTAAGAAAAAAGAAACATTAAATATTAGACTCTGAACCACCCAGTCTGAAGGATGTCGAGGGATATTCCTTTTATATCAGGCCTTGTGGAGGATGTTACATGGGGAATTTGATACAATCAAGTGGCTTATGAGAGAGACCAAGCAGTTTTCATAGTTTTCAGCAGGGATTCTTTACTGGAACAACTTGACAAGAAATCCAAGACTAATTGAATAATCACACACAGCCTTTGGGGAGAAAAAAGGGAGGATTAATTATGGTGGAGCTGAATTAAATATTTCAACCATCATTTGCATCCAATTTATATTGCTGACTGACATAGCCAATAAAAGAGGCTCACAGCAGCTTGCATGCTCGGGAGGTATGACCTTCAGCAAGGAATTCCTACTAGATATACAAATAAAAAAAAAAGAGTGAGCAAGAAGTGGCATTTAGGGATGCCAAGCAGGGTCAGTCTAATGAAACTATATTGGTCTCCGTAGACCAGAGATGCTGACAGATATGAAAGGGAGAGTTGTGTATCCATTTTTACAAAACTAAACCTAATATAAAAGAATAAAAGAGTTGAAAGGGACCTTGGAGATCTTTTAGTTCACCCCCCTGCTCAAACAGGAGAGCCTATACCATTTCAGACAGATGGCTGCCAGTCTCCTCTTAAAAGTGGTGGAGTACCCACAATGTCTGAAGGCAAGTGGTTCCACTGGCTGATTGTTCTCACTGTCAGGAAATATCTCCTTAGATCTAGGTTGGTTTTCTCCTTGGTTAGTCTCCATTCATAGTTTCTTGTCTTGCCTTCTGTGCTTTGGAAAAAAGGTTCACTCCCTCTTCTTTGTGGCAGCCCCTCAAATATTGGAAAGAGTGCTATCATGTCACTCCTAATCCTTCTTTTCACTAGACTAGACATACCCACTTCTTGCAACTGTTCATGTTTTAGCCTCCAGGCCCCAATCATCTTTCTTGCTCTTCTCTGCATTTTTTTCTCCAAAGTCTCAACATCTTTTTTATGATGTGAACAAAACTGGATGCAGTATTCGAGGTGTGATCTTACTTAATATGGATCAAGGTTATGTAGGATAACGTTTAACTTATTTGGAACAGAATATAGGTGGTCCTCAACTTATGATCACAATTGGGATGGGAACTTCCATTGCTAAGTTGGGTGTCATGAAGTGACACTTGAATTTGTGATCATTTTTGCTGTGGTCATTAAGTGAATCACCATCGTTCTTAAGTGACTCACATGTTAAGTGAATCTGGCTTCCCCCATCAAATTTGCCTGTTGGGAACCTCCTGGGAAGGTTGCAAATGCCGATTATGTGACTAGGGCCATCTTAACAGCATTATGGGCCCCAGGCAAAGCAATGTACTGAGGCCTCCATGACAACTACTCACAGGAATAAAAATGTAAATGGTCGATAAAATTAAATATATATTTGCATTTT
Source organism: Laticauda colubrina (assembly GCA_015471245.1). NCBI lineage: Eukaryota > Metazoa > Chordata > Lepidosauria > Squamata > Elapidae > Laticauda > Laticauda colubrina. The sequence goes on along the minus strand of BLBF01000042.1, from coordinate 15,391,413 downwards.
AGGATTAATTTTAAAAATGCAGTAAAATGTAATAAATAGGTTGCTATATTTATTTGATATAAGATGCATTGAAGGGTTAACATAAGCAGATTAGTATGGGGCCCCTAAGTTCATGGAGCCCACGGGCAAGTGCCCATCAGGTCCATGCATTAAGACAGCCCTGCATGTGACTGGAGATGTTGCAACTATCATATATGCATGCCAACTGCCAACATGCCAACTGCTAACACCATGGCAAATCAAAAGGCTTTGTAAGCTGTTTTCACCACTCTTGGACTCACCTTGTTGCTAAAAGTGTGCAAGAAGCTGTGCAAGAAGCTTTCTCTTAGGCCAAGGGGTCCCCAAACTTGGCAACTTTAAGACTTGTGGACTTCAAGTCCCAGAATTCTCCAGCCAGCCTCCAGTGAATGTTGAGATGATTGTAAATGCAAGAACAGGTCAGAAATCATTTTTTTCAGTGCCATCATAATTTGGAGCAGTCATTAAATGTTCTTAAATCAAGGACTATCTGTGGATTCCCCATTACTGTAATTTTTCTGCCTCTGATTCAGAAGCTTATGTGGACCTGTGTTCAGACTGAAAACTCTGCTGTGTGCTAGAAAGCAATTTAGTTTTAAACAAAAGTTGACAGTCTGTCTTTGTTTTTGTGAAAATATTAATGGAAAAAGTAGCAAGGGAAACATTGACTTCAATGACTTATAGGTCTGTTGTCAAATAAAAATGATTCCTGAGACCATAGAAACATTGTCAGAGAAATTTCAGCATTTGGAAAGAGGATGGGATAAATAGTGGATGCTAATGTCAAGGATAATAATAACCACTTAGCAATAGAATTGTTATATGCTCCACAAATTGTTTTCTATTTCCATTTGTAGATGCAAGATGTTTTCTGGCTCTCTTATCTGTTTGACTGGCTTATATTTTCTTTCAAGGAAAGATGAGTAAATCAATCTGTTACACTTCCCTTGGCCATGACTCCTGATTGTCAGCTCCATAGTATACAGGAAGAGCCATTATTATTCCATGCTATAACTACACCTCCTCCTCATTGACTTAAGGCTAGGTCCCACTGGCCGACGGACATAAAACGTACGCATAACAAGCAAAACGTACAGCGAACGAGCAAAATTTTTGGGGAGGCTCCATCCATTCTCATCCACTCAAAAAAGTGGCAAAAATTTGCATAAACAGAATGGAAAAGAATGGAAAAGAATGGACGTGGGTAGTACATACCGGGGAAGTTAAGTGGATATTCATAGGAAGCCTAGAGGATGACAGTGGATGGAACGGGATGACACCTCCGAAGGGGTTCTGGGGGGAGAATTACGAAGCGGACGCATAGCGGAAGGCACGGATGCATAGCGGATGACGCGGATGCATCACGGACGCCAATAGGAAGCAAAGTGGATGCCGCACGGATGTATATCAGATGCAAAGCGTTCCCTGCGCATGCGGGGAGTATGAATTGCTCCAGCTCTGCAGATATAAAAGGATGCAGCACACGTGCAGTCAGCATTCAGGGGAAAGACGTGCTGCCACATACATCGAGCAGGAACACCATGGTTCGTCAGTCAGGGAAAAAGAGGAAGACCGTGCTTACTCATTCCAGCCCTGGCAAGAAGGACAGAACCAGCATCCCACCCCCTGGCACTGAATCTGAACCTACTGCTGCAGCTGCTGTTAGTGCTGTGGTGGACCAGCCCCAAGGACCTCAAAGCCCAGCTGCTGAAGGCCCTGCTGCTCAAGCCCCTGAAGGCCTTGCTGCTCAAGCCCCTGAAGGCCCTGCTGCTCAAGCCCCTGAAGGCCCTGCTGCTCAAGCCCCTGAAGGCCCTGCTGAAGCCCCTACCAGAGAGAGAAAGAGGCAAGGGAAGGAGAATGGAGAGAGGAAACAGTACACCATTTCTGAGGAGCATGAGGATGAGGTGCTGGAATGGCTGGAGAATACCTCTGGAGAAAGGGCCACAGACTCTATCGCGATACCAAGAAGAAGCAGGCAGCTTGGAGAGACAAGGCAGAGACCCTGGGGTACGCTGCAGATGTATTCCTGGGATGGTGGAAGCACATGCACACCTGGTATGACAAGCTACACCTCAAGAAATCCAGGCAGGCCGCTGTCAAGCTCACTGACTGGGAGATGTACGTCATAGCCAGTCCTCATCCAGCCAAGCCCGTCAACGGACAATCTGTCATCAATCTTGGGCCTCACATCTCAGGTCCTTGATGAGGGGCCTCTGAACCTCATAGGACTGAGTCAGCTCTCGGACAGCTTCCTGAACACACCATCCCCTGTTGTACTCTGGGGGCAAAGCACCCCAATGGCGCCTCAGACCAGCACTCAGCCCACAGCCACCTCCACAGTCCCTGCCTGCTTAATAGCTGAGACTATGGACATGACTCAGAGTGACTGGGAATAGTGTCAGAGACTGAGTTCTACTTCTTCAGTTTATCTTTGCTGAAGACACTTTATTTGGTTCATTTTGCTTTTTTAATAAAGTCATAAAATTTACCTAAGACAGTTAATAAAGGTTATCTTTGCTTCACACACTTGGTTCATTTTTTTTACTTAATAAAGTGTTGGTGAAAACTTTGAAAAAATGGTTAAGCCTTTGCATGCTTGTGGGATAGATAAACCTCCAGTGTAAGCATAGTGGGACTGTACGGTCCCCCATCCCAGCTGCCATACATATGGACCTTTTTTATCAATAACAATTTATTAATTGATCAACACATTTCAAAATAAACAAAGTTCTTTATTAATGCACTATTCATTGTAGGACCACTCAACATACATGGCACAATCTCATCAGTGTTATGCGACAGGCTCAAGGAAGCATCCATTAATCATCTATCATCCTCTCTTGCCACTCCACTGCTCCACCTGGGGAGTTGCACCAGTGTCTCAGTAGGTTGCACTGCTTCTTCCCTTCACATGAAGTTGTTGGGGCCTTGTGCATCCACAGTGTCTATCAGGTTTTGTCCTTGCCTCCATTCACCAGGCTCCATGTCCCCATTACTTTGTTGACGGTCCACAAGTCGGTTCTGCAACACTGGGTAGCGGGTGTGCATGAGATTGTGCAGGATGCAGCAAGCTTCCACGATGCTCCTCACAGTATGTGGTCCAAGCTGCATGTTGGTGAGAAGTATCTGGAACCTGTTGGCCAGGATGCCAAAGGCGTTCTCTACCACCCGTCTTGCCCTGGACAGCCTGTAGTTGAAGATCCTCTCTTCACGGGTGAGGTATCTGGAAGCGCAGGGCTTCATTAGGTAGGTTCTGAGGGAGAAGGCGTCATCACCAATGATGAAGTAGGGCACATCTTGTGTGTCATTGGGTAGGGGGTCTGGATCTGGAAAACCCATGGTGAGGTTGCGTTCCAGCCCTCCTTGAGGTCACTAGCGTTGTATACCTGGCCATCTGAAGCTGACCCGTTGCCTGAAGCATCGATGTAGATGAACTTGTAGTCAGCATCAACCATGGCAAAGAGGATGATACTGAAGAAGCCCTTGTAGTTGTAATAAGTGGACCCTGAGTTGGCTGGAGCTTTGCAGGCCACGTGCTTCCCATCTATGGATCCAATGGTGTGGTGGAAGTTCCACCTCTGATACCACTCTTCTGCAAGTTTCCTCCAGCCTTGTTCAGTGGTGGGGCACTTGAGGAGCTCCTCCACGTATTCTTCGATGATGACCTGCACCACTTCTCTGACCACTTAGCTGATGCTGTTGTGTGGCACCCTCCACACTTACTGCATGTTTCTGTATGTGGTTCCAGAGGCCAGGTGCTGCAGAGTCAGTGCCACCTTCAGTCCAGGGTCCAGGTTGGGATGGAAGTTGGTGCTAGGCTTGGTCAACCTGGGTCTCAGATGCTCTACAACTTCATCAAACATGGCTGGTGGCATCCTCGTGAAGTGATGGAATGCATGAGGGTCTTCATTCCTCAGCTCCTCCATCAACTGGTCATACAGTCCAAACTCTATTCTTCTCACGATCCATCCTCGGACCCACACAGGTATTGGATGTCTCCTTCTTCTCCTTCTGCATAAAAGGTGAAACAGTCTGAACAGGTTTTGGTTCTGGTGATGAATGATTGCAGCTACCATACGGACTCTGTCATGATCCGTGGTGGAGAACAATTGATGATGTGGAAGACCAAGACTAAGGGTGAAGAGGTCTGTACACCACGGCTGCTGGACTCATACTGAGATCCAGATGATTTTCTCCCCCTTTTTATAGGAAATATCGGTAGTCCGCTATGGGGCCTTCTACGTACTCTAGACATACTGCAAACATCCTAAATATACGAGATACATCCCAGATACAAACGTTTTGTCCATTTTAATCTTTTACATATGAGATGCATACACCTAAGGCTAGGTCACACTGGCCGACAGATGCAAAATGTAAAAAGGACACAGTGGATGAGCAAATTTCCCATCCGTTGTTATCCGCTCTCAAAAGTGCCCCAAATTAGCATAAACAGAGAGGACAACAACGGAAAGGAACCGACGTCGGGAGGATGTAGCAGGGATGTAAAGGGGATGTTCATAGGAAGCCTAGCGGATGGAAGCGGAATACACATCCGCAGGGCTTCCGGGGGAGAACAGCGAAGCGGACATGTAGCGGAAGGAATGGATGCATTGTGGATGCGTAGTGGATGACGCGGATGCATCACAAACGCCTATAGGATGCATAGCGGATGCCTAGCAGATGCAAAGCATTCACTGCGCCTGCGGGGAGGATGAATTGTGTAAGCTCCGTGGATATAAAAGGATGCAGCTCGCAAGCAGGTCACCATTCAGAGGAAAGACCTGCTGCCAGAGACATTTTGAGAGAACACCATGGGGAAGAAGAGGAAGCCTGTGCCTACTCCTGCCAGCCCTGGCAAGAAGGACAGAACCACCATCCCACCCCCTGGCACTGACTCTGAAGCTGCTGGTGCTGCTGCTGATGCTCCTGGTGCTTCTGGTGGTGCTGCTGCTGCTGCTGCTGCTGATGTTGCTTGTGCTGCTGGTGCTTCTGGTGCTTCTCCTGTTGATGCTGCTGGTGCTGCTGGTGCTGCTGGTGTTCTCCTCCTCCTGCTGCTGCTGCTTCTCCTGCTGCTGCTGCTGCTTCTCCTGCTGCTGCTGCTGTGGTGGACCAGCCCCAAGGCCCTCAAAGCCCTGCTGTTGAAGGCCCTGAAGCCCCTGCCAGAGGGAGGAAGAGGTAAGGCAAGGAGAAGGAGGAGAGGAAACAGTACTCCATTTCTGAGGACCATGAGGAGGAGGTGATGGAATGGCTGAGGGAGAACAAGTACCTGTGGAGGAAGGGCCACAGGCTCTATCGTGACACCAAGCAGAAGCAGGCAGCGTGGAGAGATAAGGCAGAGAGCCTAGGCTACACTTCAGATGTCCTCGTGGGGTGGTGGAAGCGTATGCACACCTGCTATGGCAAGCTGCACCTGAAGAGATCCGGGCAGGCCACTGTCAAGCTAACTGACCGGGAGACCTATGTCATAGCCAGGTGCAGCTTCCTGGAAGGTGAGATCCACCAACGAGGAGCAGCCGCTCTGTCAACCCTCTCCCTCAGACAGCCCACAGAGAGCTACTCCTATTCCAGCCAGGAGATAACTACCGTGTCCAGGCAGGTGTCGTTGGAGGGCCCCACGACAGAGACCCCCCCCCGACAGCTGCACTCCCCGTGCCAGAGGACATGGAGGATCCCCTGTCTCAGATGGAGCAAGAAGAAGCAGCCACCAGAGACCAACCCACACCCACACCCTGCTCCACCTCCACAGAAAGAAGGCAGAGAGGCAGACCGGAGGGCCAGAGCCACACTGTCCTCTGGGAGATCAGGGACACAATAAAAGCCACCACAGATCTCCTCTCCCAGCTGGTCCACTTTTACATACCATCCTCCAACCACAAGCCCTTCATCACGTACATGAGCCAGACCCTCATGGACATGCCCGAGGCCCAGTACCAGGTGATGAAGGAGAGGATCACAGCTCTTCTGCACCACCCTCCAGGCCCAGCTGAACCTGCTCCTACCCACTCCAGGTCTTCTCCTCCACTCCAAGTGATGTCACAGCCCTTCTACGGATTTCAGCAGCCCCTCGCCTACCAAGCCTACCACTACCAGGACTTTCCACTGCAGAGGAAGCCCTTCCCAGTCCACACCCAGGTTCCTCGGATGCCACAGACACCTCAGCTGACCCAGCTGCAGACCAGACAGCCCCACTACACTCCTCCTTCCTCCACCCCACAGCCAAGCCCTTCCTCAGAACATCTGTCATCAGTCTTGGGCCTCACATCAAAGGTCCTTGAGCAAGTGCCTCTCAACCTCATGGGACTGAGTCAGCTCTCTGAGAGCTTCCTGCACACACCATCTCCTGTTGCACTCTCGGGGCCAGGCACCCCAATGGCGCTTCAAATGAGCACTCCAGCAACAGCCACCTCCACAGTCCCTGGCTCCTTTACATCTGAGACCATGGGCATGCCTCAGAGTGGCTGAAAAGAGTGCCAGAGACTGAGTTCTTACCTGTTCACCTTATCTTTGCTTAAGGACACTTTACTTGGGTCATTTTGCTTTCTCATAAAGTCATACAGTTTGTTATTAATAAAGATTATCTTTTCTTCACACACTTGGTTCATTTTTTTTTACTTAATAATAAACTGTTGGAGAAAACTTTGAAAAAAGGGTCAAGCCTTTGCATTCTTATGGGATTGGTAAGGATCGCTGTGGGATGGATAGCTGTGGGATTGGTAAGGATAGCTGTGGAAGGAATAGCTGTGGGATGGGTAAGGATAGCTGTGGGATGGATAGCTGTGGGATTGGTAAGGATAGCTGTGGGATAAGGATAGTTGTGGGATGGGTAAGGATAGCTGTGGGATGGATAAACCTCCAGTGCAAGCATATTGGGACTGGATGTTCCACCCTCCTAGCTGCCACACATATGGCCCTTTATTATCAATAACAACTTAATCATTGATCCACACATTTCAACATAAACAAAACACTTTATTAATGCCCTATTCATTGTAAGGGCCACTCAACATACATGGCACAATTTCATCAGTGTGATGAGACAGGCTGAAGGAAGCATCCATTAAGCATCTACCATCCTGTCTTGCCACTCCACTGCTCCAGCTGGGGAGTTGCACCAGTGTTTCAGGAGGTCGCGCTGCTTCTTCCTTCCACGTGAAGCTCTGTTGGGGCCTTGCACATCCACAGTGTCTCTCAGGTTTAGTCCTTGCCTCCATTCACCAGGATCCATGGCCCCATTGCCTTGTTGGCAGTCCACAAGCCTGTTCTGCAACACTGGGTAGTGGGTGCGCATGAGATTGTGCAGGGTGCAGCAAGCTTCCACGATGCTCCTCACAGTCTGTGGGCGATGCTGCATGGTGGTGAGAAGTACCTGGAACCTGTTGGCCAGGTTGCCAAAGGCGTTCTCCACCACCTGTCTTGCCCTGAACAGCCTGTAGTTGAAGATCCTCTCTTCATGGGTGAGGTATCTGGAAGTGTAGGGCTTCATGAGGTAGGTTGTGAGGGAGAAGGCGTCATCACCCACAATGAAGTAGGGCACATCTTGGAAACTCATGATGAGGTTGCGTTCTAGCCCACCCTTGAGGTCACTGGCATTGTATATCTGGGCATCTGAAGCTGACCCGTTGCCTGAAGCATCGATGCAACTTTCCTTCAGCCTTCTTCAGTGGTGGAGCACTGGAGGAGCTCCTCCATGTATTCTTCGATGATGGCCTGCACCACTTCTCTGACCACAATGCTGATGGTGTTTTGTGGCACCCTCCAGGCATACTGCATGTTTCTGTATGTGGTCCCAGAGGCCAGTTGGCATAGAGTCAGTGCCACCTTCAGCCCAGGGTCCAGACTGGGATGGAAGTTGGTGTTTGCCTTGGTCAACCTGGGTCTCAGACGCTCCACAACTTTGTTAAACATGGCTGGTGGCATCCTCATGAAGTTCTGGAATGCACGAGTGTCTTCATTCCTCAGCTCCACCATCAGCTTGTAATAGAGTCCTAACTCCGCTCTTCTCCCAATCCATCGTTGGACCCACACAGTTCTTGAATGTCTCCTTCTCTTTGTGTAGAAAAGATGAAACAGTCTGAAGAGAGCTTGATTCTGGTATTGAATGATGGCGGCTACCAAAAGGAGTGTGCGATGATCCATGGTGGAGATCAATGGATGATGTGGAAGAGCAAGAGCAAGGCTGAAGAGGTCTGCACACCATGGCTGCTGGACTGATAGTGAGATCCAGGTGATAGGAAATGTTGGTTTTCCGCTAGGTGTCCTTCCACATACTCTAGGCATCCTCCAGACATCTTAAATATCCGAGATACATCCCATATACGAAAGTTTTGTCCATTTTAATACTTAATATATGAGATGCATCCGCTTTCATCCTTTCTATTTCCGTGCTACTAATGCTGTGTGGATATTCTGCATAGCTTTCGCTTCCTCCCTCTTTCCGCTTTCCACTGCAGTGGATGTGAGTTGCACGGATGTACAGAGGATGCCAAGAGGATACATCGGACGTGTAACGGATGACAACGGACGTAGAACATTTGTTGCCCATATGTGTTGCAGATGTAGGTCGTACGCGGTGGAAAGTTCATCTGCTCAAAAGGTTTTGTGCAGCTCAAAAACTTTTTGAGCGGATGAAATAGCAGTCGACGGATGTTTGACAGATAGAGCATATGAAAGACGTACGCAGGGAGTACACAATGGATTCGTTGCATTTTCCAATGGATGGCAAGCTTTTTTGTCCATTTTACATCCTGTTTGCATCCATTGGTTCAGTGTGACATGGGCTTTACATCCTTTCTATTTCCGTGCTACTAACGCTGTGTAGACGTTCCGTGCACCTTTCGTTTCCTCCCTCTTTCCATTTTCAGCTGCAGCAGATGTGAGTTGAGGGGATGGCCAAAGGATGCAGAGAGGATACAGTGGACGTTTAACAGATGATAACGGACATAGAACATTTGTTGCCCTTATATGTCACGGATGTACATTGTACGCGGCTGAAAGTTCATCCGTTCACAAAGTTTTGTGCAGCTCAAAACTTCTTGCGTGGATGAAATCGTAGTGGACGGATGCTCGAGGGATAGAGCGGATGAAATACTTATGCAGTGAGTACACAGTGGATGCATAGTGTTTTCGAAGATGGCAAGCTTTTTTTAACATTTTACATCCTCTTTGCATCCGTAAGTGCAGTGGGACAGGGGCTTTAACTGCCCAAAATTTGTACAGGTGTTATCCTCAATGGGATCCACTGTAATAATAAATGTTGTTATATCTCAAAGCAAAATGTTACTTTTTTGGCCTAATTTCAGGATTCAAGCAGTTTGAATGGGCTCTGCAGCAGCTGTGAAATTTGCCCTGCTTCAATTTCTGAGTGTCCTGAAACCCTGAAACCCATTAAGATGCTAAAGTCTTTGTGAGATTTGATGGAAAAAGAATGTCCCTACTAAATTCCAAGTGATAGTTTTGAACATCTCTACATGGAAACTACAAGAGGGATGGGAAGGGGGAAAATATTTCAGAATTTCAAGATTCTGTTTCTATAATCTTACAATAAAGGTAGTATTAGCAGTCATCATTTTGGTTTCTTTTCTGGAGTATCTCTAAGGGCTGACATATATATTGTAGTTGAACTGGAAGATCTTCTCTGTGCAGCTGTCTGTCTATCCATCTGTCCATCTGTCTATCCATTCGATCAGTAGAGTAGCTCCATTGCTTACATCCATTGATTCTTGTCTTCTCCTCTGGAACAATTCTCAACAATTCTATCCTAGCTTCTGAATGACAGCTCTTTAGATATCTGAATACAGCAGTAATGTCTTCCTGCAATCCTTTCCTCTCCAGTGCTTGCAAGTATTCCTCAAATGTGTTTTCTTTGAGGCCCCTTATTAGCTTGATTGATATCCTCTAGATCAGTGCTTCTCAACCTTGATAAACTTTAAGATTTGTGGATTGTAATTCTCATGGAGATTTCAACTCCATGCTGTCTAGAGAATTCTGGGAGTTGAAGTTCACACATCATAAAGTTGCCAAGGTTGAAAAACACTGCTTTAGACACAGTCCAATGTACCCATGTCATTTCTTGCAGAATAGAAAACAATTTCTCTTAAGGCCCAGTCCCACTGCACTTATGGATGCAAAGAGGATGTAAAATGTTAAAAAAAGCTTGCCATCCATTGAAAGACGCTATGCATCCATTGTGTATTCATTGCATATGTGTTTCATACTCTCTATCCGACGAGCATCTGTCCACTGCGATTTCATCTGTGCAAGAAGTTTTGAGCTGCACAAAACTTTGTGAACGGATGAACTTTCCACCGTATACGATGTAAATCCACGACATACAAGCAACAAACGTTCTATGTCTGTTATCATCCATTAAACGTCAGTTGTATCCTCTCTGCATCCTCTGGGCATCCTCGCAACTCACATCCTCTGCAGCTGAAAATGGAAGGAGGGAGGAAAGAAAAGGTACATGGAACGTCTATACATCGTTAGTAGCACGGAAATAGAAAGGATGCACAGTGAACGGTTTGCATCCGATATACATCCGCGCGGCATCCCCTTTCTTTCCTTTAAGCGTACGTGATGCATCCACTTCATCCGCTATGCGTCTGCTTCTCAATTATCCCCCATAACCCCTTCGGAGGTGTCATCCCCTTCCATCCACTTTCATCCGCTAGGCTTCCGATGAACATCCGTTTAACATCCCCGCTACATACTACCCACATCCGTTCTTTTCCGTTCTGTTTATGCAAATTTTTGCCACTTTTTGGAGCAGATGACAACGGATTGGGCCACCCCTGAAATTTTGCTCATCTGCTGTGTCCTTTATGCATACGTTTTGCATCCGTCGGCCAGTGGGACCGGGCCTTTAATCAGTTGCAGAGGCTGTACTGTAGCTCTTTCGTTATTCTGAAGTGTCTGTCCTGAATTTAATCTGGAGTATTGCACAGCCTCATCTTTCTCATGAAGAAATCCCAATTGAGAGCAGGCATTGTGAGCACACTTTCCCATTCAAATCGCTGCATCCTGTTAATTTTTAGCCTTGTAAATGCATATTGCCCCCCCCACCCCCTTTTTTTTTTAGCCAGTGAGAAAAAGCCATATAAAGCTTCGAGAGACCTATAATCAAGACTACACTTGATTGTAATGCTCACCAGCTAACTGGCCCATAGTCCTATTCTCTTAGCCCAATCCTTCTGAGAAAATGGTTTTCTTGTGGAAAGGCTTATTCCTAAATATAATGCCTTGAATTCTCTGAGAAAATGTGGGATAGAAAAAACAGTATAAATAGAACTGGGCATTCTTGTTTTTTTTTAAAATGTGCATAGAAATAGGATGGATGGTTTTTCTGAATTTCTCTAATAATTTCTCAAGGGCAGGATTGAACTTTAATGGTCAAATAGTGCTACCACCAGAAAAGCCTCGTGAGAATTATGGTATCTTCCCTTAAATTTGAACTGGAAAGAAAAAAGAAAGGAAAAGGAGCCACAATGAAAGGCTAAGCCCCTTTAATTTTGTTCTGACTCAATGATTATAAGAAGTCCATATTTCAAGCTTGAGAATGCCAATGCAATTATTCTTTAAAATAAATTCTTAAAACAGTCTGTTTTATCAAGCTCTATTTTATCAAGATGAAAAAGAGGAGGAGGAGATCTGTTGTGGTGCAGTGGTTAGAATGCAGTATTGCAGGCTAACTCTGCCAGGAGTTTGATCATGACCGGATCAAAATTGACTCAGCCTTCCATCCTTCTGAGGTTGGTAAAATGAGGACCCAGATTTCTCGGCAGTATGCTGACTCCGTAAACTGCTTAGAGAATGCTTGAAAACACTATGAAGAGGTATCTAAAGCTAAGTGCTATTCCCATTTCCATGGCTATATATTTCCATTGGTAACTTTTCTCAGAATTTCACTGTAGGCCTAAAATGCCTCAGTATTATGTCTGTGTTACTGCTGGCATTGCCCAGTTTCTATTACACCACCTGTGGCCTTATGCCTACCATTTTGGTATCAGTTTCAGTTCTTGGCCTCTCATGTTTATAAAGTTTTCTCCTGACTTAATCCTGATGCAACAATACTTTCCTTCTTGTCACAAGCTATTAAACCAATAGGTTAATCCTAAAAAGTATTTATTTGACAAGTAGTCAGTGCTCTGTTTAGCTTGCCTGCAATTATGTTTCCAAACAACCATTCCTGACCAATCTAAACTCAAAACCACACAGCCATACTGACACTTGGGCTAGAAAGCATTCGCTATATAAATATTATATTAGTAGTACTGTAAACAGCTGTGTGAAAAGATACTGATGCTCCTGGAAGCGGGGGGTTTTCTGGAAACCCCCCAAAAAGACCCCCAACTGGAAGATGGGTTTTTCTTTTCCATTTTCTAATGGCTTTTGCAAAGGGCATCCAGCTGACTTTTTCTGATTTAGAAAGCAAAATAAAGTTGGTTCTCATTGTGAACTGGTTCATCCCATAGATCAATTCTTCCTTAATTCTGTAGGTTACAAGTATATGCATTCTATAAGTCCAAAATTGTAAAATAATTAACAGCCAAACATTATAATTTATTAATTGTAAGACCATGTTATAAAAAAATATGTTGAGGTTCTAGAAAGAGTGCAGAGAAGAGCAACAAAGTTAGAGGGCTGGAAGTTAAACATATGAAGAATGATTATAGGAATTGGATATCCCCAGTTTAGAGAAAAGAAGGACTAGAGGTGACATGATAACAGTGTTGTAATATTTGAGGGGCTGCCACAAAGAAGAGGGGGTCCACTTATTCTCCAAAGCACCAGAAGGCAAGACAAGAAACAATGGATGGAAACTAATCAAGGAGAGAACCAACCTAGATCCAGGAGAAATTTCCTGGCAGTGAGAACAATCAACCACTGAAATGGCTTAACTTCAGAAATTGTGGGTGCTCCATTACTGGAGGCTTTTAAGAAGAGATTGTACATCCATTTGTCTGAAATTGTATAGGGTCTCCTTGGACTGGAAGACCTCCAAGGTTCCTTCTAACTCTGATGATGATGAAATCCTGCAGTGGGTAACAAGGCAATCAAACCAAAAGCACTTGAGCAAATTTTATGGAATTTAGCAGAAATAATATTTAAGGGTGGTGCACAAGGCAATCAAACAAGAGGCCATTAACAGTCTGTGAGGATTTATCATGTTATTTAATTCAGTAAGAGACAGGCAAAGAACTCAGAGAATAGTATAGTCAAAGAGGAAGCAGAATTCTGAGAGTGACAAGGAAAATAGGGGAGCTTTCAACAAATGATTTATTTTACACAGAGTTCAGCTACAGAAAAAAGAATGCAGGAAGAGAAAAATAGAGATTCTTATTGCAACAAATTTTTAAAGGTTTCCTGCCACAGTAAAAGGGAAAGAAATTGAAAAAGCAGCACTTCAGCTGCAAATGGAGAATAAAACAGATAATGCTTCTGAAGAGCTAGAGAGATACAGAAAAAAGTGTAACTGTTGCAGTGCTGGGCTGCTTTGAACAAAGCTGGGTTCTCCAAGGTATAGACTGATCCTCCAACAATAGAGGGAGGAAAAGATAGAGAGTGCCCCTTCTGTGTCCTGGCAAGGGTGGTTTCCAAGGACTAAACTCCTTGACTATTGCCAGGTGCAGTGGTGGTATACTACTGGTTCAGCCTGTTCAACTGAACTGGTAGTAAAAAAAAGCCAACAATCAGCTGAGAAGAGGGGAAAAAATCTTCCCATAATCAGCTGAGAGGAAAAAGAAGACAAAAGCACAGGATTGGCCCTTCCACCCACCCATGTGCTTTTCTGTTCTTTATCCTGTCAGCTGATTATGGAAGGATTATGCAGGTCTCAGCTGGTATGGGGAAAGATGCATGTTGACATTAGGCTAAGCATGCCCTCTAAGCCATGCCCACTAAGCCATGCCCAGCGAACTGGTGGTAAAACAATTTGAATCCCACCACTGGCCAGGTGCAAAGAACCAGAAACCATACACTGAACTGATCAAAATAGCACGTTGCTCTCTCATAGACAGACTAAAAAGCTCACTGCATAACTACTAGCTAAATACTGCTGTGTTTTAGGGATGATCTCCCTTCAGCCTCTTCCTCCCCACAAGAGAGTACAAGCTTCTCAGCTGTTTCATTCCTGAACTCAACTCAGCACCAAATTCCACCACAACTACAAGCTATCTTTGAGGCCAAACAAGCAAAGCCAATATCCAAGCCAATAATCTAACAATCAAAAAAAGAAGTAAGATAGAAACTGAAAAAAGTCCAAGGTCTAAAACAGGTATGTCTGACCTGCAGCCTGTGGGTCATATATGGTCCTGGACAGCTCATTATGTATTTCTATAAGAACATAAACTTTTAACATTATTTATACATACAGTACACAATAAATACATTTATTATATTATATATTTTATATGGAGCCCTATTATATTATATATTTTATATGGAGCCCTATTATATTATATATTTTATATTCTCCTAGAAGTCAGGCTAAGTCAAAAGGTACATATTGTTCTACTGCAACTTTGTATAGTTTTGGATCCATTTGATTGGGTAAAATTGGTTAGTTGCCCTAGGCTGTGAAGCCGAATTCAGTAAGGCTACTTCAGGACCCAGGAAGATGGTACTTAAAACATACTGGATATGTTAAAAAACAAGTGACAAAAGGGCTGGTCAAGATTGATAAAAGAGACCAAAAAAGAGGAAAAAGTTGTAGCAAGTGATTGGATTTATCAATGTTTTCCTACTGTCATGACAAAAGTCTTACTAAAGATTGAAGACCCTGAAAATAATTTCCATACTCTTTTTGACTACCAAAAGATGTTACAAAAGATCAGATGAGTCACTGGGAATGGCATTGCCTATTATTCTGATTAAGAAAAGAAGTATCTCAGGAAACCTTCACAACATTATTTTATACATTTAACCATGACCCAGCAATCAGCAGTGCCAATGGGAAGAGCTAAAGCAGGATGTCAGCTAAATCTTAGTTTTGGAAAAGCCAACCTTTAATCCTTTTTTAATATTATTTGTATTTCTTCTTGCTCTTATTCACAACTGTTAAAGGCACCTTCATTTTTTTCCAGGCTCCAAACAAATATAGAAGATAAATGCTTTCTACAACCAGGATTTTGGACCTGTTGGCTTGACCATAGTATTACGTTTTCAGAAATTCTGAACCAATTTAGGTGCATAACTTACAATGGGAAGCAATTAATTCCCATACAGGGAAGTAATGCCCTGAATGGGTCACTGGGAATCCTGGTTGTAGGCTAGACTGGGAAATCAAAACTGACATTATTATTGTATTCAGCAATGTAAATCACAGCTGCCAGTTCTTTAACTGGTATTGGCTTTCATATGCATTGAGTTCTTCCTAAGGGTGTAAGATGTCATAATCTATTGATGTAGTACATGTCTGGATCAAAGCAATGTGGATTTTGTAATTGACAGATGGATGTTGTCAATGAGTAGATCTTCTATATGCTATCCAAGATTTTTTTGTATTGAATCACAGTGCTAAGAACTAATGGACCACCACAATCAGTTTATGCCATAATCTTTCAAGTTTGATTTTCAGACATTGACACTTTGTGATCTTCTCCAATTCTTTGTCTTCTATTCTACTGTCCATTATTATTTATTCAAATGCATGGGCACCCAACTCCAAGGGACTCTGAAAACATTTGAAAAGACAATGGCAATCATATCATGCCAAGAAAACTGTAGTTCTCTATGAAATCTCCAAGAGTTGTTTTCAACTCAATGGGGATTTGATTTTATTTCTTATAAAAGTTATTAATTTATTTCAGGGATGCACAACTATTTCTGGGCTGAGGGCCACACTTGATATTTGACTAGCATGCTGGGAGAGCAATGCTGTGGGTGGGATGAGACAAATGCTGATTTGATTTAATTTACATATAATTAAAATTAAGTAGAATTCAGTCAATTGCTCCCCATTCATGTCACACTGAGGGCTTGAGAAGCAACCTGGGCTCTTGAGGCTTCAGGCTGTAAATCCTGGTTAATAGTTTTCTGTCACTCATAAGCCTGCTGTGCCATGTAATAGCAATGATTCCACATTTCATGGTTTTTCTCATTCCGTGTCTGCTGATACTGTTTTGCTGAAAGCAGATGGACATAATTGAAAATGCATTTTGCAAAACTCTATTATTGGTCCTGCTCTTCTGATGCTGTGAAAGAATGCTTCTTTTTAAAGAATTGGAGGATAAGATAAGAAAGAAAGCATTGATGTTTTCTGTAGTTCCAGCTTTGAATGTTAATGGATATAACTGTGTTATAGGAGATGAAGAGAATCTCCTGACTTATGATGAGAATATTTTTTTAAAATTTTTATTGGTTTTAAAACAAACATAAACAAACAAAACATAAGAACATGAAGCCATCTTCCATATATATACATATAGTGCGCTGGTTGGTTTAGAAATTGTTTTGTGCTATTTCAATCAAATATCAAGTACATTAATATTTTTTTAATCAATCATTGACTATACTTTTATTCATTCATGTTTTATAAAACAATCATATTTTACTTAGTTTATTTTATAACAATTCATATTATCTTCCCAGATCTATCCTAGAATCATTTTGTAGATATAATTAAAAAAAGAAAAAAAAATGAAAATACATCTTTATATATTTATTATTTTCTAAAAATCTACATTTATCATAAAAACCTTCTGTTTTAAAATCTTTATCATACCTTGACTGTATTTGCGTATATGAAAATGAATTCATCCTTATACCTTGTTCCTCTAATTTTTGCATAGATTTAAGTTCACCCTTTTCATTCAGTATTTCACCATATCTAACTGTTCGTGTTTGTTTATTATAGGATAAGAAAATGCTTCAATAGTCGATAACCAGACTGGACTTTTCAAACAACATTGTCTTTTAAGGTCGTGTCACACTGCCCAACCGATGCAAAAATGACACAGCGGAAGAGAAAAATGTTACATCCGTTGTTATCCGCGCTCAAAAGGGGTGAAAATTTGCATAATTGGAGCAGATAACACGGACGCAGGGAGGACGCAGGGCGGATGCAAAGCGGATGCGGAATGGAAGCCCAGCGGATGGAAGTGGATGGCGCGTCCGCTAGGCTTCCGGGGGGCCTCAGCAAAGCGGACGCGGAACGGAAACAATGGATGCAGAACGGATGCACAGCGGATGAAGCGGATGCACAGCGGAAGCCTAGCAGATGCACAGCGGAAGCCTAACGGATGCCTGGCGTTAATTGTGCATGCGGGGAGGATGCACTGAGTAAGCCCCGCAGATATAAAGGGAAGCAGCTCGCACGTGGCCAGCATTTGGAGGAAAGACCTGCTGCTGGATACCTCGAGTTCTTGCCTGCATGTCTGCCTGCAAGCCTTGCTGCCAGCTTGCCTCCAAGCCTGCCTCCCAGCCTGCCTCCCAGCCTCCAGGGCAGCCTCCCTGCCAGCCTTGCTGCCAGCCTGCCTTCCAGCCTCCCTGCCAGCCTTGCTGCCAGCCTGCCTTCCAGCCTCCCTGCCAGCCAGTCTGTCTGCCAGCCTTGGTGCCTGCCTTCCTGCCAGCCTTCCTGCCAGCCTTCTGCCAGCCTTGGTGCCTGCCAGCCTTGGTGCCAGCCAGCAACCCCACAACCATGGGGAAGAAGTGAAAACCTCAGCAACCTGCCGCCATCCCTGGCAAGAGGGACAGGGCCACCCTCCCACCCCATGTCCCTGACTCATCTTCTGCTGGGGCTTCTGATGCTTGGGCTCGCTCTTCTGTTGCTGGAGCTTCTGCTGGAGCTGCTCCTGGCAGTGGTGCTTCTGCTGCGTACTCTGCTGAAGCTGCTCCTGGTCCTGCTGGTCCTGCTGGTCCTGCTCATTCTGCTCGTGCTCCTGGTCTTGCTGACCCTGCTGCTGGTGCTTACTCTGCTACTGCTGATCCTGCTCTTGCTGCTGCTGCTGCTGCTGATTATGATCCTGCTGGTGATTATGCTGCTGCTACTGCTGCTACTGCTGCTGCTGATGATGATGATCCTGCTGGTGATGCTGCTGCTGCTGCTGCTGTTGGTGTGGAGGAGCAGCCCCTACAACCTGGAAGCCCCTCTGATGAGGGCCCATCTGGTCCTGCCAAAGGGAGGAAGAGGCGTATGCAACAACGGGAGAGGAGGCAGTACTACATTGAGGAAGCGCACGAGGATGAGGTGCTGGAGTGGCTGAGAGAGAACGACTATCTGTGGCGGAAGGGACACCGGCTGTACAGGGACACCAAGCGGAAGCAGGCTGCTTGGAGAGAGAGGGCGGAGAGTCTGGGCTACACATCGGATGTGGTCCTCGGCTGGTGGAAGCACATGCACACCTGGTACGGGAAGCTGCACCTCAAAAAATCTGGCCAGGCCAGGGTTAAGCTGACAGACAGAGAGAACTATGTCATGGCCAAGTGCAGCTTCCTGGAGGGTGAGGTCCGCCACCGAGGAGCACCAGGAGCCCAAATCTCTACCCTCTCTCTCCGGCAGCCTGCTGGGAGCCAGTCCTCTGGCGGCCGAGAGTCAGTCCCTGTCTCCATGCAGGTATCTGTGGAGCATGCCACGGCGGAGAACCCCTGGGCAGGTGTTGAAAGCATGGTGGAGAGCGAGGAGGACTCACTGGTGCGGTGGGAGAAAGGAGACATCGAGTCCACCGCTGCCAAAGCTGCATCCACCCACACCTCCGCCAACACAGTAAGGCAGAGAGCTGGACCGCAGGAGGGGCAGAGCCACAAAGTCCTGGTGGAGATCAGGGACACCATCCGCACCAGCATAGGTCTCCTCTCTCAGCTGGTCCCCATCGACTCCTCCTCCTCCAACCGCAAGCCCTTCCTCAATTATGCCAACCAGACCCTCAAGGAGATGGCGGATCCCCAGTACCAGGTGGTGAAGGAGAGGATCACCGCGCTGCTTAACAACCCTCCAGACCCAGAGGAACCTGCTCCCACCCAGTCCAGGTCTGCTCCTCCACCCCAGGTGATGTCCCTCCCATGCCAAGGCTTCCCACAGCCCCTCACCTACCAGGGCTACAGCTACCCGGAGGTCCAGCAGCACAGACAGCAGCCCTTCCAAATGCAGCCACAGAGTCATCGGGCGACACCGTTGCCACCGGTTCCAATGATGCCACCGATGCCAACCATGACAATAATGCCACTCACGATAGCGATGCCAGCCACACCAATGATGCCACCCATGCCAGTCCTCACCCCGCTGCAGACAAGCAGCCCCACTACACTGCTCCTTCCTCCATCCCACAGCCAAGCCTGGCCTCAGTACATCTGTCCTCAGTACTGGGGCTGACACCCCATGGCATGGAGGAAGGACCTCTCAGCATCACGGGGCTGAGCCAGCTGTCCGACACCTTCCTCAACACACCATCCCCAGTTGTCCTGTCGGGGCCAGGCACTTCAACAACACCTTCGACCAGCACTGCAGCAGCACCCACCTCCACAGCACCTGCACCCTAACACCTTAGAATGGGCACACACCTCCGAGTGACCAAGAGGAGTGCCAGAGACTGGCTGCCTGGATATTTGTGGACTTTATTTGGACACCTGACTTGAGACATGTTTATTTTACACCTTGTTATTAATAAAGTTTATCTTTGATTCACACACTTGCTTCATTAATTTTTTTCTATAAAGTCTAGGTGGAAACTTTTAGAAATGGTTTAGCCTTTGCTTACTTGTGGGATGGGTTAAGATAGCAGTGGGATGGGCAGTGATACTTTTGGGATGGGTTAAGATAGCTGTGGGAAGGGAAGGGATACCTGTGGGATGGGAAGGGATACCTGTGGGATAGGCAGGGATACCTAAGGGGTGAGTAATAGTTGTGGGATAGATAAACCTCCAGTGCAAGCATAGTGGGACTGTATGGTCCACCCTCCCAGATGCCACACCTATGGCCCTTCATTATCAATTACAATGTCAGCATTGATCCACACATGTCAACATAAACACAACTCTTTATTAAATGCCCTGTTCATTGTAGGCACACCCAACATACATGGGCCAATCTCATCAGTGTGATGAGACAGGCTGAAGGAAGCATCCATTAAGCATCTACCATCCTGTCTTGCCACTCCACGACTCCAGCTGGGGAGTTGCACCAGTGTCTCATGAGGTTGCGCTGCTTGTTTGCCTCACGTGAGGCTCTGTTGGGGCCTTGCACATCCTCAGTGTCGATCAGGTTTTGCCCTTGCCTCCATTCCCCAGGCTCCATGTCCCCATTGCCTTGCTGGAGATCCACGAGCCTGTTCTGCAAGACTGGGTAGCGGGTGCGCATGAGATTGTGCAGGATGCAGCAAGCTTCCACGATCCTCCTCATGGTCTCTGGGCGATGCTGCATGTTGGTGAGAAGTACCTGGAAGCTGTTGGCCAGGATGCCAAAGGTGTTCTCCACCACCCGTCTTGCCCTGGACAGCCTGTAGTTGAAGATCCTCTCTTCACGGGTGAGGTATTTGGAGATGTAGGGCTTCATGAGATAGGTTGTGAGGGAGAAGGCGTCATCCCCCACGATGAAGTAGGGCATATCTTGAGTGTCGTTGGGCAGTGGGTCTGGATCTGGGAAGCCCACCATGAGGTTGCTTTCCAGCCCCTTCTTGAGGTGACTTTCGTTGTATACCTGGGCATCTGAAGATGACCCGTTGCCTGAAACATCGATGTACATGAACTTGTAGTCAGCATCGACCATGGCGAAGAGGATAATGCTGAAGAAGCCCTTGTAGTTGTGATAAATGGACCCTAAGTTGGATGGAGCTTTGCAGGCCACGTGCTTGACATCGATGGCTCCAATGGTGTGGGGGAAGTTCCACTTCTGATACCACTGCTCTGCAACTTTCTTCCATCCTTCTGGAGGAGCTCCTCCTTGTATTCTTCGATGATGGCCTGCACCACTTCTCTGACCACAAAGCTGATGGTGCTGGGTGGCACCCTCCAGCCGTACTGCATTCTCCTGTAGGTGGTCCCTGAGGCCAGGTGGCGCAGAGTGAGTGTCACCTTGAGCCCAGGTTCCAGGCTGGGCAGGAAGTTAGTGTTTGTCTTTGTCAACCTGGGTGTCAGCTGCTGCACAACTTCGTGAAACATGACTGGAGGCATCCTCATTAAGTTCTGGAATTCCCGAGTGTCTTCGCTCCTGAGCTCCACCATCAGCTTGTTGTAAAGTACGTACTTTGCTCTTCTGGTGAACCATCTTCGGAGCCAGACTTTTTTTGGGTGCCTCCTTTTCTTCCTGTAGTACTGTTCACAGAGACTGTAGATGGTTTCACAGTGTTGCAGAAGGATGTTGGCTGCCGAAAGGATTTTGTCGCAATCCACGGTGGACATGACTGGATGCTGTGGAAGAGGTAGAGTCAGATGAAGGCTGCAGAGGTCTGCACAGCTGGGCTGCTGGTCTGAAAGTGAGATGCAGACGAGTTGCTCCCCCTTTTTATAGGCAGTATAGGTGTCCCTTTGCATCCTCTAGGCATCCTCTAGGCATCCTCTAGGCATCCTCTAGGCATCCTGTAGACATCCTTAATATCCGAGATAGGTCCCCTCTGCGGACATTTTTTCCATTTTAAACGCTTTGTTTCCTCTAGGCATCTGTTCTGCATCCATTCTGCATCCGTTCCGCTTCCTCCCTGCGTCCAGGCAGATGGAGTTGCGCGGATGCGCAGCGGAAGCCTAGTGGATATAGCGGATGTGTAATGGATGTGTAACGGATGCGTAGCGGATACGTAGTGGATGCAGAACGGATGAATTGGATACATTTTCCGCGCAAAAGTTTTGAGCAGCCCAAAACTTTCTGAGTGGATGAAACGTCAATAAACGGATGCTGGACGGATAGAGAGGAAGCAAAATGGAGGCAGTGAGTACATCGCGTTTTCCAATGGATGGCAAGGTTTTTTCTCCGTTTTACATCCTCTTTGCATCCTGTCCGGCAGAGCTCCATTCAAAATCCAGGAAAGAAATACTTAGACTCTTCAGTTTAGAGAAAAGATATCTTTTACTGAAAGTGAAGTAGTAGCATCCAAAGAATTCTGAATCTGAGAATTTAGGCGCGCAATTCACATATAGAAAGTGATGGAAATGTTCCCACCCTCAATAGTTCAAATGACACTTCCAATTAGAAGTTGTGGATATGATCATGTGGCATCTTCAGGTGATGATGAGGCCTCTGTCCGTTGACCTTGGCATATTTTGATAACAGGTTGCAGTTGCGCAGAGAGAAGAAAGCTAAGCGAGAAATAGAAACCTAACTCTATTTTATGCTCCCCCCTCCCATTTATACAACAAACGAATGTAACACCTCCAGCTCACTTCCCAACTTATTCCTACCTCCCCTTCCCCCCCCCCCCATAACTTATGGCAGTCGAAAAGATGCAAAACAATAGCAGAAGTTCTTGAAGACTGACATTCGGCCCTCCTAGAAAAAAGAAAATCATCAGTCCTAGAAGTCCTAGAAGAGAGAGAAAAGAAAATATAAAGACAATTATTAATCTTTAAACAATTACAAAACAATACACTCCTAACGCTTATCAGGATACTTGGAACGAAACGCTTTGATCAACTTAGGGGCTTTAACATCGGTTTCGTTGACCCATTCGGCTTGTGAAGAAGGGAAATGTTTCCAGGCTACAAGATACTGGAGTCAACCCCTCCATTTGCGAGAATCCAGAATTTCTTTAACTTCAAAATGTTGTTTGCCATCAATCAATATTGGTATGGGAGGGTCAGTCTGGATGGGTCTTAGGTCAGAAGTACGTTCAGGTTTTAGCAAACTAACATGGAAAACCGGATGAATTCGTCGAAGAGTTTTGGGTAAGTTCAGCTGGACTGTTACAGGATTGATAATCCGTTCAATTGTGAATGGACCAACGTACTTAGACCAAGCTTCTTTGACTTTTGAGTGGTCTGCAGGTATCTGGTGGACAGGAAAACCTTGTTGCCCACTTTATATTCTTTCTGTGGGGATCTTTTCTTGTCTGCAAATTTCTTATGAGCTTGATGGGCCTCATCTAATGCTTTGCGTGTTACTGGCCAGTTAAGTTGGAGTTGAGTTATCCATTCATCCAACGAATGGATGTTAGGCTTTTCATGAGGAAGTTCAGGTATGGGAACGAAATCTTGTCCCGAAGCCACTTTAAATGGAGTAAATCCAGTACTGCTGTGTACGGAGTTGTTGTATGCCACTTCGGCAAATGGTAGTAATTCGGACCAGTTATCTTGTTGATAATTTATGTAACATCTGAGATATTGTTCTCACACTGCGTTAGTTCTCTCACAGGCCCCATTGGTTTGGGGGTGGTGGGCGGAGCTTAGCCCCTGGGAGGAGCCTATTAACTTCAGGAACTCTTTCCAAAAATTTGAGGTAAACTGGACCCCTCTGTCAGAGATTATGCATTCCGGAATGCCATGTAACCTATAGATATGTGATATAAATAGTTTAGCCTGTGTCTTAGCAGAGGGAATCTTGGAACAAGGTATGCAATGTACTTGTTTGGAAAATAAATCAGTCACTACCCAGATGACCATGTTTCCACCACTTTCGGGTAATTCTACTACAAAGTCCATAAGATTTCCTTCCAGGGAGCCGTTGGTCTTGCTACATTTTGTAACAATCCCACTGGCTTACCAGGAGGTCTCTTTGCCGAAGCACAAATTGGACAGCTAGCTACATAAGCTTCAATGTCCTTCTTTAAAGTAGGCCACCAGAATTGCCGCTTAACCAGATGTAAGGTCTTCACAAATCCAAAATGGCCAGCTGCTTTAGAATCATGAGCCTGTTGTAGTATTCGGCTCCTCAGTACCTCTGGCACATACAACTTGGCCCCCACCCAAGCCAAACCATCTCTAATTGTATAGTCACTTGAATGAGCCAGGAACCATTCGTCCAGTTTTAAAACTTCTTTTAATTGTTCGGTAAGGTCATTCGATAAAACCACTTCTTGGTTCTTCCTTTGGGCTCTGGTGACCACTGGGGCAGTTAGGTGTTCGATTGAGACAATTGGGCTTATCACCTCCTGGCGCATACTATTATATTGAGGTAGTCTAGAGAGAGCATCCGCCATGAAGTTCTTCCCGCCTGGAATGTACTTCAATGAGAAATTGAATCGCTTGAAGTACTGGGCCCAGCGAACTTGTTTAGGGGACAGTTTCTGGGTCGTTTTTAAGGCTTCCAGATTCTTATGATCAGTCCATACCTCAAACGGGTGTTTTGCTCCTTCCAGGAAATGTCTCCAGGTCAGCAAGGCCCAACGAACTGCAAAAGCTTCTTTCTCCCAGACGGCCCATCTTCTCTCTTTTTCAGACAGCTTACGGGAGGTATACGCACAAGGCTGTAAGGTCCCTTTATCATTGATTTGAAGTAATACCGCTCCAATAGCTACATCACTTGCATCGGCTTGAATCACGAAAGGAGTGTCCATATCCGGGTGTTTCAGCACTGGTTCTGCAGCAAACAGTCGTTTTAGTTTTTCAAAAGCGGCTTGGCACTCCATGGACCACACCAGCGGCTTTCCTGGCCTTGGCTTCACCTCCCCTTTTGTTTTCAAGAGATTTGTGATGGGCATTGCTATCTTAGCAAACGTCGGGATGAATTGCCGATAAAAATTTGCAAATCAAAAAAAACTTTGAAGTTTTTTTCTGGTGCGTGGTAGAGCCCACTCCAGAATGGCATGCACCTTCTCTGGATCCATCTCTATGCCTTCTGATGAAATGCGATATCCCAAATAGTCAATTTTGTCTTGGTGGAATTCACACTTTGACAATTTAGCATACAACTTAGCGGC
Organism: Laticauda colubrina; assembly: GCA_015471245.1. Classification (NCBI taxonomy): domain Eukaryota; kingdom Metazoa; phylum Chordata; class Lepidosauria; order Squamata; family Elapidae; genus Laticauda; species Laticauda colubrina. Next base: position 15,366,616 of record BLBF01000042.1, on the reverse strand, counting down.
ACACAGTTTCTGTAAAACCGACCGCATTAACTTCACATGTTCATCCAGGGTCTCCGTGTAGATAAGGATATCATCAAGATAAGCCAACCCCCCCCTGTATAAATGTTCATGTAACACTTGGTGGATCATTTGCATGAATACAGCTGGGGCCCCTTGTAAACCAAAAGGAAGAACGTTGAATTGGAAACAACCCATCGGGTAGTTAAAAGTGGTCTTCCACTCATCCCCTTCCTTAATTCGAATCCGGTAGTATGCTTCTCTCAAATCCAACTTCGTGAAGATCTCTCCCTTCGCTAAATGGGCCAACATGTCCTTCATCAAAGGAAGGGGGTACACGTTTTCCACAGAAATAGCGTTCAAATTTCTGTAATCCACCACCAAGCATTTGGAACCATTTTTCTTTTCACGGAACAACACTGGGGCCGCTACCCGGGGTCTAGCAGGTTGAATGAAACCACGTTCCAAATTTTTATCAATAAACAATCTTAGCTCTTCCAATTCCCGTGGGGTCATTGAGTACAACTTTGGTTTCGGGAGCTTCACCCCAGGCAAAATCTCAATAGCACAGTCTGTTGGCCGGTGAGGCGGAAGCTCATCCGAGGCCTTCTCACTGAACACTTCTTTTAAATCCCAATACTCTTTGGGAATTTTCTCTTTGGGAATTTTCTACCTGTGGAAGCTATTTCAATTAGGCCCCCAGGCTTTGGCTGAGATTTGGCCCCTCCTCCCGGTCGCTGCTTTGTGCATATGCACAACAACCCCTTTCTCCAGTTAACCTGGGGGTTCCATTTCCGGAGCAAGGGCAATCCCAGTATTAATGGTTGCTCCATCCCAGGGACCACAATAAAATGCAGGGTCTCATCATGCTCTCCCATGATCATTTCTATAGGTTCCGTGACAAAACATGCAGGGCAACCTCCAGCCACTGATCCATCTAGTTGGCAAAAGGAAATGGGCATCTTCAAAGGTTTCAACTTTAGCCCCATTGTCTTCACTACTTCCGTGTTTATTACACACCTGGTGCACCCAGGGCTAGCATTTCCCCTTTGACCCCTGAATTGGGTACCCTCAACTTCACCGGAATGGTCATAGGGCCCACGCTTGGACTTACCAGGAAGTTGTCTTCCGAGTCAGAATCCTCCTCCTCAGGGGTTACTTGGGCTTCTGATTCCTCTCCTGTGGAGGGGCGATCTCTGCTGTCTCTTTCAACTTTAGTGCTGTTTCGCGAGGCTTCGCTGGGGACTTTTCAGGTTTCTTTCCTTCCTTTGGCGCCCCCTTTGGCTCCAACTTGACTCTGCAGTTCACAGCCCGGTGACCTTCTTTCCCGCATCGAAAGCAGGCCGAGGGGTTGGGTCTTTCCGCCACTCCTCCCTTCTGAGGTTTAGGAGCCTCTTGAGGGCGAGAGGGGGAAAAATTGCTCCACCCATAACCTCCCCGCTGTTTACTTCGGATAAAATCAATCTCCACTTCTTCTGCCAGCAGGTACCACATCTGCAAGTCATTGGGGTCTCTTCTAGCAGTGCATCTCTGGTACACATCTTCATTTAAACCATCTTTAAACAGATCTATCAAGGCTTCTTGGGGCCAGCCTCAGAAATGGCCTGCTAACTGTCTAAATTCTTGAGTGTAATCAGCCACAGACCTCCGCCCCTGTTTTATGGTTTTCATCCTAATTCAGGCCTTGCGCTCCGCCAGTGGATCCTCAAACCTAGCCCGCAGTGCAGCCATAAATAGGTTATAATTCAGCAACTGAGGAGCATTATCATTATGCAAAGTCACCATCCACTCTGCCGCTATTCCCTCCAGATCCCTGGTAACACACCTCACTTTGGCTGCTTCTGAGGGAAAATCCTCCCTATACTCCTCCATATGGCTCCAAACTTGAGCTAAGAAAAATCCCAAGGCTTTGGGATCCCCTCCGTATTTTACTTCTAACGGAGGCAGCCTAGGAGCTCTATGCCTTCTAGGAATCACACCTCCCGCTGAAGGCCCCAGGGCTGCTGCTGGATCAGGTTGATTTATGGGAGAGAGAACTGCTCTGCTTCTTCTGGCTGGGGCTACTTCCCCTCCCCCTTCATACCTTTGTGGAGCTTGAGGTTGTTCAAAGGCTTCATTCAGGAGTTTCCTGGCTTGATCCAGAAAGAGTTCCCTCTTTTCCTTCTCTTGCCAAGGCTCCTCTTTTCCACGCCGGCGGGTAATTGTGACCCCGGGGGGGGGGTCCTTCTCTGGATCTTTCCAACCAACTCCCACCGACCATCTGGGCTTCACAGCTGGATCCTCTTACAGACTGAGCTCTGCTAGCGATTGGGCTTCCTGCACCAGCAAAGGATCTAGGCCTCCAATGGCTCCCAGATCCTCCTGGTCACTATTTGAAGATGACATGAATTCCAGGCCCCCTCAGAAGAAAATTGGGTATTCTCTCCGGGTGGGCAGGTGGATGAGATTCAGAATAATGTCAGGCAGAGCTCCATTCAAAATCCAGGAAAGAAATACTTAGACTCTTTAGTTTAGAGAAAAGATATCTTTTACTGAAAGTGAAGTAGTAGCATCCAAAGAATTCTGAATCTGAGAATTTAGGCACGCAATTCACATGTAGAAAGTGATGGAAATGTTCCCACCCTCAACAGTTCAAATGACACTTCCAATTAGAAGTTGTGGATATGATCATGTGGCATCTTCAGGTGATGATGAGGCCTCTGTCCGTTGACCTTGGCATATTTTGATAACAGGTTGCAGTTGCGCAGAGAGAAGAAAGCTAAGCGAGAAATAGAAACCTAACTCTATTTTATGCTCCCCCCTCCCATTTATACAACAGATGAATGTAACACCTCCAGCTCACTTCCCAACTTATTCCTACCTCCCCTTCCCCCCCCCCCGTTACTTATGGCAGTCGAAAAGATGCAAAGCAATAGCAGAAGATCTTGAAGACTGACAGATCCGTTGGTGCAGTGTGACATGGGCTTTAGTCTTCTCCCAATTTAACCTCAGAGACTCCTGTGTATAATGTCTTCTAAAGTACCTCTGTGTTTTCGTTCCTTTATACCATAAAAAAGCATGCCACCCCAACAACATATCATGTCCTTCTAATGTGAATAATCTAGTGTTTCTTAATGTTATCCATTCCTTTACACACATCAACTTCGTAGCTTGATAGTACAACTCTCAATTAGGCAAACCAAATCCTCCTAGGAGGATTTTAGTGTCTTGCAAAAGTTTTAGCTTTATTCTCGCCTTCTTACCTTGCCATATATATTTCAACACAATTTTATTTAAATCTTCAAAATAATCTTTTCCAAGCCTAATTGGAATTGTTTGAAACAAATATAAAATTCTGGGTAATATATTCATCTTGATTGTTGATATTCTCCCTGTTCGTGACAGTTGTAAATTTTCCCATTTCGCCAGATCTAGCGTTATCTGCTGCTTAAGTTTGATATAATTATTCTCTTTTCGTGTACTGCATCTTACTGTCAAATATATCCCCAAGTATTTGATCTTATTCGTGGCCTGGATTTTCAATAGGTCTGTGAATTCTTCCTGTTGTCTTGATAACATGTTCTTTGTCAGAATCTTTGTCTTATCTTTATTTATTTTCAAACCATCCACCTTTCCATATGTCTCTATCTTTTCTATCAATTTTGATGGTGTTTCTAGTGGGTCTTCTGAAATGAAAACCAGATTATCTGCAAATGCTTGCAGTTTAAATTCTTCCTTTTTAATTTTCATCCCTTTTATATCATTTTCTTCTCTAATATTTCTGTTTAACACTTCCAAGGTTAACACAAACAACAAGGGTGACAGTGGGCATCCTTGTCTTGTTCCTTTTCTTATATCAATAAAGTCTGTCAATTCTCCCTCTATCGTTACCTTTGCTGTTTGCTTGTGATATATAGCTTCTATTGCTTGAGTAAATTTTTTAGTAAAGCCCATCTGTTCCAGCAGTAACAACATGAATATCCAATTCACATTATCAAATGCCTTCTGTGCATCTAGAAATATCAAAGCCATTTGCTTTTCAGGATGAGCCTCATAGTTTTCCAAAGTGTCCAAAATTACTCTCATATTGTCTTTAATTTGTCTCTTTGGCAGAAATACATTTTGATCAGGATGAATAAAACTTTTTAAATATTTTTAAGTCTTTCTGCCAATATTGAAGCAAATATTTTATAATCTGCATTTAGTAAGGAAATAGGTCTATAGTTCTAAATTTGTAATGGATCGTCCTCCTCTTTTGGAATAAGTGTATATAAGCTTCGAACCATGTTTTAGGTATCCTCTTGTTTAACATAACTTCATTCATAACTTCTAACAATGGAAGGTTCAATAATTCTTGTAATTTTTTATAAAATTCTGCTGGAAGTCCACCTGGGCCTGGTGCCTTTCCATTATTTTGCTTCTTGAGTGCTTCAGTTAACTCCATCATTGATATATTGCTTTCTAACATTGTTTCAATCTCTTTAGGTATCTGGGGTAAATTAGCATTCTGTAAATACTGTTTAACTCTTTCCTCATCAATATTCTCTTGTGTATATAATTTCTCATAATAGTCTCATATGATTTTCTTCTTCTCTTTGCTACCATAGCAAACTTGGCCTTGATCATCTGTTAATTGCAATATTTCCCTTGATTTTTTCTCCTTTCTCAATTTATATGGTAACCATCTACCTGGTTTATTTGCATCTTCAAAATAGTTCTGTTTAGCACCTCTAATTTTTTGTGCTAGCTCTTCTTTTTCACTTAGACCAATTTTATGTTTCATTATATCCATTTTTAACTTGATATCCTTTTTCTGTGTCATTTTCTGTAACTCTTTTTCAAGTCCTTTATACCCATCCTCTAATGCCTTAGAGGCTAATCTTTTCATAGTATTTCTTTTCCTTGTATAGTTTATTAAGGGCCTCTCACAAAGGCTGACGGGTGCAAAACATATGTAAAAAGGACACAGCGGATGAGAAAATGTTCCATCCATTGTTATCCGCTCTAAAAAGTGCCCCGAATTTGCATAAGCAGAGCGGACAACAATGGAAAGGAATGGACAGAGGGAGGATGTAGCCAGGATGTTAAGCAGATGCTCCACAGAAGCCGAGCGGATGGAAGTGATGGAAGCGGATGACACATCCGCGGGGCTTCCGGAGGAGCACAGCGAAGCAGACGCACAATGGAAGGAACGGATGCAGAGCGGATGCCGAGCGGATGAAGCGGATGCAGAGCGGAAGCCTAGTGGATGCCTAGCGGATGCTTAGCAGATGCAAAGCGTTCACTGCATATGTGGGGAGGATGCATTGCATCAGCCCCGCGGATATAAAGGGAAGCAGCTCGCAAGCAGGTCACCATTCAGAGGAAAGACCTGCTGCCAGAAACAAGTCCAGCCAGCCAACAAACATGGGGAAAAGGAGGAAGCATCTGGATCTGCTGCAAGCCCTGGCAAGAAGGACAGGGCCACCATCCCATCCGCTGGCCCTGACTCTGCTTCTGCTGGGGCTTCTGCTGCTCTGGCTGACACTTCTGCTGCTGGAGCTTCTGCTGGCGCTGCTCCTGATGCTGGTGCTTCTGCTGGTGCTTACTCTGCTGGCACTGCTCATGGCACTGGTGCTTCTGCTGGTGCTGACTCTGCTGGTGCTGCTCCTGGTGCTGACTCTGCTGGTGCTGCTCCTGGTGCTGGTGCTTCTGCTGGTGCTGACTCTGCTGGCGCTGCTCCTGGTCCTGCTGGTCCTGCAGGGGCTCCTGGGGCTCCTGGTCCTGCTGCTCCTGCTGGTGCTCCTGGTTCTGCTCGTGCTCCTGGTCCTGCTGGTGCTCCTAGTCCTGCTCCTGGTCCTACTGGTGCTGTTGGTGCTCCTGGTGCTGCTGGTGCTGCTGGTGCTGCTGGTGTTGCTTTTGCTGCTACTGTTGTTGCTGCTGCTGGTGGTGGTGGTGTGGTGGAGCAGCGCCTACAACCTCGAAGCCCCTCTGATGAGGGCCCAGATGGCCCTGCCAGGGGGAGGAAGAGGCATACGCGAGAACGGGAGAGGAGGCAATACTCCATCGAAGAGGAACATGAGGATGAGGTGCTGGAATGGCTGAGGGAGAATGAGTATCTATGGCGGAAGGGACACAGGCTCTATCGAGACAACAAAAGGAAGCAGGCTGCTTGGAGAGAGAAGGCAGAGAGCCTGGACTACACTTTGGAGGTGCTCCTCAGATGGTGGAAGCACATACACACCTGGTACGGGAAGCTGCACCTCAGGAAATCTGGCCAGGCCACGGTCAAGCTGACGGACCAAGAGACCTACGTGATGGCCAAGTGCAGCTTCTTGGAGGGTGAGATCCACCACGGAGGAGCAGCCCCTCTGACAACCCTCTCTGTCAGGCAGCCCACAGAGAGCCAGTCCAGGCAGGTATCTGTGGAGCGTGCCACGATGGAGACCCCCCCCCCGACAGCTGCACTCCCCATGGCGGAGCGCGTGGAGGACCCCCTGACACAGTGGGAGCAAGGAGAGGGCACTGCCACCAAAGCCCAACCCAAATCCACCCCCAGCTCCACCTCCACAGAAAGCAGGCAGAGAGCCAGACCGGAGGGGAAGAGCCACATTGTCCTGCTGAAGATCAGGGACACAATCAGAAGCAGCGTAGATCTCCTCTCTCAGCTGGTACACACCGACATACCATCCTCAAACCGCAAGCCCTTCCTCACCTACGTCAACCAGACCCTCCTGGACATGTCCGAATCCCAGTACCTGGTGATCAAGGAGAGGATCACAGGTCTTCTGCACAACCCTCCAGGGCCAGCTGAACCTGCTCCGACCCAGTCCAGGTCTGCTTCTCCACCCCAGGTGATGTCACTACCCTTCCAAGGCTTTCCACAGGCCCTCACCTACCAAGGTTACGGCTACCAGGAGCTCTAGAAGAACAGGCAGCCCTTCCCAGTCCAGGCACCGATGCCACCGAAGCCACAGATGCCACCGATGCCACAGATGTGACCGACGCCTCACCTCGCTCACCTGCAGACCAGACAGCCCCACTACACTCCTTTCTTCACCCCACAGCCAAGCCCAGCCTCAGAACATCTGTCATCAGTCTTGGGACTGACACCCCATGTTCTGGAGGAAGGGGCTCTCAACATCACAGGACTGAGCCAGCTCTCTGAGAGCTTCCTCCACACACCGTCCCCTGTTGTTCTCTCGGGGCCAGGCACCCCAATAGCGCCTCAGACCAGCACTTCAGCAGCAGCCACCTCCACAGCACCTTGACCGTTCACCCCTGAGACTATGGGCATGCCTCAGAGTCACCGAGAAGAGTGCCAGAGACTGGGTTGCTACCTGATGACTTTATCTTTGCTTGGGACACTTGGATCATTTTTTTTTACACTTTGTTATTAACAAAGATAATATTTGCTTCACACACTTGCTTCAGTTCTTTTAGTCAATAAAGTCTTGGTGGAAACTTTTAGAAATGGTTTAAGCCTTTGCATGCTTGTGGGATCGGTTAAGATAGCAGTGGGATGGGCAGGGATAGCTTTGGAATGGGTAATAGCTGTGGGATGGGTTAGGATACCTCTGGAATGGGTAATAGCTGTGGGATAGATAAACCTACAGTGCAAGCATAGTGGGACTGTATGGTCCACATTCCCAGGTGCCACACCTTTGGCCCTTTCTTATCAATAACAATGTAATCACCGATCCACACATTTCAACATAAACATAACTCTTTATTAAATGCCCTGTTCATTGTAGGGCCATTCAACATGCATGGCACAATCTCATCAGTGTGATGGGACAGGCTGAAGGAAGCATCCATTAATCATCTATCATCCTGTCTTGCCACTCCACTGCTCCAGCTGGGGAGTTGCACCAGTGTTTCAGGAGGTTGCGCTGCTTCTTCCCTTCACGTGAAGCTCTGTTGGGGCCTTGCACATCCACAGTATCTATCAGGTTTCGCCCTTGCCTCTATTCAGCAGGCTCCATGTCCCCGTTGCCTTGTTGGTGGTCCACGAGCATCTTCTGCAACACTGGGTAGCAGGTGCGCATGAGATTGTGCAGGATGCATCAAGTTTCCACGATCCTCCTCACGGTCTGTGGGCGATGCTGCATGGCGGTGAGAAGTACATGGAAGCTGTTGGCCCAGATGCCAAAGATGTTCTCCACCACCCGCCTTGCCCTGGACAGCCTGTAGTTGAAGATCCTCTCTTCACGGGTGAGGCATCTGGAAGTATAGGGCTTCATGAGGTAGGTTCTGAGGGAGAAGGCGTCATCCCCCACGATGAAGTAGGGCACATCTTGTGTGTCATTGGGCAGGGGGTCTGGATCTGGGAAGCCCATGATGAGGTTGCCTTCCAGCCCCTCCTTGAGGTGACTGGCGTTGTGTACCTGGGCATCTGAAGATGACCCGTTGCCTGAAGCATCGATTTGCATGAACTTGTAGTCAGCATCGACCATGGCGAAGAGGTTGATGCTGAAGAAGCCCTTGTAGTTTTTGATAAGTGGACCCTGAGTTGGCTGGAGCTTTACAGGCCACCTGCTTCCCATATATGGCTCCAACGGTGTGGGGGAAGTTCCACCTCTGATACCACTGCTCTGCAACTTTCTTCCATCCTTCTTCAGTGGAGGGGCACTGGAGGAGCTCCTCCAGGTATTCTTCGATGATGGCCTGCACCACTTGTCTGACCACAATGCTGATGGTGTTGTGTGACGCCCTCTAGCCATACTGCATGCTCCTGTAGGTGGTCCCTGAGGCCAGGTGGTGCAGAGTCAGTGCCACCTTGAGCCCAGGGTCCAGGCTGGGCCGGAAGTGGGTGTTTGCCTTGGTCAACCTGGGTGTCAGCCGCTGCACAACTTCATCAAACATGGCTGGCGGCATCCTCATGAAGTGCTGGAATGCACGAGTGTCTTTGTTCCTCAGCTCCACCATCAACTTGTGAAACAGTCCGTACTCGGCTCTTCTTGCGATCCATCTTCGGACCCAGACACTTCTTGGCTGCCTCCTTTTCTTTGCATAGAACAGGTGAAAGACCCTGTAGATGGCTTCGCACTGTTGTAGAACGATGGTGGCTACCAAAAGGAGTGTGTGACGATTCATGGTGGAGATGACTGGATGCTGTGGAAGAGCAAGAGCCAGATGAAGGCTGAAGAGATCTGCACCGCAGGGCTGCTGGACTGAAAGTGAGATCCAGTTGAGTTCCTCCCCCTTTTTATAGGCAATATAGGTTTTCCACTAGGTGTCTTTTGTATCCTCTAGGCATCCTGCAGATATCCTAAATATCCGAGATACGTCAAGCAGATGAAGTGGATGCCGAGCGGATACCGAGCGGATGAAGCGGATGCAGAGCGGAAGCTTAGCAGATGCGTAGGGGATGCCTAGCGTTCACTGCGCATGCGGGGGGATGTATTGCATCAGTCCCCCGGAATTTAAAGGGAAGCAGCTCCCAAGCAGGTCACCATTCTGAGGAAAGACCTGCACCCAGACACATCGAGTTCCTTGCCAACCTGCCCTGCCTGCCTGCCTGCCTGCCAGCCTTGCTGCCTACCTTGCTGTCTGCCTGCCTGCCAGCCTCCCTGCCAGCCTTGCTGTCTGCCAGCCTTGGTGCCTGCCTGCCAGCCTTGGTGCTTGCCTGCCTGCAAGCCTTGGTGCATGCCTGCCAGCCAGCCTTCCTGCCAGACTTCCTGGCAGCCTGCCTGCCAGCCTTTGTGCCTGCCTGCCTGAAAGCCTCCCTGCCAGCCTCCCTGCCAGCCAACAACCCCACAACCATGGGGAAGAAGAGAAAGCCTCAGCCATCTGCTGCCAGCCCTGGCAAGAGGGACAGGGCCACCCTCCCGCCCCCTGGCCCTCACTCTGCTTCTGTTGGGGCTTCTGTAGCACGGGCTCGCTCTTCTGTGGCTGGGGCTTCTGCTGCTTCTGTTTCTGGAGGAGCTGATGATGTTGCTTATGGCTGTGGTGCTTCTGCTCATGCTTTCTCTGCTGAGGCTGCTCCTGGCGGTGGTGCTTCTGCTGGTACTTACTCTACTGAAGCTGCTCCTTGTCCTGCTGGTCCTGCTTGTCCTGCTCGTGCTCCTGGACTTGCTCGTCCTGCTCGTCCTGCTCGTACTCCTGGTTTTGCTCGTCCTGCTCGTCCTGCTGGTCCTGCTCGTGCTCCTGGTCCTGCTCGTTCTCCTGGTCCTGCTAGGGCTCCTGGACAGCACATCCACCACAGCCCTACCCACATCCACCCCCAGCTCCACCTCCACAGAAAGCAGGCAGAGAGATAGACAGGAGGGGCAGAGCCACACTGTCCTGCTGGAGATCAGGGACACCATCCGGAGCAGCAAAGATCTCCTCTCTCAGCTGGTCCACACCAACTCCTCATCCTCCAACTGCAAGCCCTTCCTCACCTATGTCAATGAGACCCTCATGGACATGGCGGAATCTCAGTACCAGGTGGTGAAGGACCGGATCACTGAGCTGCTTCACAACCCTCCAGACCCAAAGGAACCTGCTCCCACCCAGTCCAGGTCTGCTCCTCCACCCCAGGTGATGTCCCTCCCATTCCAAGGCTTTCCACAGGCCCTCACCTACGAGGGCTACGGCTACCAGGAGGTCCAGCAGCACAGGCAGCAGCCCTTCCCAGTCCAGGCACAGAGTCATCAGACAAAACCGTTGCCACCGATTCCTCTGATGCCACCGATGCCACCCATGACATTGATGCCACCGACGCCACAGATGCCATCCACGCCACAGATGCCACCCACGCCAGTCCTCACACAGCTACAGACCAGACAGCCTCACTACATTTCTCCTTCCTCCACCCCACAGCCAAGCCCGGACTCAGTACATCTGTCCTCGGTACTGGGGCTGACACCCCATGGCATGGAGGAAGGAGCTCTCAACATCACGGGGCTGAGCCAGCTGTCTGAGAGCTTCCTCAACACACTGTCACCTGTTGTCCTCTCAGGGCCAGGCACCCCAATGATGCTTCAGACCAGCACTCCAGCACCATCCACCTCCACAGCACCTGGACCCTTCACCCCTGAGACTGGGCACACATCCGAGTGACCGATAAGAGTGCCAGAGACTGGATGGCTACCTGTAGACTTTATTTGGACCCTTGACTTGGGTCATTTTTCTTTTACAGCTTGTTATTAATAAAGTTTATATTTGCTTCACACACTTGCTTTATTTATTTATTTTAATAAAGTCTTGGTGGAAACTTTTAGAAATGGTTTAAGCCTTTGCATGCTTGTGGGATGGGTAAGGATAGCAGTGGGATGGGCAGGGATACCTTTGTGATGGGTAAGGATAGCAGTGGGATGGGCAGAGATACCTTTGGGATGGGTAAGGATAGGAGTGGGGTGGGCAGGGATACCTTTGGGATGGGTAATAGCTGTGGGATGGGCAGGGATACCTTTGGGATCGGTAATAGCTGTGGGATGGGCAAGGATAGCTTTGGGATGGGTTAAGGTAGCTGTGGGATGGATTGAGATAGCTGTGGGGATAGATACACCTGTAGTGCACACATAGAGGGACTGTATGGTCCCCTCTCCCAGGTGCCACACCTATGGCCCTTCATTATCAATAATAATGTAAGTGTTGATCCACACATGTCAACATAAACACAACTCTTTATTAAATGCCCTGTTCATTGTAGGCCCACCCAACATACATGGCCCAATCTCATCCATGTGATGAGACAGGCTGAAGGGAGTATCCATTAAGCATCTATCATCCTGTCTTGCCACTCCACTGCTCCAGCTGGGGAGTTGCACCAGTGTTTCAGGAGGTTGCGCTGCTTCTTCCCTCCACGTGAGGCTCTGTTGGGCCCTTGCACATCCTCAGCGTCTATCAGGTGCGCATGAGATTGTGCAGGATGCAGCAAGCTTTCACAATGCTCCTCACGGTCCACGGATGATGATGCTGCATGGTGGTGAGAAGTACCTGGAACCTGTTGGCCAGGATGCCAAAGGCGTTCTCCACCACCAGCCTTGCCCTGGACAGCTGGGTGTCAGCCACTGCACAACTTCGTCAAACATGGCTGGAGGCATCCTCATGAAGTTCTGGAATGCACGAGTGTCTTCGTTCCTCAGTTCCACCATCAGCTTGTTGTACAGTTCGTACTCTGCTCTTCTCCCGATCCATCTTCGGACCCAGACGCTTGTTGGCCACCTCCTTTTCTTCCCGTAGTAGAGTTCATAGAGCCTGTAGATGGCTTCGCACTGTTTCAGAACGATGGTGGCTACCAAAAGGAGTTTGTTATGATCCATGGTGGACATGACTGGATGCTGTGGAAGAGGAAGAGGCAGATGAAGGCTGCAGAGGTCTGCACAACAGGGTTGCTGGTCTGAAAGTGAGATCCAGGTGAGTTGCTTCCCCTTTTTATAGGCAATATAGGTTTTCCACTAGGTGTCTTTTGTATCCTCTAAGCATCCTCTAGACATCCTTAATATCCAAGATAGGTTCCCCTCTGCGAATGTTTTTTCCATTTTAAATGCTTTCTTTGCGTGTTGCATCCGCTTTCATCCTTTCTCCATCTGTGCTACTAACGCTGCACGTCCATTCTGCTTCCTCCCTGCGTCCATTTACCGTTGGAACGGATGCGAGTTGTGCGGATGCGCAGCGGATGCTTTGTGGATATAGCAGATTCGTAACGGATGCAGAACGGATGTCCCCCGTATGCCTAGTTGATGCAGAACAGATGCGTTGGATACATTTTCCACTCAAAAGTTTTGAGCAGCTCAAAACCTTCTGAGCGGATGAAATGTCAATAGACAGATGCTGGACGGATAGAGAGGAAGCAAAACAGAGGCAGTGAGTACAGAACGGAAGCATCGCGTTAACCAACAGTTGGCAAGTTTTTTTCTCCATTTTACATCCTCTTTCCATCCGCTGGTGCAGTGTGACAGGGGCTTAAGTTTCAACAACAGACTCCAGCTGCTAATAGAAACTCAGAAGAGCACCTGCAATGATACTCTCCAATGCTCTTCCCTCTATCGTATCAACCAGGCAATGTCCTTGAAACAAAGTCTCAGTTCTTTCTCAGCCTTGTCTGGTAGAATAAAACAGGATACTTCCAAGCCTCTAGTTGGCAGTGTTACAAAATTTCTTTAGCTTTCACTTTCCCCCTCTCCTTTTCCAAGCAAAATATAATAAGAATTAATTAAAAAAGAAAAAAGGTATTTAAAAAATAACTATAAGGGAATCTCTGGCTTAAAATATTATTAAATCAAAAAAGAAAAAAAGAATAAATAACAAGAAAAAAAAAAGAAATCAGTCCAGTTTCAAAATGTAAGATCATGTATAAAAAAATCCAGCAATGAAAAAAATTATTACTTTGACATTCTTGTTTAAAATTGCCGCTTAATCACTTTTGTCAAAACTTTTACAGATTCTTTCTTCCCTTTAGAGTGTCCTTTCAAATCTTAAAATATAAAACAAGTTCTCACCAAACCAGCACACTCTCTCTTTATGTTCTCTTCCGTTTCGGAGCTGTCCCAACTTCAACAGCTTTAATGGCTGCCTCTTTGCTGCTGGCAAAAAGAACTTCTCCTGGATCTACCAGGGACTTTGCGATATCCCTGGGATTGTCAGGATGCGCTCTTTACATTCACTGTCTCTTCAGGACGGTTTAGATCCGTTGGACCATCCAGGAGCAAAGATATCGACAGCGATCTCAGACCTCCAAAATCGCATGCCATATCGTTGCGACACCAGCTCTGCCATCCTTCCTCACTTATGATGAGAATTTTAACCTTGCATCTCTTCCTCTGCTTCTTTCTCTCTTGCACACACACAGAACCATGTTTCTTAATGGAGAAGTATGAGATTTCAAAAGCTCAAAAGCCAGAGAAGGCTTTGGGAAGCCCAAAATTTATCTTGACAGATGTGAACAGTGGGTACTATCTAACAAACTGAAATTCAATGGTGAAAAAGGTATACATTTAGGCAAGAAAAACCAAATGCACAGGTATAGTATAGGTGGTACCTGGCTCAGTAGTTGCAACTGTGAGAGGGATGTTGGAATGCTAGTGGACAATCACTTAAATATGAGCCAGCAGTATGATGCAACAATCCAGTCTGGAGGTCACAAGGTCATAAATGACCCTAAGTATGTCCAGGATAGGCACAACAGATGTACAACCCAAAGCCCTCCAAGCCATAGTTGCCACCTTCTCCTCAGGCAGATGATGTGAATCTATGAAGACCTTTCAATTATACTCCAGATTTGTCTGGGGCAGTTTCATCCCATCATCCCAGTTTCAATAATACCAAGAACCAGAAGTTTTAAAAATCCTAAGCCACGTGGTCTTGCTTGGATTGAGCTGAACCTGTTGTACTCTATGAAGAGCACCCAGAGTCTCGAGGCATCACTCTGCAGCATCACTTAGGCAGTCTTTTTTCCACCTTAAAAAAGCTGAAAATTGTTTTGTTATTTCCTATTTTATTTGTTTAAAAAAATAAAAGGAACAAAAAAATTAATTATGATAGACATAAATATGTTTGTCAAAGACAAAAAAATAGAAATTTCTTTGAAAAATGAAAGCATCCTAGAAAGAAAATATCCCAGTGATACATCATATGAACAATAATGCTTCATTCCACTTAACATTTTCATTTGGAATTGATTTATTGATAATCTATTGGAATACTGCATCCCATTTTGGTTGCTGTGATGTAAAAAGATGTTGAGACTCTAGAAAGAAAGCAGAGAACAGCAACAAAGATAATTAGGGGACTTGGAGCTAAAATACATAAAGAACAGTTACTGGAATTGGGTAATTCTAGTTTAATGAAAAGAAGGAGTAGGGGTGACATGATAGCAGTGTTTCAAAATGTCAGGGGTTGCCACAGAGAAGAGGGAATCAAGCTATTCTCTAAAATACATGAAGGCAGGACAAGAAGGAATAGATGGAAAATCTATCTTGGTCCAGGTTATGGTTGTCCCAAAGATGCTTTTTCAGGAGGCAACTGGACTTTCTTGTTTCTTCTTTGAAGACATTTTGCTTCTTACTCAAGAAGCTTCTTCAGCTTTGACTGGATGGTGTGGAATGGAAGGATTTATATTCCTTTTAGACAGCTGGTCATTTGCATTCTTTTAAAGTGTCATTGAGACCTCTTGGGGGTTTATCTGTGTCCTCAGGATCACTTGAGTAGTGCAAATGAGATGCAGACAATACAGACTCATCTTCAACAGCCTGCGCCTCTCTTCAACAGCGAAGGGACACAGGACAAAAAACATCCTGCAATGAAAAAGGCTCCACATCCATTTGCACTACTCAGGTGATCCAGAGAACACAGATAAACCTCCAAGTGGCCTCAATGACTCTCTAACAGAATGCAAATGACTAGCTGTTTGCAAGTAATAATTGAGTAACCCTGTTGGATTTTGTAGTTAAGATGGGACTTGAACTCTTGGTTCTTAGACCTCACAGCCACTTCCAGGGGAAAATATGAGAAATTACACTTAAACAAAAGATCTTGACAAATATGTTTGTTTTGCTTAGAGTTTTCCAAAGGATTACTTTAACAAATCAACAGCTATAGCATTCAAAATGTTACAGAAATATTAAGGCTAAATAAAAGTACTTTTTTATTTATATACAGTAATAATATGCGGCAGAATGAAATGTAATATTTTTCCTCTTTTTCTTTAATAGGAAATTTGTAAAATCTCATGGGCTTTACAGCAGATGCAAACAACCTTTTGTTTTTAAATGGCCTGTGGTTCACTTACCTAATTATTTTCTATTTCAACTTCCAATGGTACCTAATGGTATGGTAAATGGGGACAGATTTCTTCAGTCTTCTTTTCTTTTTCCAATGATTGATTTATCTGAGTATCATTAAAGTCAATGTTGACTTTTAGCAATAACATAGAGCTATATGGCCCTATCAGGTTCTAAAGCAGAGGAGGTATTCAGCAGGTTCTGACCAGTTCTGGAGAACCAGTAGCAGAAATTTTGAGTAGTTTGGAGAACCAGCAAATACCACCTTTAACTGGTCCCATTCCATCTATTCTCTGCCTCCTGAGTCCCAGCTGATTAGCTGGGTCTTCTTTTGTTGCCCTAGATAGGAGAACGGAGCTGTAAAGCAGGTTAGTAGGGTGGGGAGGGAATGGGGATTTTACAGTCATCTTCCATCAGGAGTGGGGAGGGAATGGAGGTTTTACAGTATCCTTCCTCTGGAGTGAGATGGGAATGGAGATTTTGCAATACCCCTGCCATGCTGCATCAAGTCATGTCACAGAACCGGTAGTAAAATTTTTTGAATCCCACCACTGTGCTAAAGGTCTTCCAACAGTATCCCATTCTTGCTGTAATTGAGTCTGTTCACCTTGCTGCTTGTCATCCTCTTTTCTTTCTTTTCACTTTTCCTAAAACTATAGCTTTCTCAGGGCTGCTGGGTCTTCTTCACATCTTGTATATAATTTCCACCATGGTCATTTGTAACTTGAGCGAGGAGTTGGAAGGAAGATTTGGAATGTCGATATTGTATACTGGTGACTGCAGTAAGATTTCTACATACCCAGAAACAGAAAGGTATATCAATCCCCACAATAGAAAAATGGATGGAAAAAGTGATGGAGCTAACAGAAATGGCAAAATTGATTGCTTTAATTAGAAAAAAAGAACAGATTCAGCTTTGCTTCTACTTGGAAACCACTTTTGGACTTTGTGCATGAGGCAGAAAAAAATGAACTATTGACATTTTTTTTATTCATACATTGTTATAGAAATGGCCAGTATTTATTTATTCAGCTGGTAAAGTAAAAAAAGTTGAAGCTATCATTTTAGTCTGTACTTTATTGCAACTGAAAAAAATTGGAAGTTGATGCTTTTTTTTTTTTTGCCCTCTACCTACACCTCTCTTTCCCCTTTCTTTCCCTTTCCAATTTTTCCATTGTTTTTGTTTTCATTTGTATTTTATAATCTTAATAAAATTCTTAACAAAAAACTCTGTATCTTCAGTGAGAATTCCAGGCTGATTTGTTTGATGATCTACTTATTTGTGTTCTTGGCTATTCATGTTATTCTTCAGGGTCTTCTCCAGGGGTGGGATTCAAAATTTTTAACAAACGGTTCTGTGGGTGTGGCTCAGGTGGTGGGCATGGCTTGGTGGTCATGTGACTGGGTGGACATGGCTTGGTTGTCATGTTATTAGCTGGGTGTGGCCAACTCAATATCACTCACATGGAGGCACGCATCTCCTCGCCTGGCCTCTCATGACTGTGGGGATGCTGCAACAGTCGTAAGTGTGAAAATGGTCATAAGTCACTTTCTTCAGTGTCATTGTAAGTTTGAATGGTCACTCCACATAAGCAAAGTACCACCAAAGGAGGGGAAAAAGCTCCAGAGATGTTTTGAAACAGGAAGTCTAGTCCTGCCAAGAATGTAATAAGAGTTAACAGAGAGGCAGTTTCTATAAGCAACACCAGAATGTTTCCTTCCTGCCTTACTTACAGGATTGCCAATAATTTTTTCTTACAACCATTTCTCTGAACTGCTTAAAATCTTAACAACCAGTTCTAGTGAATAGGTGCAAACTGGTAGAATCCCACTCCTGGTCTTCTCCAGCGCCAAATTTTCAAAGAGACAATAATCATTTTATTCTGCCCCTTCAAGATCCAGTATCCAATAGTAGCTATGCAAAAGCTTCAAGAGAGTTTGTAAAGTGAACATTTTAATTTGGTAGGACTGTTATACTTGTGGAAAAACTCTGGATGACCACAGTCACATAAATTGGTTTCTTTTGTATTTTCGAACGAGATGATTATAAACTTGGTGTCCAAATTGAACTGCTTTTCTTCTTTCAAATCTTATTAATATTCAGCTTGCCAAACTACAAGGAGGGAAGGGTGGAAAACTACAAGGAGGGAAGGGTGGAATGGAATGGTGAGAAATTGTGCACAGATTGTGAAAGCCTGGCAACTATCAAGGTCATCACTGCAGGTGCTTGAGAAGGAGGTGGACTGTTCCCATAACAAAAGGATGTCTCATAATTGGACAATGTGATTACTCAGATGTGGGGAGAAAGGGAAGCCATTGTTTAACTAAGCATTTGTATGGGAAAACCAAATCTGGTTTTGATTGTTCAGTACCAAAATGGTGTATCCAATAAAGTTTTACTTTTGGGAATTCAAATCTCCTGAGAGTGCTTCCTTATTTTGGGTTCAATAGTTGGGCAGTTGACATTTGGGGACAATATTTCTAATCTCATGAAAGATTCAGCCCTGTACATGAAGATATTTTTTTCCATTTAGGGCAATCTTTTTGAATGGAAAGGAGATGCCCTAAGAAGCCAATCTTTTGTGTTTCTAGCTACACTTCGTTAGCCTCACGTTCTGCTAGCTAGAAAAACAAACAACCACACAATGTTACCTCTTTGACAGTAATGCTATACAATTACCCCTAGTACATTTGCAAGGATGCAGGGTGTGCTTCCTGCAGCTCTTCATCTGTATCTAAGATCTCCTTCCACAAATACAGATGAAAGAGGCCTGGGAAAAGGCATCCATTAGGTGTTATAAATGGCTGCTAATAGATCTTAATTGTTATAGTAAAATTACAATGGCTTTTAGGCCAGAAGAATAGCTGAAAAAAGCAGAACTGGGCATTTCCCAAAGCCAAATTGTATTTTAGTGGAAGTAGTCTATTTCAGGCTACAACTGGTTCTTTAGCTCAAGAAGGTTTCATCTGTAGAGCTCACCCCATGTTAAAAGCTGTGGAGATTAAAGAAAAAGAAAAGAAAAGAAAAGAAAAAAGAGCACCTGTGATCATCCAAAATACTAACAGACTGCCCTGATCTCACATATTAGAAATACCATGCATCTTACTTTCCTTCAAGAGCTCAAGATGCCTTACAAAGAATCTGGATCTATGGTTTTAGATCTAGGAAGTCTGTGTGGGCTAAGCAAAATGATTGTCCCAAAGTCACCTAGTGAGATTCCATAATTGAATATAGCCTTGAATCTGAGGAACTCTCATTCTAGTCCAAGACCTTCACCATCGAACTTTATTGTCTCTTTATCTTTATGAAGTATTCCTGTTGTTACAGTATGTATAAGGTACTTGGATACTTAAAAATAAAAAATAAATTAAAAAAGAATAAAATTGGTATGTTCATCTGAAGTTATCAAAGCCTTTAATCAAAACTGAAGTGGCTGAATCTCAGTTATGTATCTTAAATCTGATGACAATAAGGAGACAACTTCTAAGGCGAGAGGAAATAGTTTAAAACAGAGTTTCTCCCAACATAGGAATCCTAGGATTTGTAGCATAGGATTAGAAAGGCCATCTACTGTAGCCCAACTCACTGCTTGATAAAGGTTTTGCTGGAGTTATTTCAAGATGGTGCTTGATGAAAGATCAAGTATGTCTCCTATCCTGTTGCATTACTTAAATGACTGGTGATTCTACTTAGACATATTGGAAGAATCAATCCACAACATGAAACTTGGGCGGGATTTCTGAAGGAAAAGAATCTCCCTCAGTCTGTGTTTGTTTATTATTTCAGATTAAGAACAATCTGAAAAGGCAGCTACCCAGCCAGAAGAGTGGAGACTTACAAACACAACCTCTGATATCATTTTTTTGTCAATATTTGGTTAAAAATGGAGAAACTCCAGAATTTTAAGACATAGTTTAAAAGAGGTTTGAAACTATGATGTCCAATCCTCTGTTCATATTAAAATATTCCCAACAGGGAAATATTCCCAACATTGTGACAACTTTGCTAAGTGTCTCTATGGCTAAAGGCAGTTCTGTTAAAATTCAAACAACCACTTGATAAAAGCAAAAAAAAAAATTAAAAATCTTTACTTCTTTGTTGCCTTCCAATGCTATTTGGATTATTAGAGTCCAGGAATGGTGGCTTTAGCCCAGTGTTTTTCAATCTTAGCAACTTCAAGATGTGTGATCTCCAACACTCAGAATTCTCCAGACAGCATTGTGAAGCCCACACATCTTAAAATTGCTGGGATTGAAAAATATAATTTTAGCCAAACAATGGTGCAGGTTATAACATGGTTCATTGCTGCTAATAATTCTGCTGCTTTCTCCAACCTGCTATGGCTTCCTCTACTAATTGAAGAAAATGAAGTTCCAAAGCAGGTGTATGACTAATAGCACATTTATAAGGATGAGAAAGAAATGACTTTTCTAAATTAATTGGTGAGTGTATATATATATATATATATATATATATATAT
>BLBF01000042.1:15300454-15341470 GCA_015471245.1 Laticauda colubrina | reverse complement strand
TTTTAGTGCCATTGAAGTTGATGTTGTGACCTGTGGTTTTCATGTGTTGGACTAGTGAGGAGGTGTGTTCCAGCTTTTTTACTGCATTTTTGTGTTCATCTAGGCGGGTACTTATTCTTCTATTTGTCTGGGATTTGAGCTGGTGAGCTGTGATCCTGTTGTTTGGCTTCGCATTCGTGGTCATGCCACATCTTCATGGTGGGTGTCAGTTTGCTTTTTGTATGGGTCAGAGGGGTTTGAGGAGTGTAGTGATGCAGCTTCGATATGGCTTCTGGCCCGTGGTCGTGTCTCATCTTCTGTGTGGGTGTGAGTCTTTTTTCTAAGTGGAAAGGTGGTGGTAGCATCTTGTGTGGCACTCCTAGGTGTGGGTCTGGTGTCATTCTTCATGTTAGGTACTCATTTATTTATGAGGGTAGGTTTCCAAATGGCTGGTAGGCAGGAGGTATCATCTCATTTATTCATGCTGTGAGGCCGTTTTTCTATCTCTATGGCTTCTCTGATTATTCTGTTGTTGAAATGTTCGGTTTTGGCGATAGTTTTTATTTAAAAAGAAAGTATTTAAAGGTATTTAAAAATACCAGAACTATTGCCAAAAACAAACTATCGTCTGTTTTGAAGGCAATCTTGATGTGATGCCTGTGTAGTATCTTCCTGATTTTATCTGTAGTACCTCTTTTGTAGGGCAGGACAGTTGTTCCATGGGTCTGTTCATCTTCTAGGTCTCCATTATGTCTCAGTGTGTTTTTGTGGATCAAGCCGGTGATTTTGCTTTTGTGGAAGCCGTTAACTGTCAGTACTTTAGTCAGGGTGCATAATTCAGTCCTTCAAAACACACAGAAAAATAGCAGCCATCCTAAGAAACCCCAAAGATAAAATTGACCTGAAAAAGCAAGACATATATATGATGTTCCCTGTACATCATGCCCTGCCACATACATTGGACAGACCAATAGAAGAATGAGTACCTGCCTGGATGAACACAAAAATGCAATAAAAAAAGCTGGAACACACTTCCTCACTAGTCCAACACATGAAAGCAACAGGTCATAGCATCAACTTCAAGTGGCACCAAAACCAAGGCACTATAGAAAACCCCAGCAACAGAATTATCAGAGGAGCCATAGAGATTGAAAAGAGACCTGAAAGCATGAATACAAGAGATGATTCCACCAGATTGTCAATTATTTGGAAGCCTGCACTCACCAAAAAAAGAAAAAAAAAAATCTCCACACCACAATCCAGCCAAACACCTGGGCACAAACAGATCCCCCCTGATACCTCCAGCTCAAACACACCTCAACCAGGCATCCAGATGAAACCTAGCTTCCTAATAAATGATAGCCATCCATTTACTTGGAGCCAAGCCACACTAAAAGCCAGGAAAAAAAAATCCAGGAAACACAATATTGCTAGCCAATCAAGACAAAAAAAGCCACAAAACAGAAGATATTAGAAACACCAATCAAGCAGAACACAGCAAACTCCAAGACCAATAAACACAGACCAAGACTCCCAACCAATCAGGATGAAGAAAAAACCACTCTAGCACAGTGGTAGGTTGGCCCCAAATTTAAAACAGAACGGATGTGAAAGTCTGACTCACAGATGAACACAATACAAAAGCCTGATGATGGCAGATGAGATTCTGCCGAAACGTTGATACAACTTTAAAAGCACAATTACAATGACATGGGGAAATATGCAAATTGTCTGGCAGGCTCTCCAAGCTATGAAAAAATAAATCTCATCAACCCTAATTTCCAATTCAGTACATTCATTTAAAACTCTAGTAGAGAGGGTCAGAAATTGTTGCTATTTAAAAGAAAGCAAAAGCACAAATTTTGGTAACTAAATGTTAAGCCATGTATCTACCCAACCCATTAGAAAACTTAGCCTTTCAGAATACTTACAAAATGTTTCCTTGGAATGTCATTGCAGGGTCTGGGCTTTGCATTCTGTCAGTCTTTTGAAATCAGAGCAAAACAAATTTACCAGATGGAGGTTTCTAAAGAGGTAGGTGGAAAAAAGAGAAGTTTCTAATGGGTTTTTGAGGGAATAGAAAAAAAATCCAAAAGTGGAACTTCAAACTGGCTTTTGGATAGCTATGTTTTTGTATCATTTATTCAGTACCATTTTTTTTGGGGGGGGGGGAATCCCTTCAAGGCAGTGTTCACTGCTGGCAACTAGACAAGTCTCTGCAGGTTACTTGGCAAGAATTTTTCATAAGTGGTTTGCCATTGCTTCCTTTTTTAGGGCTGAGAGAGAATGACTGGCCCAAGATCATCTAGCTCAGGGGTCTCCAACCTTGGCAAGTTTAAGACTTGTGTACTTCAACTCCCAGAATTCCTGAGCTCACATGATTGGAGGAGGAATTCTGGGAGTTGAAGTTCACAAGTCTTAAAGTGGCTAAGGTTGGAGACCCCTGATCTACCTGACTTTATGCTTAAGGTAGGTCTAGAACACAGTCTCCCAGTTTCGAGTTTCATGCTTTCATTACTACATCAAACTGGCTCTCTATAATTCCTGTTTAGCATAGGAATATATATCATGGGGAACTCATCCTAGAATATGCACTCAAGTATGATGGATCTGGACAAGCCCTTCATTTAAAAGAACAATCAAGAAAGTAAAGAAGGAAGGGTTGAATCATTCATGGTACTTTCAATCACCAATGAGCTGTTCTAATATGGCTTAGCAGGTCAGGCCCTTCATTTTATATCTGTGAGTTCCATTGGGGCAGGTCCAAATGGTATTTGGTGTGAATCCTGTTCCTAGAATATTATTAGACAGATATCTTTTTGTACTCAATAACCCATGAGGTGACAAAAGCCACCTATGACAACAGTCAAATTAAAAGGA
This sequence comes from Laticauda colubrina, assembly GCA_015471245.1. NCBI lineage: Eukaryota > Metazoa > Chordata > Lepidosauria > Squamata > Elapidae > Laticauda > Laticauda colubrina. Next base: position 15,338,611 of record BLBF01000042.1, on the reverse strand, counting down.
TATGTTTTGTTGTTGTTGTTGTTGTTGTTGTTGTTGTTGTTGTTGTTGCTGCTGCTGCTGCTGCTGCTGCTGCTGTTGTTGTTGCTGTTGTTATTTCTATGTTGTTAACTTTCCATTGTCCCTAAGTGTCAAAACAAGTTTGAAACCATCCAATATATAAACAACATTCAAACATCTTACACTGGACCACATTAACTCTAGAGCAGGAGTGAGTTGCTGGAGGTTTGCAGGGGTTCGGGAGAGCCCCTAGCCAAGATTCTGTCCAGTTTGGAGAACCCCCAAATCCCACTCACCCACCCCACCTGTCCCCTTCCAGGAGTCCCCACACGGCCCATTTTGGATGCCGGTAAGTGCAGGGCATTCATGGAGGCTCAAGGAGGGTGAAAAATAGGCCTCCAGGAGGTTTGGGAAGGTTGAAAATGGGCCCGTTTCCAGCTTTCAGTGAACCTCCAGAGCCCGGGGAGGCTGTTTTCACTTTCCTGGAGGCTCAAGGAAAGCCTCTGGAATTCTGGAGGGCAAACTGCCCCCACCATGCTGCAGGATGCCAAATACACCACACCCACCATGGCCATGCCCACCCAGCAACTGGGCAGAGAACATGTTGCTAAAATTTTTGAAGCTCACCCCTGTTCTAGAGGTAGACTAAATTTCCATGTTCCCAAATGAATTTCTGAGGAACAACGTGTTTTCAGTCCTTCAGGAGTCCAATAAGGGAGAGAGAGGGAGATTCACCCATCACATGGAAACATTTGGACAGTGTGCAGATACCTGGGGACAGCACAGGATAAAGAAGACATTGACAAAGCTCTTGTGTCACATCCAATTCAACCCTAAAGCTAAATACATGCATTCCAATTACACTGTTTATGGTTAAATACTTGGTCATGCATTGAACTTTGATGAACAAAAACAGTGGAATTCTCAGGAAAATCAATCTCATACTGGAACAGGTTTACTGGAATTCTCCAGTTCAATTCCTGGAAATATGTCCAATAAATAAAGGTCATCTAACTTAGTCATTTGAACTCTTTCTAAAATTGCTGCAGGTGAACAATCAAACAGCTGCAGGAATGTACCCCAAAAATCATCTCTATGTTATGTTGTCTAACAAAAAAGGAAATCAGATCTGAATATGTTCTAATACTAAGAGCAAGTAATCAGTGGAACAAATGACCTGGGAAGTGATGGGTTCCTCTTCACTTTTGGCACAAAAAATTGTTAGGGAAGTCTAATTAGGATTCCTGCAAAGAACAAGAGCTAAAGGCCCTGTCCCACTGGCCGACGGACGCAAAACGTACGTATAAAGGACACAGCGGTTGAGCAAAATTTCAGGGGTGGCTCCATCCGTTGTCATCCGCTCCAAAAAGTGGCAAAAATTTGCATAAACAGAACGGAAAAGAACGGACGGCGGTAGGATGTAGCGATGATGTTAAACGGATGTAGGAAGCCTAGCGGATGACAGCGGATGGAAGCGGATGACACATCCACAGGGGTTCCAGGGGAGAATAGCAAAGCAGACGCATAGCGGAAGGGGTGGATGCATAGCGGATGCATAGCGGATGCATCACAGACGCCTATAGGAAGCAAAGCAGATGCAAAGCAGATGTATATCGGATTCAAAGCATTCACTGCGCATGCGGGGAGTATGAATTGCATCAGCTCCGCAGATATAGACCATGTCACATTGCACCAACGGATGCAAAGAGGATGTAAAATGGAGACAAACACTTGCCATCCATTGGTTAACGTGATGCATCCGTTCTGTACTGACTGCGTGCGTGATTCATATGTTCTATCCGTCCAGCATCCGTCTACTCAGATTTCATCTGCTCAAAAAGTTTTGAGCTGCACAAAACTTTTTGAGCGGATGAACTTTCCACCGTGTTCGTTCTACATCTGTGACCCATATGGGGAACAAACGTTCTATGTCCGTCGTCATCCGTTAAACATCCGCTGTATCCGCTTGGAATTTGCTGCGCTTCCGCGCAACTCTCATCCACTCCAGCGGAAAACGGAAAGAGGGAGGAAGTGAAACGGATGCGGAACATCCACACACCGTTATTAGCATGGACATAGAAAGGATGAAAGCGGATGCAGCTCGTATAGAAAGCATTAAAACGGACAAAACATTTGCATATGGGATGTATCTCAGATATTTAGGATGTCTGCAGGATGTCTAGAGTATGCAGAAGGAAACCTAGCAGAAAACCGATATTTCCTATAAAAAGAGGGAGGAAATCACCAGGATCTCACTTTCAGTCCAGCAGATGTGGTGTGCAGACCTCTTCAACCTTGCTCTTGCTCTTCAACATCATCCATTGATCTCCACCATGGATAAACGCGCACTCCTTTTGGTAGCCGCCATCATTCAACACCACAACCAAGCCCTCTTCAGACTGTTTCATCTTTTCTATACAAGGAGAAGAAGGAGATATCCAAAGAGCTGTCTGGCTCCGAAGATGGATTGGGAGAAGAGTGGAGTTTGGATGGTATGACAAGCTGATGGTGGAGCTGAGGAATGAAGACACTCATGCATTTCAGCACTTCATGAGGATGCCACCAGCCATGTTTGATGAAGTTGTGGAGCATCTGAGACCCAGGTTGACCAAGCCTAGCACCAACTTCCGTCCCACCCTGGACCTTGGGCTGAAGGTGGTACTGACTTTGCACCACCTGGCCTCTGGAACCATGTATAGAAACATGCAGTATGCCTGGAGGGTGCCCCACAACACCATCAGCATTGTGGTCAGAGAAGTGGTGCAGGCCATCATCGGAGAATACGTGGAGGAGCTCCTCCAGTGCCCCACCACTGAACAAGGCTGGAGGAAAGTTGCAGAGCAGTGGTATCAGAGATGGAACTTTCCCCACACCGTTGGAGCCATAGATGGGAAGCACGTGGCCTGCAAAGCTCCAGTTAACCTCATCGTGGGCTTCCCAGATCCAGACCCCCTGCACAATGACACACAAGATGTGCCCTACTTCATCGTGGGTGATGATGCCTTCTCCCTCAGAACCTACCTCATGAAGCCCTACACTTCCAGTTGCCTCACCCGTGAAGAGAGGATCTTCAACTACAGGCTGTAGTTGAATAGGGCAAGACGGGTGGTGGAGAATGCCTTTGGCATCCTGGCCAAAAGGGTCTAGGTACTTCTCACCACCATGCAGCATCGCCCAGAGACTGTGAGGAACATCGTGGAAGTTTGCTGAATCCTGCACAATCTCATGCGCACCCACTACCCAATGTTGCAGAACAGGCTTGTGAACCGTCAACAAGGCAATGGGGACATGGAGTCTGGTGAATGGAGGCAAGAGCAAAACCTGATAGACACTGTGGATGTGCAAGGCCCCAACAGAGCTTTATGTGAAGGGAAGAAGCAGCGCAACCTCCTGAAACACTGGTGCTACTCCCCAGCTGGAGCACTGGAGTGGCAAGACAGGATGGTAGATGCGTAATGGATGCTTCCTTCAGCCTGTCTCATAACACTGATGAGATTGTGCCATGTATGTTGAGTGGCCCTACAATGAACAGGGCATTTAATAAAGAGTTGTGTTTATGTTGAAATGTGTTGATCAATGAATAAATTGTTATTGATAAAAAAGGGCCACACGTGTGGCAGCTGGGAGGGTGGACCATACAGTCCCACGATGCTTGCATTGGAGGTTTATCCATCCCACAACTATCCTTGCCCATCCCACAGCAATTATCCATCCCACAGCTATCCTTGCCCATCCCACAGCTATTATCCATCCCACAGCTATCCTTGCCTATCCCACAAGCATGCAAGGACTTAACCATTTTCTAAAAGTTTCCACCAAGACTATTAAGTAAAAGAAATTAACCAAGTGTGTGGAGCAAAGAGAACCTTTATTAATAACAAACTGTAAAAGCAAAATGACCCACGTAAAGTGTCTCAAGCAAAGATAAAGTCAACAGGTAACAACTCAGTGTCTGGCACTGTTCTCAGTCACTCTGACGCTTGTCCATGGTCTCAGGTGTAAAGGGTCCAGGGATTGTGGAGGTGGCAGTGGCTGGAGTGCTTGTCTGAGGCACCATTGGGGTGCTTGGCCCCGAGAGGAGAACAGGAGATGGTGTGTGCAGGATGTTCTCAGAGAGCTTGCTCAGGCCCATGAGGTTGAGAGGCCCTTCATCCAGGGCCTGGGATTTCTGGCACAGGACCAATGACAGATGTTCTGTTGAGAGGCTTAGCTGTGGGGTGGAGGAAGGAGGAGTGTAGTGGGACTGTCTGGTCTGCAGCTGGGCAAGGTGAGGTGTCAGTGGCATCTGTGGCATTGGTGGAATCTGTGGCGTCGGTGGCAATTGTGGCATCTGTGGCGTTGGTAGCATCAGTGGCATCAGTGGCATTGGTGGCATCTGTGGCAGGCGATGAACCTGGGCCTGGACTGGGAAGGGCTGCCTCTGTTGAGGGAATTCCTGGTAGCCATAGCCTTGGTAGGAGAGGGGCTGCTTAAAGCCTTGGAAGGGCTGTGACATCTCCTGGGGTGGAGGAGCACTGGAGTGGGTGGGAGAAGGTTCAGCTGGGCCTGGAGGGTGGTGCAGAAGCACAATGATCTTCTTCTTCATTACCTGGTACTGGGGCTTGGGCATGTCCATGAGGGTCTGGGTCATGAAGGTGAGGAAGGGCTTGTGGTTGGAGGGTGGAATCTCGAAGTGTACCAGCTGAGAGAGGAGATGTGCGCTGTTCTTGATTGTGTCCCTGATCTCTAAGAGAACAATGTGGCTCTGTCCCTCCGGTCTGCCTCTCTGCCTGCTTTCTGTGGAGGTGGAGCTGGGGGTGGGTGTGGGTTGGTCTCTAGTGGTTGCGGCCTCCTCTTGCTCCATCTGCATCAGGGGATCCTCCACGTCCTCTGGCATGGTGTGTGCAGCTGTCGGGGGGGTCTCTGTCGTGGGGCGCTCCACAGACACCTGCCTGGACACACTGGCTGTTTCCTGGCTGGAAGAGTAGTGCCTCTCTGTGGGCTGTCTGAGGGAGAGGGTTGACAGAGGGGCTGCTCCTCAGTGGCGGATCTCACCCTGCAGGAAGCTGCACCTGGCCATGATGTAGGTCTCCCAGTCCATCAGCTTGACAGCAGCCTGCCCGGATCTCTTCTGGTGCAGCTTGCCATACCAGGTGTGCATATGTTTCCACCACCCCAGGAGGACATCAGATGTGTAGCCCAGGCTCTCTGCCTTCTCTCACCAAGCCGCCTGCTTCCACTTTGTGTCTCGATATAGGCTGTGGCCCTTCCTCCACAGGTACTTGTTCTCCCTCAGACATTCGAACACCTCCTCCTCATGATCCTCTGCAATGGAGTACTGTTTCCTCTCCCCCTTCTCCTTCTCCTTCGATTGCCTCTTCCTCCCTCTGGCAGGGCCTTCTGGGCCCTCATCAGCAGGGCTTTGAGGGCCTTGGGGCTGGTCCACCACACCAGTAGCACCAGCAGCAGCACCACCAGCAGCAGGAGAAGAACCAGCAGCACCAGCAACAGATGCACCAGCAACAGCAGCAGCACCAGCAGCAGCAGGAGAAGCACCAGCAGCACCAGCAGCACCAGCAGAAGCGCCAGCAGAAGCACCAGCAGAAGCACCACCAGCAGCAGAGGCAGTGCCAGGGGGTGGGATGGTGGTTCTGTCCTTCTTTCCAGGGCTGGCAGGAGTAGGCACAGGCTTCCTCTTCTTCCCCATGGTCTCTGATGAAGATATCTCTGGCAGCAGGTCTTTCCTCTGAATGGTGACCTGCTTGCGAGCTTCCTCCTTTTATATCTGCGGAGCTTATGCAATGCATCCTTCCTGGATGTGCAGTGAACGCTTTGCATCCGCTAGGCATCTGCCAGGCATCCGCTAGGCATCCATTCCGTTTGCTACGCATCTGCTTTGTTTTTCTCCCCCAGAAGCCCTGCGGATGTGCCATCTGCTTCCATCTGTTTCCATCCACTAGGCTTCCGTTGAGCATCTGCTTAACATCCTCGCTACATCCTCCCCCCATCCATTCCTTTCTGTTCTTTTCCGTTCTGTTTTTGCAAATTTTTGCCCCTTTTGAGAGCGGATAAAAACGGATGGAAAATTTGCTTGTCTGCTGAGTCCTTTTTACATACGTTTTGCATCCATCGGCCAGTGTGAACTAGCCTGATAAAAGGATGAAGCTCGCACGCAGTCAGCATTCAGAGGAAAGATGTGCTGCCACATACATCTTCAAAGAACACCATGGTTCGTCAGTCAGGGAAGAAGAGAAAGCCCTTGCCTACTCATGCCAGCTCTGGCAAGAAGGACAGAACCACCATACCACCCCCTGGAACTGAAGCTGTTGGTGCTTCCCCTGCTGCTGCTGCTGCTGGTGCTGCTGCTTCTCCTGCTGGTGCTGCTGCTGGTGCTGCTGGTGCTGGTGCTGCTGCTGCTGGTGCTGCTGGTGCTGTGGTGGACCAGCCCCAAGGTCCTCAAAGCTCTGCTGCTGAAGGCCCTGCTGCTCAAGCCCCTGAAGCCCTGCTGAAGGCCCTGCCAGAGGGAGGAAGAGGCAAGGAAAGGAGAAGGGAGAGAGGAAACAGTACACCGTTTCCAAGGAGCATGAGCATGAGGTGCTGGAATGGCTGAGGGAGAATGAGTACCTCTGGAGAAAGGGCCAAAGACTCTATTGCGAGACCAAGAAGAAGCAGGTAGCTTGGAGAGACAAGGCAGAGAGCCTGGGCTACACTGCAGATGTCCTCCTAGGATGGTGGAAGCACATGCACACCTGGTATGGCAAGCTACACCTCAAAAAATCTGGCCAGGCTGCTGTCAAGCACACTGACCAGGAGATGTACATCATGACCAAGTGCAGCTTCCTGGAGGGTGAGATCCGCCACCAAGGAGCAGACTCTCTGACACCCCTCTCCCTCAGACAGCCCACAGACAGCCAGTCCTCTTCCAGCCAGGAGACAGCTACCCTGTCCAGGCAGGTGTCTTCAGAGGGCCTTATGACAGAGACCCCCCTGACAGCTGCACTCACCATGCCAGAGGACTTGGAGGATGATGCCCTGCTGTCACAAATGGAGGAAGAAGCGGCAGCCACCAGAGACCAACGTACCCACACCCACACCCCCAGCTCCACAGGATGAAGGCAGAGAGGCAGACTGAAGGGCCAGAGCCAAACTGTCCTGTTGGAGATCAGGGACACAATCAAGAACAGTGCAGATCTCCTCTCTCAGCTGGTACCCTTGGACAGAGGATTCTCCAGCCACCACACTTTCATCACCTACGTGAGCCACACCTTGAGGGATATGCCTGAGGCCCAGTACCAGGTGATGAAGGAGAGGATCACAGCTCTTCTGCACCACCCTCCAGGCCCAGCTGAAGCTGCTCCTACCCAGTCCAGGTCTGCTCCTCCACCCCAGGTGATGTCACAGCCCTTCCACGGCTTTCAATAGCCCCTCACCTACCAAGGCTATGACTACCAGGACTTCCCATAGCAGAAGCAGAACTTCCCAGTCCAGGCCCAGATTCATCGCACGCCACAGATGCCACACCTCACCCAGCTGCAGACCAGACAGCCCCACTACATTCCTCCTTCCTCCACCCCACAGCCAAGCCCGTTAACGGACAATCTGTCATCAGTCTTGTGTCTCACATCCCAGATACTTGATGAAGGGCCTCTCATCCTCACGGGACTGAGTCAGCTCTTGGACAGCTTCCTGAACACACCACCCCTGTTGTACTCTTGGGGCCAAGCACCCCAATGGCGCCTCAGACCAGCACTCAAGCCACAGCCACTTCCACAATCCCTGGCCGCTTAATACCTGAGACTATGGACATGACTCAGTGTGACTGAGAATAGTGCCAGCGACTGAGTTGTTCCTTGTTCACTTTATATTTGTGAAAGAGACTTTACTTGGTTCATTTTGCTTTTTGAAGAAAGTCATACAGTTTACTTAAGACAGTTATTAAAAAAGGTTATCTTTGCTTAACACACTCCGTTCATTTTTTTTTACTTTATAAAGTGTTGGTGAAAACTTTGAAAAAATGGTTAAGCCTTTGCATGCTTGTGAGATAGGTAAGGATAGTTTTGGGATAGATAAGGATAGTTGTGGGACAGATTAGGATAGTTGTGGGATAGATAAACCTACAGTACAAGCATAGTGGGACTGTATGGTCCACCCTCCCAGCTGCCACACATATGGACCTTTTTTATCAATAACAATTTATTCATTGATCAACCCATTTCAAAATAAACAAAGCTCTTTATTAATGCCCTATTCATTGTTGGGCCACTCAACATATATGGCACAATCTCATCAGTGTTATGCCACAGCTTCAAGGAAGCATCCATTAACCATCTACCATACTGTGTTGCCACTCCACTACTCCAGCTGGGGAGTTGCACCAGTGTCTCAGTAGGCTACACTGCTTCTTCCCTTCACGTGAAGCTCTGTTGGGGCCTTGTACATCCACAGTGTCTATCAGGTTTCATTCTTGCCTCCATTCACCAGGCTCCATGTCCCCATTCCCTTGTTGATGGTCCACAAGTCTGTTCTGCAACATTGGGTAGTGGGTGCGCATGAGATTGTGCAGGATTCAGCAAGCTTCCACGATGCTCCTCACAGTCTTTGCATTATGCTTCATGATGGTGAGAAGTACCTGGAACCTGTTGGCCAGGATGCCAAAGGTGTTCTCCACCACCTGTCTTGCCCTGGACAGCCTATAGTTGAAGATCCTCTCTTCACGGGTGAGGCATCTGGAAGTGTAGGGCTTCGTGAGGGAGAAGGCGTCATCACCCACGATGAAGTAGGGTACATCTTGTGTGTCATTGTGCAGAGGGTCTGGATCTGAGAAGCCCACGATGAGGTTGCATTCCAGCCCCTCCTTAAGGTCACTGGCATTGTATACCTCGGCATCTGAAGCTGACCCATTGCCTGAAGCATTGATGTACATGAACTTGTAGTCAGCATCAACCATGGCAAAGAGGATGATGCTGAAGAAACCCTTGTAGTTGTGTTAACTGGACCCTGAGTTGGCTGGAGCTTTGCAGGCCACGTGCTTCCCATCTGTGGCTCCAACGGTGTGGGGAAAGTTCCACCTCATATACCACTCTTCTGCAACTTTCCTCCAGCCTTGTTCAGTGGTGGGGCACTTGAGGAGCTCCTCCACGTATTTTTCGATGGTGGGCTGCACCACTTCTCTGACCACTTTACTGATGGTGTTGTGTGGCACTCTCCAGGCATACTGCATGTTTTTGTATGTGGTTCCAGAGGCCAGGTGGTGCAGAGTCAGTGCCACCTTCAGTCCAGGGTCCAGGCTGGGATGGAAGTTGGTGCTCGGCTTGGTCAACCTGGGTCTCAGATGCTGTACAAGTTCGTCAAACATGGCTGGTGGCATCCTCATGAAGTGCTGGAATGCACGAGGGTCTTCATTCCTCAGCTCCACCATCAACTCGTCATAGAGTCCAAACTCCACTCTTCTCCCAATACATCCTCGGACCCACACAGCTCTTCGACGTCTCCTTCTTCTTCTTGTGTATAAAAGATGAAACAGTCTGAACAGGGTTTGGTTTTGGTAATGAATGATAGCAGCTACCATATGGATTGTGTCATGATCCATGGTGGAGAACAATGGATGATGTGGAAGACCGAGACCAAGGGTGAAGAGGTCTGTACACCACAGCTGCTGGACTCATACTGAGATCCAGGTGATTTCCTCCCCCTTTTTATAGGAAATATCGGTTTTCCACTAGGTGTCCTTCTACATACTCAAGGCATACTGCAGACATCCTAAATATCCGAGATACATCCCAGATACAAACGTTTTGTCCATTTTAATCCTTTATATATGAGATGCATATGGTTACATCCTTTCTATTTCCATGCTACTAACGCTGTGTGGATGTTCCGTGTACCTTTCGTTTCCTCCCTCTTTCTGTTTTCAGCTGCAGTGGATGTGAGTTGCAAGGATGTCCAGAGGATGCCGAGAGGATACAGCAGACATTTCATGGATGATAACGGACATCAAACATTTGTTGCCCGTATGTCCCGGGTGTACATCGTACACGGCGGAAAGTTCATCCGTTCAAAACATTTTGTGCAGCTCAAAACTTCTTGGGCGGATGAAATCTCAGTGGACGGATGCTGGAGGGATAGAGCATATTAAAAACATATGCAGTGAATACACAACGGATGCATAGAATTTTTCAATGGATGGCAAGCTTTTTTGAATGTTTTACACCCTCTTTGCATCTGTTGGTGCAGTTGGACAGGGGCTTTAGTCTCGATGGTCCTTCCAGCTTTAAGAATTTATTATTTGCTAGTTATCCAGAATTCATGAATTCCAATTGTAATCCTCCAAGTATGTTGAATAAACAGGCAAGATATAAATAAAAACAAATAAGATAGGCACTTCTGCTAAAAATGAAGATGTGATATGTTCATGTTACCCTTTTGTTCCTTGTTGCAAAAATGAATTTTATAACCCAATGCTATGCAGAGTTAGATCTTCCAAAAACTACAGATCCCAGTCATGAAAGAAAGAAACCAACAAAGGTTATGTTCACTTTTGTGCCAGATAATTACTAAAATGGCTCACTATATCCTATTGCTGAATTTTAAGACACAAAGTTAGCCCTTTAAGAGCAAGGCTATTGTATAACATCAGATAAGCTTAAGGCCCTGTCACACTGGCAGATGGATGCAAAACGTTTGTAAAAAGGACACAGCGGATGAGAAAAATGTACCATCCGTTGTTATCCGCTCTCAAAAGGGGCAAAAATTTGCACAACCAGAGTGGACAACACGGAAAGGAACGGACAGGGGGAGGACGTAGGGCGGATGGAAAGCGGATGCTCCATGGAAGCCTAGCGGATGGAAGCATTTGGGAGCAGATGGCACATCCACAAGGCTTCCGGGGGAGCGCAGCAAAGCAGAAGTGGAATGGAAAGAGCGGATGCAGAGTGGATTCCGAGCAGATGAAGCAGATGCAGAGCGGAAGCCTAGTGGATGCCTAGCGGAAGCCTAACGGATGCCTAGTGGATACCTAGTAGATGCCTAGCGTTCCCTGCTCATGCAGGGAGGATGCATTGCGTCAGCCCCGTGAATATAAAGGGAAGCAGCTCCCAAGCAGGTCAACATTTAGAGTAAAGACCTGCTTCCAGACACATCTCTCCAGCCTGCCTGCCAGCCTGCCTGCCAGCCTGCCTGCCAGCCAGCCAGCCAGCAAGCCAGCCAGCAACCCCACAACCATGGGGAAGAAGAGAAAGCCTCAGCCATCTGCTGCCAGCCCTGGCAAGAGGGACAGGGCCATCCCCCCACCCCCTGGCCCTCACTCTGCTTCTTCTGGGGCTTCTGCAGCCTGGGCTCACTCTTCTGGGGCTGGGGCTTCTAATGCTTCTGCTTCTGGAGGAGCTGATGATGCTGCTTCTGGCGGGGGTGCTTCTGCTGGTGCTTACTCTGCTGAAGCTGCTTCTGGCGGTGGTGCTTCTGCTTGTGCTTACTCTGCTGATGCTGCTTCTGGTGGTGGTGCTTCTGCTGGCGCTGCTCCTGATGCTGGTGCATCTGCTGGTTCTTACTCTGCAGGCACTGCTCCTGGTCTTGCTGGTCCTGCTGGGGCTCCTGGTCCTGCTCGTGCTCCTGGTCCTGCTGGGGCTCCTGGTCCTGCTGGTCCTGCTGGTGCTCCTCGTCCTGCTCGTGCTCCTGGTCCTGCTGGTGCTCCTGGTCCTGCTGGTCCTGCTGGCACTGCTGGTGCTTACTCTGCTGTTGCTGATCCTGGTTCTGCTGGTCCTGCTGGTCCTGCTGGTGCTGCTGCTGCTGGAGGTGGTGGTGTGGAGGAGCAGCCCCTACAGCCTCGAAGCCCCTCTGATGAGGGCCCATCTGGTCCTGCCAAAGGGAGGAAGAGGCAGACGCAAGAACGGGAGAGGAGGCAATACAACATAGAAGAGGAACATGAGGATGAGGTGCTGGAGTGACTGAGAGAGAAAGAATATCTATGGTGGAAGGGACACAGGCTCTAGAGGGACACCAAAAGGAAGCAGGCTGCTTGGAGAGAGAAGGCGGAGAGCCTGGGCTACACTTCGGAGGTGCTCCTCGGCTGGTGGAAGCACATGCACACCTGGTACGGGAAGCTGTACCTCAAGAAATCTGGCCAGGCCGCAGTCAAGCTGACGGATAAAGAGACCTATGTGATGGCCAAGTGAAGCTTCCTGGAGGGTGAGATCCGCCACCAAGGAGCAGCCCCTCTCACAACCCTCTGTCTCAGGCAGCCTGCTGAGAGCCAGTCGTCTTCCGGTAGAGAGTCAGCTCCTGTCTCCAGGCAGGTATCTGTGGAGCGTGCCATAATGGAGCCCCCTCCGACAGCTGTACTACCCATGGTGGAGCGCGTGGAGGACCCCCTGATGCAGTGGGAGAAAGGAGATGGCATTTCCACCACAGCCCAACCTGCATCCACCCCCAGCTCCACCTCCACAGAAAGGCAGAGAGGCAAACCGGAGGGACAGAGCCACACTGTCCTGCTGGAGATAAGAGACACCATCAGAAGCAGCATAGATCTCCTCTCTCAGCTAGTACACACCGACTCCTCATCATCCAACCACAAGCCCTTCCTCACTTATGTGAACCAGACCCTCATAGACATGGCGGAACCCCAGTACCAGGTGGTGAAGGACAGGATCACCAATCTGCTTCACAACCCTCCAGACCGAGATGAACCTGCTCCCATCCAGTCCAGGTCTGCTCGTCCACCCCAGGTGATGTAACTCCCATTCCAAGGCTTTCCACAGGCCCTCACCTACCAAGGCTATGGCTACCAGGAGGTCCAGCAGCACAGGCAGCAGCCCTTCCCAGTCCAGGCACATGTACATCGGACGCCACCGATGCCACTGATGCGACTGATGCCAGTCCTCACCCAGCTGCAGACCAGACAGCCCCACTACACTACTCCTTCCTCTACCCCACAGCCAAGCCCGGCCTCAGTACATCTGTCATCGGTACTGGGACTGACACCCCACGTCATGGAGGAAGAGGCTCTCAACATCATGGGGCTGAGCCAGCTGTCTGAGAGCTTCCTCAACACACCATCCCCTGTTGTCCTCTCAGGGCCAGGCACCCCAGTGGCGCTTCAGACCAGCACTCCAGCAGCAGCCACCTCCACAGCACCTGGAACTTTCACCCCTAAGACTGGGCACACCTCCAAGTGACCAAGAAGTGTGCCAGAGACTGGGTGGCTACCTGTTGACTTTATCTTTGCTTTGGACACTTGACTTGGGTCATTTTTCTTTTACAGCTTGTTATTAATAAAGATTCACTTTGCTTCACACTTGCTTCATTTGTTTTATTAAATAAAGCCTTGGTGGAAACTTTTAGAAATGGTTTAAGCCTTTGCATGCTTGTGGGAAGGGTTAAGATAGCAGTGGGATGGGCAGGGATACCTTTGGGATGGATTAAGATAGCTGTGGGATGGGCAGGGATATCTTTGGAATGGGCTAAGATAGCTGTGGAATGGGCAGGGGTACCTTTGGGATGGGTTAAGATAGCTGTGGGATGGGTAGGGATACCTTTGGGATGGGTTAAGATAGCTGTGGGATGGGCAGGGATACGTTTGGGATGGGTTAAAATAGCTGTGGTATGGGCAGGGATACCTTTGGGATGGGTTAAGATAACTGTGGGATAGATAAACCTCCAGTGCAAGTATAGTGGGACTGTATGGTCCACCATCCCAGGTGCCACACCTTTGGCCCTTCATTATCAATAACAATGCAAGCATTGATCCACACATTTGAACATAAACACAACTCCTTATTAAATGCCCTATTGATTGTAGGCCCACCCAACATACATGGCCCAATCTCATCAGTGAGATGAGACAGGCTGAAGGAAGCATCCATTAATCATCTATCATCCTGTCTTGCCACTCCATTGCTCCAGCTGGGGAGTTGCACCAGTGTCTCAGGAGGTTGTGCTGCTTCTTCCCTTCACGTGAGGCTCTGTTGGGGCCTTGCACATCCTCAGTGTCTATCAGGTTTCGCCCTTGCCTCCATTCCCCAGGCTCCATGTCCTCATTGACTTGTTGGAGGTCCACGAGCCTGTTCTGCAACACTGGGTAGCGGGTGCGCATGAGATTGTGCAGGATGCAGCAAGCTTCCACGATCCTCCTCACGGTCTCTGGGCGATGCTGCATGGTGGTGAGAAGTACCTGGAACCTGTTGGCCAGGATGCCAAAGGCGTTCTCCACCACCCGTCTTGCCCTGGACAGCCTGTAGTTGAAGATCCTCTCTTCACGGGTGAGGAGTCTGGAAGTGTAGGGCTTCGTGAGGTAGGTTCTGAGGGAGAAGGCGTCATCCCCCACGATGAAGTAGGGCACATCTTGAGTGTCGTTGGGCAGGGGGTCTGGATCTGGGACACCCATGATGAGGTTGCGTTCCAGCCCCTCCTTGAGGTGACTGGCGTTGTATACCTGGGCATCTGAAGATGAGCCGTTGCCTGAAGCATCGATGTACATGAACTTGTAGTCAGCATCGACCATGGCAAAGAGGATGATGCTGAAGAAGCCCTTGTAGTTGTGATAAGTGGACCCTGACTTGGCTGGAGCTTTGCAGGCCACGTGCTTGTCATCTATGGCTCCAATGGTGTGGGAGAAGTTCCACTTCTGATACCACTGCTCTGCAACTTTCTTCCATCCTTCTTCAGTGGAGGGGCACTGGAGGAGCTCCTCCTTGTATTCTTCGATGATGGCCTGCACCACTTCTCTGACCACAATGCTGATGGTGTTGTGTGGCACCCTCCAGCCGTACTGTATGCTCCTGTAGGTGGTCTCAGAGGCCATGTGGCGCAGAGTCAGTGCCACCTTCAGCCCAGGGTCCAGGCTGGGCTGGAAGTTGGTGCTCTGCTTGGTCAACCTGGGTGTCAGCCGCTGCACAACTTCGTCAAACATTGCTGGAGGCATCCTCATGAAGTTCTGGAATGCACGAGGGTCTTCATTCCTGAGCTCCACCATCAGCTTGTTGTAGAGTCTGTACTCCGCTCTTCTCCCGATCCATCTACGGACCCAGACGCTTCTTCGCCGCCTCCTTTTCTTCCCGTAGAACAGTTGAAAGAGCCTGTAGATGGCTTCGCACTGTTGCAGAACGATGGTGGCTACCAAAAGGAGTGTGTTATGATCCATGGTGGACATCAATGGATGCCTTGGAAGAGCAAGAGCCAGATGAAGGCTGCGGAGGTCTGCACAGCAGGGCTTCTGGTCTGAAAGTGAGATCCAGATGAGTTGCTCCCCCTTTTTAAGGCAATATAGGTTTTCCACTAGGTGTCCTTTTGCATCCTCTAAGCATCCTCTAGACATCCTTAATATCCAAGATAGGTCCCCTCTGTGAACGTTTTTTCCATTTTAAATGCTTTGTATGCAAGCTGCATCCGCTTTCATCCTTTCTCTGTCTTTGGTACTAATGCTGCGCAACCGTTCCACGTCCGTTTAGCTTCCTCCATCTCTCTGTTTACTGCTGGAGTGGATTTGAGTTGCGCGGATGTGCAGCAGATGCCTAGCGGATGTAGCGGATGCTTAACGGATGACAACGGATACAGAACGGATGTTCCCCGTATGCGTAGCGGATGCAGAACGGACGCGTTGGATACATTTTCCACTCAAAAAGTTTTGAGCGGTTCAAAACTTTTTGAGCGGATGGAACCTCAGTCGACGGATGCTGGATGGATAGAGAGGAAGAAAAACAGTCGCAGTGAGTACAGAACGGATGAATCGCATTAACCAACGGATGGCAAGTGTTTCTCCCCATTTTACATCCTCTTTCCATCTGTTGGTGCAGTTTGACATGGGCTTTAAATGCTTTGCTCATAGTTTATTTGATGCCTGCAACTGTCCTCTAGAAAATGCCATTCAGAGTTTTGAATTTCCTTCAGATTCTGCACTCCCTGCCAGCCAAATATAAAATAGTTGGAATAAGTCACCTTTACCAAACTGAGTGTACTCTGAGATGAGGCTCTAATTCCAGAATTGCTCATAATTCTGCTCCTAACTTATCTGGAAAGAATCATGATCAGAGGTGGTATTCAGCCAGTTCTTATAGGCTCTGGAGAACCAGTAGCAGAAATTTTTAGTTGTTCAGACAACTGGCAAATACTACCTCTGGTTGGCCCTGCCCCCATTTATTTTCTGCCTTCTGCATCACAAATGATTGGCTGGGTCTTCTTTTGTTTCCCTGCACAGGAGAACGGAGCTGGAAAGCAGGTTATTGGGGTAGGGAGGGAATTGGGATTTTACAGCATCCTTCCCCTGTCACACCCAACAAGCAACACCGAACAAGCTAATGCACACACACCAAGCCACAGCACGTCCACCAAGCCATGCCCACAGAACCAGTAGTAAAAATAAAAATGAATACCACCACTGATCATGATGGTTAGCTGTTTATATTTATGGATTCCTGGCTTTGGATGTTCCTACTGTGCTTCAAGAAATATATGTATAAAATAAAAATCAAAGATTAGTGGTAAAGCACACTACTTATATAGAGAAGTCCTCCACTTACTGGATGAATAATAAATTATTCAATAGCAGAGTAGATCAAAACATCAGAGGTCTTTCTCCAGCTAGAACAATGTTGCAATAGAATATTTTAATTGGATTTCTGCACTTAGCAAGCATTTGGACTTGATTATTTTAATGGACCTTTCCAACCTCATGACTCTATATGCAAAGTATTGTATAGTCTCTACTGCTAAGCAAAGCCTTTGAATTAATCTTTCAGGACAGAAGGTTATGTTAAATCTATAAGCCAGTTGTTCATGTCTACTTGGTGATTCAGATCACTCACTGAAGCATACAGAATTGTAAGACTAGGTTTGTTGTATTATAGTCGAGATAACCTCGTCAATACACCTTGCTTTTATTGCAAAATATGGCAAAGTTTACTTCCTCTTTTCTAAAGATGGAAATATCAGAGAGGAATCCTGATGTTTGCAAAATGTTGAACAGGAAAAAAAATTTGTGCTCAGTTCATAAACCATTTTTAATGCAGTGTTGCACGGCCCATCTGCTCTTCTAGACTTACCCAGAGGAATTATGCATATCACACATAAATGAGGGGACATGCCACAATCTAGCATTCAGCAAGGAAAAGGTATGTCAAGCTAATAATTAATGATACATGCTATAATTATGATACAAGGCTGACTCATAATTGACTGGCTGAATTGGGACTTAATTTCTGCAAAATACATCCAGACATAGGCAGGGATTGAAAGTGGGTTGATTGAGACAGCAGAGTGTTTCCTTCTCCCAGCAGATCTGATGCATCATGAACCTGGATGTTATGATTTGATGGGCTCCTGTAGGGGAATTATATGGTGAACATTAATAAATGACTGGCTCATAGATGTAACAAAGCCCTCCATATAGTGAAAGATTAATTCAAAGGCATTGCTTGGCAGTGCAAAATATGTTCTGTACATAGAATCATAGAATTGAAATGTTCCACTGGGAGACCAGAGTCCCTGCTCAGTGCAAGAATCCAAATTAAAATGTTGAAGACATCAAGCTGAAATCTGGGAAAAATATAAAAGCTTAGAGATCTGGGTGCAAAAATACTGGGTTCCCAAGGCAAGGAAAAGAGAAGAACAGGAATGAACAGGCAGTTTTAGAAGACCAAAGGAAAAGAAGAGGCATGGTTTCCAGGTAGAAGAGTGAGTGAGCAACTCTTATGAGTGAGAGGTCAAGGAGGAATGTGAGAGGTCAAGCTCAAACCTTTATCCTAACTGTCTCTCTTACTGATATGCTTGCCTATAGCTTGGGCCCAATGGAAGTGGATTATGAGCAGTTCCAACTATGGAAGGAATCACCCAATAATATATCAACTGGAGAGACAACTGAGGCTGGGGGAGTGACAAGTGTTCAATTTATGAAGTTGGAGGTAGAGAATAGGGCTGCCAGTGTCAAAAAGCTGACAGGAAGATGACTGGATCTAAAGGAGTTAAGAAGATTCAAGGGAAATCAAATCACCAGAGGTGATCCTTTAGGCAAGGCAATTATGGCTGAGTATTCTTTACAAAGGAAGACTGTATCTTGTTGGATATTGGCTACATATTTGTGTATGTATTAGGCAAATTGTTTTTTGCCCTTTTAGGGCATCTGGATGAATAAAATGTTGAGCAAGTTTTTGAAAACTGAGATTCCAACTGATTAAGTTGAGTAATTACTATTGCATACAATTATTTTTTAAATCTGTGTAAATCATATTATAATAGAAAATTATTGTTTTCATGCAAGTAATAAAGTATCCTACTGCAAATATATTAGGCAAACACCTAGCTCTCTGATAAAGGCTCTAATGTTAGGAAAGGTAAATGGAAAGAGAAGAGGATAATCAGCAGAAAAGTGGATGAACTCAGTTACAGTGGTGATGGGTACAAACTGGAAGACCAGAAAAACCAGGTTAGGAATAGAGTATAGAGAAGATCTATCCATGCAGTTGCTAGGATCCAAAAATAACTTGATGGTTCATAATCAAAACATCAGTTGATAGAGTTGTTTTCAAACATTGATTCCGAATGCTGGAAAATAAGGAGCATTCGTAATCAGAATCTTTGAGTTTATAATCTTGGAGTTAATTTGTAAGAGAGTCCTCCTCTCACTAATTGAAGAGTTAACAGCAGGTGTAGTTGAAAAATTTTGGTTTAAAATAGGTAAGAAACTGAGAAATGTGGCCCAAAGGACCTTTAAATAGCCCCACCAGTGCTCCAGTTTCCTCAACTGGGCAACTCTCCAGTTGTTACTCATGCTTTTTTCACCTTACAGTTTGATTACTGCAATGTCATCTATATTGAATTGACCTTGGAGTAACAGAATAACAGAGTTGGAAGGGATCTTGGAGATCTTCCAGTCCAACCCACTGCCCAAACAGGAGACTCTATACCATTCCAGAGAAGTCTATTCTTAAAAGCCTCCAGTGATGGAGCACCCACAACTTCTGAAGGCAAGCTGGTTCCACTGGTTATTTTTTCTCACTGTTAGGAAATTTCTCCTTAGTTCTAGGTTGTTTCTTTCCTTGCTTAGTTTCCACCCATTCTTTCTTGTCTTGCCTTCTGGAGCTTTGGAAAATAAGTTGACCCTCTCTTTTTTGTAGCAGCCCCTCAACTCAAAACAACGCAAAAATTGCATGTGGTCCAGGATGCAGTTGTGTGAAGTCAGCCAACATGATAACACTGCTTGCAAAATGGACAGGTTGCATATATGCTTCCTTGGAGGGACTTAATGTGCTGGCTATCATATATATATACCCCATGACATTGGGCCCATTTGTATGGGGCAGATAAATGAGCAGATCATTCTCTAGTTGCCCTTCAACTCACTAGCATCCACTTTTCCCTGCAGGAAGAGTCTGCTTCCTTATTCCTCCCATCCCTCTGGTGAGACTACTTAATCAACAACATCCATCCATCCACCCATTCCGAGGGGTGGAGAAAATATTCACACTATAAGTCCAGAAGACAGAATAAACAGCTACATAATGTTACCTTAGGAATGGGGGATATTTTTTCTCTTTTGCAAGAGAAAAAGATGCTAGCATACATGGAATTGTTGGTAGAGATCTTAAAACAGCTGTTTGTTTCCCTGAGATTACGTGGTTGCCCTCTGCAGCTGCAGCACTATCCTGGAAAAAGAATGTTTTCCTTCAAAGAACTCACTCCAAAACACATTTCCAATAAATCAAAATGAACTCTGCAATCAATTATTTACTAAGGTTTTAAGAAAACCTCAAAGGGACTATTTTTCATACATCTCTTCTAAGTGGGAAAATGGCCCTGGTGCTTCACCTCACTTGCCAAAAAGATCTTCTTTACAGGCAAAAACTTTGCCTCCTCCTCCTCCTCTTCCCTCCTCCTCCATTTTTCCCACAGAACCTCATGTCAAGGCTGAACTTGCCTGCCACACACAACTGGATTATTTCCAATCTATATATATATATATAAGCGAAATACCACTCATATATCATCACAAAGTCTCCAGAATCGTAAAGCCTACAAACTTGAAATTTGGCACATATGTTCCTCTTGGCTTCCAGGTGCTCACTAAGAAAGGATTTTTTGAAATGACCATCAGGGCATTAGTATTTCATGTATGATTATTCTCAGGCTCTGATGCTAAGCAGTTCTACTACCCCTCCCCACCTGAAAAGAAATCTGTGCCCAGGATGAGATGACTCTTTCAGAATTTTTTGTGCAATTGGCAAACCATACACAGGTGCAGTAAGTTAAAATACTCTCTGTGGTGCAGCTGTAGAGGTCATCAGCAGTTTTTCATTCAGTTATTTTTTCTGAGAAGTCCCAGGCTCTCTTGGTTCATAGCCTGACATCCATTTCTTACCGACCCACTGAGTTCCCAAACTATGTGTCAGAGACTGAGCTCCATGGAGCTGTTTGAGACAGGCAAAGTGACTTCATTTGTCTGATTAAAAAAATCCCTCAAATTGCCCTCCTTCTGTGTTGGGGTTTAAGTTTGCGCTGAGTCAGAGTTCTGCCCTACTTTTTCACACTGAAATCTACATGTATCAATATAGCTATTTAGTATTCGAGGAGAGACGCAGTTCAAGGTAAACAATGTCAATCCGTTTCACATCCAAATCTGTTCACTTTAATCAATGGCGTGGGGGAAAACCTTTTCTACCAGTGGTATCCTGAAAAAGCAGCATTGAACATATAGATGTCTGCAATCGTAATGTGCTTTTTTTGTGGCAGGAAGTCAAATAGGTCTGCCACAAATGCAAGTTGTAAAGCCCATGTCACACTGAACCAACGGATGCAAAGAGGATGTAAAATGGACAAAAAAACTTGCCATCCGTTCGAAAACGCGATGTACTCACTGCCTCCGTTTTGCTTCC
Source organism: Laticauda colubrina (assembly GCA_015471245.1). NCBI lineage: Eukaryota > Metazoa > Chordata > Lepidosauria > Squamata > Elapidae > Laticauda > Laticauda colubrina. Next base: position 15,317,780 of record BLBF01000042.1, on the reverse strand, counting down.
TCTCTATCCGTCCAGCATCCATTTACTGACGTTTCATCCGCTCCAAAAGTTTTGGGCTGCCCAAAACTTTTGCGCGGAAAATGTATCCAGTTCATATGTTCTGCATCCGCTACGCATCCGCTAGGCATCCGTTACGCATCCGCTATATCCGCTTGGCGTCCGCTGCGCATCCGCGCAACTCGCATCTGCCCGGATGCAGGGAGGAAGCGGAATTGATGCAGAATGGATGCAGAACAGATGCAGAATGGATGCAGCAAGGAAACAAAGCGTTTAAAGTGGAAAAAACGTTCGCAGAGGGGACCTATCTTGGATATTAAGGATGCCTAGAGGATGCAAAGGGACACTTTACTGCCTATAAAAAGGGGGAGCAACTCGCCTGCATCTCACTTTCAGAACAGCAGCCAAGCTGTGCAGACCTCTGCAGCCTTGATCTGACTCTTCCTCTTCCACAGCATCCAGTCATGTCCACTGTGGATTGTGACAAAATCCTTTTGGCAGTCACCATCCTTCTGCAACAGTGCAAAACCATCTACAGGCTCTGTGAACTCTACTACGGGAAGAAAAGGAGGCACCCAAAAAAAGTCTGGGTCCAAAGATGGTTCGCCAGAAGAGCAGAGGACGGACTGTACAACAAGCTGATGGTGGACCTCAGGAGCGAAGACACTCGGGCGTTCCAGAACTTCATGAGGATGCCTCCAGCCATGTTTGACGAACTTGTGCAGCGGCTGAGACCCATGTTGACCAAGACAAACACCAACTTCCGGCCCAGCCTGGACCCTGGGCTCAAGGTGGCACTCACTTTGCACTACCTGGCCTCAGGGACCACCTACAGGAGCATGCAGTACGGCTGGAGGGTGCCACACAACACCATCAGCATTGTGGTCAGAGAATTGGTGCAGGCCATCATTGAAGAATACAAGGAGAAGCTCCTCCAGTACCCCTCCACTGAAGAAGGATGTAAGAAAGTTGCAGAGCAGTGGTATCAGAAGTGGAACTTCCCCCACACCGTTGGAGCCATAGATGGCAAGCACGTGGCCTGCAAAGCTCCAGCCAAGTCGGGGTCCACTTATCACAACTACAAGGGCTTCTTCAGCATCATCCTCTTCGCCATGGTCGATGCTGACTACAAGTTCATGTACATCGATGCTTCAGGCAACGGGTCAGCTTCAGATGCCCAGGTATACAACGCCAGTCACCTCAAGGAGGGGCTGGAAGGCAACCTCATGGTGGGCTTCCCAGATCCAGACCCGCTGCCCAATGACAAGCAAGATGTGCCCTACTTCATCGTGGGGGATGACGCTTTCTCTGTCACAACCTACCCCATGAAGCCCTACACCTCCAAATACCTCACCCGTGAAGAGAGGATCTTCAACTACAGGCTGTTCAGGGCAAGGTGGGTGGTGGAGAACACCTTTGGCATCCTGGCCAACAGGTTCCAGGTACTCCTCACCAACATGCAGAATAGCCCAGAGACCATGAGGAGGATCGTGGAAGCTTGCTGCATCCTGCACAATCTCATGCGCACCTGCTACCCAGTCTTGCAGAACAGGCTTGTGGACCGTCCACAAGGCAATGGGGACATGGAGCCTGGGGAATGGAGGCAAGGGCAAAACCTGATCGACACTGAGGATGTGCAAGGCCCCAACAGAGCCTCACATGAGGCAAAGAAGCAGGGCAACCTCCTGAAACACTTGTGCAACTCCCCAGCTGGAGTGGTGGAGTGGCAAGACAGGATGGTAAATGCTTAATGGATGCTTCCTTCAGCCTGTCTCATCACACGGATGAGATTGGGCCATGTATGTTTGGTTGGCCTACAATGAACAGGGCGTTTAATAAAGAGTTGTTTTTATGTCGACATGTGTGGATGATAGATTATATCATTATTGATAATAAAGGGCCATAGGTGTGGCACCTGGGAGGGTGGACCATACAGTCCCACTATGTTTGCACTGGAGGTTTATCTATCCCACAGCTATTACCCATCCCACAGGTATCCCTGCCCACCCCACTGCTATCTTAACCCATCCCACAATCATGCAAAGGCTTAAACCATTTCTAAAAGTTTCCACCAAGACTTTATTAAAAAAAAGAAATGAAACAAGTGTGTGAATCATAAATAGACTTTATTAACAACAAGCTATAAGACAAAAATGAGTCTCTGGCACTCCTCTTGGTTGCTCAGTCTCAGGGGTGAAGGGTGCAGGTGCTGTGGAGGTGGCTGGTGCTTGAGTGCTTGTCATCAGCTCCTCCAGAAGCAGAAGCAGCAGAAGCCCCAGCCCCAGAAGAGCAAGCCCATGCTGCAGAAGCCCCAGGAGAACCAGAGTGAGGGCCAGGGGGTGGGATGGTAGCCCTGTCCCTCTTGCAAGGGCTGGCAGCAGATGGCTGAGGCTTGCTGTGCTTCCGCATGGTTGTGGGGTTGCTGGCTGGCAGGGAGGCTGGCAGGAACCAAGGCTGGCAGGAAGGCTGGCAGGGAGGCAGGCAGGGAGGCAGGCACCAAGGCTGGCAGGAAGGCTGGCAGCAAGGCTGGCACCAATGCTGGCACCAAGGCTGGCACCAAAGCTGGCAGCAAGGCTTGCAGGCAGACATGCAGGCAGGGCAGGCAAGGCAGCCAATCTGTCCAGAAGCAGGTCTTTCCTCTGAATGGCGACCTGCTTCCGAGCTGCTTCCGTTATATCCACGGGGCTGACGCAATGCATCCTCCCCGCATGCGCAATTAATGACAGGCATCCATTAGGCTTCCGCTGTGCATCCGCTGTGCATCCGCTTCATCCGCTAGGCTTCTGCTCTTCATCCGCTCTTTCCGTTCTGCATCCGCTTTGCTGAGACCCCCCGGAAGCCCTGTGGATGTGCCCTCCTCTCCCATCTGCTTCCATCCTCTAGGCTTCCGTTCCGCATCCGCTTTGCATCCGCCCTGCGTCCTCCATGCGTCCGTGTTATCCGCTCCGGTTATGCAAATTTTTGCCCCTTTTGAGAGCGGATAACAACGGATGGAACATTTTGCTCGTCCGCTGTGTCCTTTTTGCATCCGTTGGCCAGTGTGACATAGGCTTAACAGTCTCTGAAGTCAATTTCAAAAGATCAGAACAACAAATTGCCATATTTCAGCCTCTTAAAAAAGGGGGAAGATTTACCAGTTCAAAGAGGCGAGATTTTGCAAATTTTCCCAAAGGAAGACAGTCAAAGGATCAAATGGATGATGGCAACTATCACAAGCAAAAGAAGATATTCTGCAAGTAAACTTCAACTTAGGATCCATCATTAATGGCCATTGAGAGTTTAGGTGATGGCCTCAAAAATGATGCTTCATAGCTCCTAAAAGTGCTTCCAGCTGTTGTAAAATGTTGTTTCCTTCCTCAGTCCCATGACTGTATTTCAGGGGCTCAGGAACTGGATCATTGGTTGCAAAGTTCCATGGTCACACAATCACAATTGCCAGTTCTCAGCCAGACATATGCATTTGGGAGAATGGATTCAGACTTATGACCACATGATGAGTGTCTACTCATAAAATAATTCTTAGAGTTGCCAACAGAAAGGGAGGGGGGAGCAGTGTGACAGCTTGAAACTGAAACTGCATTCCATAATTTTTTTCAAGATAGTAACTAGGTGACTGAAGTTTCTGCCATGCAACATTCTAACTGGAGAGCATGACTAATGACTCTTGGATATGGATGTGTCCCATTGGAAAATATGAACTATGATACACCCAGTGGGGGGGGGGGAAATCTGGGTCAAGGGTGACAATGGACAATGTCTCTCAGAGTAGGTTACACCCAGAGAATACAGCACCTTTTAACTCCCAATAAATCCTTTTGAAATTTTGGAAGTTTGGCTTGAGACTCGTGATTCAAATGGGGTTAAGTGCCAGAATCCTGACAATTAGCTTAACAATGACCATAAAAATAGTTGTAGAATCAGGTCTGGTCACATGGGTGCCTTGACTTATGATTGTCACAACTTGCAAGCAAAATTCTGGTCCCGAGTCAAGGCGTATCTATATACTGCTGAAAATCAACAGCAATTTTCTGGACTATTCCATTGAAAAAGGCTATCCACCATTAATGTAAGAAAAGCAGTGGCGGATTAAGGCTCACTGGTGCCCTAAGTACTGACAAATCTTGGTGTCCCCCTCCTTTGTACATACTGTTCAAATGAAGTCAAGCTTACGCTACATAAAAGCTTTTGTGGTAGCCCCTTTGGACCTGGTGCCCTAAGCATGTGCTTAGTCTTCTTAATGGTTAATACACCACTGTGTCAGTATTCTAGGGAAAATCCATTTCTGCCAATAACTCCAAGACACACATCATCTCAAAATACTTTTATTAGAACAGCACCTGGAACATTCTGTGGAATTCTGGAACTAAAAGCTTCCCAGTTTCCCCACAAAGTCCCAACCTACAGACCATCCCCTTTTACCTCATCACCACATCACATGAACCAATCCCAAAGTAAATTCTAATTCTTTCTGTGCCAAATTCTGTAACCTTCAGAGTTCATACTCTGAACTATCAAAATAATTATATTTTGTCTACTAAGAGCTACTCAATTGAAACCACCCCCCTCCCACTTTCTCCAGCTATGTGGCAGCGATGAATTCCATAGCTGACAAACTGAAGAAAAGGATCACAGTATGACAGAAGTCAGGGAGGTGAATATAAGATGGAAAAGATTCAGTTGTGTCCTAAAATAGTAGAAGCAGAGGATCCAGGATAGTTCTGATTCAGTTTTGATTCAGTTCATGAATAATTCAAGCAAATATATCTTGACCAAACCCATCAGCTCAACCATTGACCATTCCTTGAACAGATGGATTGGATTAGCCAGGACTGGAGAAGGTATGGTAAACTTTACACACCCCTGGTCAAAATTAATGTAGTTTTTTTGAAACCAAAGATTTATTTACTTATGTATTAATACTACGAGACACAGAACTACAAAACTGTATGAAAGTTGGGGGAGGCAAAAGGGAAGGGAAAGATGTGGGGAAAAAGGAAAAAAAAAAGAAGGCATTGACTTCTGATTTCTTTTAGTGCAATAGAATAATATAATAACATCAAACCTCAATTTTTTTACTTTTACATAATAGTATAAACTACCCATTTCTATAACAACAGACCTATCTAATCAGTAAAACCCAAAATCAAAGTTTCATTGTTTTCCATTAAATGTGATTTTAAAAAGAATTGCAATTATTTTCAAGTCGCTAAATATGAATAACACAATTATTCTCAGATAAATATATCTTCATAGGAACAGCTTTTATTTTATGTATTTAAAACATTTATATAGCCACCCGTTTTATAACTAATTCCAGTGACTCCCAATCAAAAGTTAAAGCAACATACAAAACAATATTAAAATTATAAAACTAAACACATTAAAAATGACAAAAATCTTGCAACAAATCAAACTTCTGATGTGCAGTCAGTCTCTTAATCTTAATCCCAGCAATTTGGGGGGAATGCTTTATGGAAGACTGTAGAGGACTAACAAATTTCAAGGGAAAGAGTGATCAATAGTGTCATGGAAAATGCACACTTCCTAGCTTCCATCAGATAGTAATATCTAGAGGAAGGGGCTAAGAAGGGCCTATCTAACCTGATAGGACAGGTAAATATCTTCACAGAAAGGCAGTCTTGCAGATAATCTGGCACTGTGCCATATAGGCTTTAGAGGTGATGGCCATTACCTTGAATTATACCTGTAAAGAAACTCACCCAGGCCAAGGGCCTTCATATAATCTGACATTTTGTTTCTCCCATACCAGGGCACAGTACTTGTTACAGATGGAAACCTACTTCTCTCTCCTTGAGTGGAAGATCATTAAAGAGAGATCCAACCTGGAATTAAGGAGAAATTTCCAGTGAGAACAATTAATCAGCTTGCTCCTGGAGGTCGTGGGGGCTCCATCACTGGAAGTTTGCAAGAAGAGTCTGGACAGCAATTTGTCTGAAATGGTATACTACAGGGTCTCCTGTTCAAGCAGGGGGTTGGAGGTCCCTTCCAAGTCTATTATTCTATATTGTATGTTCCCCTTGCAATTGGTATCTGGAGTCATGCTTTGCCCAGTCCAGCCCAACCTAATAACCCTTGTAAGACTAGATCTTCATCAAGGAGCCATGGTGGTGCAGTGGTTAGAGTGCAGTATTAGTCTGCCCATAGCCAGGAATTCAATCCTGATGGGGCTCAAGGTTGACTTAGCCTTCTGTCCTTCTGAGGTAAAGTAAAATGAGAACCCAGTTTGTTGGGGGCAATAGGCTGACACTGTAAAGTACTCAGACAGTGCTCTAAAGCCCTATATAGCGCTATATAAGTCTAACTGCTATTCCTAATTTCTCTAAACCCAATGAAAAGCCACCCATGTTAATGGCCCTCTTTATATCCATCTTGTGGTAATGAATTATAGAGATTAAATACATGTGGTGTGAGAAAGTGCTTTCTTCAGTCTCCTTTAATTTTCCTTCCATTTAGTTTCATAAGAAGACTTCTGATTCTGATTTTTTTTAAGTTGGCATTTCCATGCACATTTCGAGCCGTGACATTGGGATCCTCAGAGCAGCAGCACATCAAGCACAAAATGGGTCTATTTTCAGCTGCATAATTTTATATACTTATTTTTGCTATTTGGAAAATATAAATGGAGGCCCTAGCCTTGGAAGAGTGGGGTGGAGAGAGGAAGTTTGGCTTTTTGTATGCTGGATTTTGTTTGAAAACTACTTTATACCTGCAGCAAGCTTTTGAATGACAAAAATGTGAAGTTCCAAATTTATAGGCTTAATTATGGCCAAAGGAAGGGGAAAGGGATACCAGAATAAAATTTGGTGTATTACTTATTTAAGACATGCTGCTTTTCTGGCAGACTTCCCAAAGCAGTTTACATACAATTATGAAAACAACAAGCATTCATAACCATTATACAATATAAAAAGCTATATTTGTCTTGCAGAAGTTGTTGCAGCTTTTCTCTTCAGCCTCCTTCTGAGTCTATATGTGCTTGGATGTGAAGGAGAGAGAGAGACTCAAAACTTGTCCCTTAAGCATCTTTCAAAAGTGTGTGTGTGTGTGTGTGTGTGTGTGTGTGTGTGTGTGTTGATTTTTTTATTTTTTTTGCATTTGATTTGATACTATAGAGACTCCCTAAAAATTCCTGACCTTTCCAAATTTCCTTGGAGAATCCCGCAAAGCTTCATGCTGTGGACCAGATTCACTGAAAACTGCAATAATATAGATTATTTTAGACTCTGGGTTTAAGGATCCTATGGCACCTCTCTCAGAGACTTGTCTTCAAACTACTTTAGTTCTGTCGTGTCGAGCAAAGAGAAGGGATCCACATTTTTTAATTTGGGTCCCTGAGTTCTATCGTCAAATACTGCCCTAATGTCTGATTGGCTTCCCTGGGGGAAGTGATGAGAGACGGTTGTAGCCTGCAAAGCTTTAAAATGGTGTTTTGCTTTCATGAATTTTTACTTTAAACTTACTTACTTTAAATTGCAATAATTTAGTCTTGTAGGACAAAGAGAGAGACCACTTTTTTTTGGGGGGGGGGACTCCTGATTTCTCCCCCCGCAAAAAAAATTCCTGCCCTAATTGCTGATTTGTTACAACTTCAGTGGAAGCTGTGAAAAACATTTGTGCCCTGCAAAGCTTTAAAGGGGTGTTTTGCTTTCATGAATTCTTACTTTAAACTTACTGTAATTTGTAAAAATGTAGTCTTGTTGGACAAAGAGAGGATCCACTCTTTTTATTTGGGTCCCTGATTGCTAATCCCCTCCCAGAAAAATTCCTGCCCTAACTGTTGATTGGTTACAATTTCACTGGAAGTTGTCAAAGGCATTTGTGCCCTGCAAAGCTTAATGTTTAAAGGGATGTTTTGCTTTCATGAATTCTTGGTTGAAATGCCCTGTCAATAATTGATTCACAAAGCAACAAAAGCCCCTTGATTCTAAGTCTCCAAGTGGCTTTGATTCACTTTTTTTGAATCACTTTTTTGAATCTTCTCCGGCATGGCCAGGGACTGAAACAGACTTCTGTGCAAATGTAGATGCTTTTTTCCAGTTATTTGACACAGCAAAGGGGTCCCAGAAATTGCAACATGATGGTGCCTTGAAGGTGACAATAATATTGCTTCTTGCTGAGGTGAAACAGGACTACCTAGCACAAGACTAAGGACATATTAAGGACACAAATAATTTCTGGGAAAAAGGCTTATAATAACGTTGAGGTCACAGATCCATAGCCCAGATAGAGACCATAAAGCTTGGACATCTGCAGGATTTTGTCAAAGATGCCAAGATAGTGGCTGAAACAAGATCCCCTGTTTTTATGTGCATTGCAAACACTGCAAATGTTAAAAAAGCAGTTAGACCACACAATTACAGACATACTGTCTTGAGGTTTTTGACTTCTCTCTCCTTATCAATGCAGGGATGGTTTTCAGCAGGTTCTGATCAGTTCTGGAGAAATGGTAGTGGAAATTTTGAGTATTTCAGAGGACTGGCAAATCCCACATCTAACTGGAGATTTTAAATTATCCTTCCCCTGCCACACCCAACAAGCCACGCCCACAGAACCAGCAGTAAAAAAATTTTTTTGAATCCTACTACTGTATCAATGTCACTGGTGTGAGGTTTCCTCAGAGCTGGAGAAAAGAGTAGTGTATTTGAGAAGGGTGCAGGGTCACTCTTTACAGGTATGGTAGTTCTTGACTCATAACCATTCAAAGTTATAACAGCACTGACTTAAATGACTTAAACGGTCTTTGTATTTACAGACATTATTGTGTGATCAAAATTTGGATGCTTGGCAAGTGGCATTTATTTATGATGGTTGCAGCCTCCCTGGATCAGGTAATCTTCCCAGCTGATTTCTGACAAGCAAAGTCAATGGGAGAAGTCAGATTTACTTAAGGACCATACAACTCATTTAACAAATGCAGTGGTTCACTTAACAGTGGCCAAAAAAGGTTGTAAAATCAGACGTAACTCGACTTAACAGCTGTTTTGCATAAACAATGGAAACTTGGATCCTGATTGTGGTTATAAGTTGAGGACTGCCTGTATAATATTGGACAACAAACTATGTCAGGAAGAGATAGGAGGCTGCAGCACAATGTGTCTTGGAAGGGAGACAAAAAGTGTTGGTCAGCCATGTCTTTTATGCACAGTTGCACTTGAATTTTGATAATCATGCTGAGGAATATCCTTCAAAAGTTAAGTTCACACAAACTGTGAAACCTTTTTATGGCATTAACTCACTCTCTGATTTTTCATAAACCAATGGAACATCAGCTGTTCATAGAGGTCCAATTTATGCAACATGCTAAGCTAAAAAAACAAGCTAAATATAGCAGGTTGCAGGAATAAAGGCATTGGACCTTTATTTTTTACCAGTTGTTGCAAATAAAGCCAAAAGAGAGGGGGGGGAGGGAGGGACAGAGGGAGGGAGGGGGAGGGGGCAAAGTCAGGACACTTGGCCAAGAACTAAAATTCATATAGGTATAGGGCTAATTCCTACATAGTTATTGTTTTTTCCTTTAATCATATTAAAAACTAAGGTTGTGTGATACTATAGATTGGAAAGCAAAAAACAAACGAACCCCCCAAAACATTTCAGAACATCTAAGACAGGGATGTCAAACTGGTAACCCATGGACCAGATGCGTTATGTGCAGGCCATACCCACCCCAGCTCCGCAAAGGCAAAAAATATAGTGATATATCACGTGACATCATGTGATGCAATTGAGTTTGATACCCGTGATCTAAGAGATCTTGCAGCATTCTTGTGGGGTGGAAGTGTAACAAATGTAGGATGGTGTTTACAGCCATGTGACTGAATCCCTAATCTTTCAGTACAAGGGACAGGGCTTCAACATTTGAGTCAAAACTGCCATCTTGTGTTTTTGACACACACACCTTTTCAACTTCCCTCCCAGATGCCACTGCAAGAGATGCTCATATACTGTAACGACAGGACTGAGTTTGGTGAGGAAGGACAAATGATCTTCAAGCTGGAAGGAATAATTACATGATATTTATGCATATGTCGTAAGACTGGCCAAGTACACATAATCCTCATTTTACCAACTGTAACTGGGACTGAAAACTGGGACTGATTTCATGTGAATGTGCCAACTTACAACAACAGTTCTGGAAATCCCAGTTGCCACTGTAAGGCAAATTTTGCATGATTGCAGCATCCTGCATTCACATAATTGCCACTTTCCGATACACAGCAATGAAGGTCATAAATGGCAAACATGAGACACTGTGACATCACAATTGTGAGCCAGTTGCTTAGCATTTGAATTGTGATCACATGTCAACGGAGATGCCATAACTTCCATGGTAAGTTCTCCATTTCTACATTAGTGCTGTCCTAACTTTGAACAGTTGCTGAACAAGTGAATGTTAAACGAGGAGTACTTGTGTTCATGAACATGTAAAGGGCCTGTCACATAGGCCGACGGATGCAAAACGTATGTAAAAAAGACACAGCGGATGAGAAAATGTTCCATCTGTTGTTATCCGCTCTCAAAAGTGCCCCGAATTTGCATAAGCAGAGCGGACAACAAAAGGAATGGACATGGGGAGGATATAGCGAGGATGTTAAGCGGATGCTCCATGGAAGCCTAGCGGATGGAAGCGGATGGAAGCAGATGGCACATCTGCAGGGCTTCCGGGGGAGCACAGTGAAGTGGCTGCGCAACGGAAGTAACGCATGCAGAGCGGATGCCGAGTGGATGAAGCGGATGCAGAGCGGAAGCCTAGCAGATGCCTAGTGGATGCCTAGCAGATGCAAAGCGTTCACTGCGCATGTGGGGAGGATGCATTGCATCAGCCCCACATATATAAAGGGAAGCAGCTCGCAAGCAGGTCACCATTCAGAGGAAAGACCTGCTGCCAGACACAGCTCCAGCCAGCCAACAACCATGGGGAAAAAGAGGAAGCCTCTGCCATCTGCTGCCAGCCCTGGCAAGAAGGACAGGGCCACAATCCCACCCCCTGGCCCTGACTCTGCTTCTGCTGGGGCTTCTGCTGCTCGGGCTGACTCTTCTGGTGCTGGAGCTTCTGCTGGCGCTGCTCCTGGTGCTGGGGCTTCTGCTGGTGCTTACTCTGCTGGCGCTGCTCCTGGTGCTGGGGCTTCTGCTGGTGCTTACTCTGCTGGCGCTGCTCCTGGTGCTGGTGTTTCTGCTGGTGCTTACTCTGCTGGTGCTGCTTCTGGTGCTGGTGCTTCTGCTGGTGCTTACTCTGCTGGCGCTGCTCCTGGTGCTGGTGCTTCTGCTGGTGCTTACTCTGCTGGCGCTGCTCCTGGTGCTGGTGCTTCTGCTGGTGCTTACTCTGCTGGCACTGCTACTGGTCCTGCTGGTCCTGCTGGTGCTCCTGGTGCTCCTGTTCCTGCTGGTGCTGCTGGTGCTCCTGGTCCTGCTGGCCCTGCTGGTGCTGCTGGTGCTTACTCTGCTGCTGATGATCCTGGTGCTGCTGGTGCTGCTGGTGCTGCTGGTGCTGCTGGTCCTGCTGGTCCTGCTGGTCCTGCTTTTGCTGCTACTTTTGTTGCTGCTGCTGGTGGTGGTGGTGTGGTGGAGCAGCCCCGACAACCTCAAAGCCCCTCTGATGAGGGCCCAGATGGCCCTGCCAGAGGGAGGAAGAGGCATACGTTTGTTCTTCAGCTCCACCATCAGCTTGTTGTACAGTCCATACTCTGCTCTTCTCGCGATCCATCTTCGGACCCAGACACTTCTTGGACGCCTCCTTTTCTTCACGTAGAACAGGTGAAAGAGCCTGTAGAGGGCTTCGCACTGTTGTACAATGATGGTGGCTACCAAAAGGAGTGTGTGATGATCCATGGTAGAGATGACTGGATGCTGTGGAAGAGCAAGAGCAAGATGAAGGCTGAAGAGGTCTGCACCGCAGGGCTGCTGGACTGAAAGTGAGATCCAGGTGAGTTCCTCTCCCTTTTTATAGGAAATATCGGTTTTCTGCTAGGTGTCCTTTTGCATCCTCTAGACATCCTGCAGACATCCTAAATATCCTAGATACGTCCCCTAAGTGAACGTTTTTTCCGTTTTAATGCTTTGTATGCGAGCTGCATCCGCTTTCATCCTTTCTACGTCCGTGCTACTAACGCTGCGTGTCCGTTCCATGTTCGTTTCACTTCCTCCCTATGTCCGTTTTCCACTGGAGTGGATGCGAGTTGCACGGATGCACAATGGATGCCTAGCAGATATAGCGGATGCGTAACAGATGAAGACGGACGTCTAACGGATGTCCCCCGTATGCGTAATGGATGTAGAACGGACGCGTTGGATACATTTTCTGCTCAAAAAGTTTTGTGCAGCTCAAAACTTTTTGAGCGGATGAAATGTCAGTAGACGGATGCTGGACTGATAGAGAGTATGAAAAACGGACACAGTGAGTACAGAATGGAAGCATCGCGTTAACCAACGGATGTCAAGTGGTTCTCTCCATTTTACATCTTCTTTCCATCCGTTGGTGCTGTGTTACAGGGGCTTAAGGGTAAGGGGAAAAAAAATAAGTTTAGGCTCTCTATTGTAGATATATATCATGACTCTGACTGCATTGTTTTGTAATGGGCAATCATCTCTTGCATTGAAGGCGTTACTCTGGTCTGTAATAAAGTTTCTAATCTAGCCAAGCCATGCTTGAAAGGCAATTGCTGAAGGAAAGTTGAAGTGTCGAGGCAGCTTTTACTGTCAAGCACTCCTGTAAAACCTGATATACCGATGAAACTCAAAAAATTAGAATATCGTGCAAAAGTTCATTTATTTCAGTAATGCAACTTAAAAGGTGAAACTAATATGTGAGATAGACTAATTACATGCAAAGCAAGATAGTCCAAGCCATGATGTGTCATAATTGAGATAATTATGGCTTAAGCTCATGAAAACCCCAAATCCACAATCTCAAAAAATTAGAATATTGTGAAAAGGTTCAATATTCTAGGCTCAAAGTGTCCCACTCTAATCAGCTAATTAAGCCATAACACCTGCAAAGGGTTCCTGAGCCTTTAAATGGTCTCTCAGTCTGGTTCAGTAGGAAGCACAATCATGGGAAAGACTGCTGACCTGACAGTTGTGCAGAAAACCATCATTGATACCCTCCATAAGGAGGGAAAGCCTCAAAAGGTAATTGTAAAAGAATTTGGTTGTTCCCAAAGTGCTGTATCAAAGCACATTAATAGAAAGTTATGTAGAAGGGAAAAGTGTGGAAGAAAAAGGTGCAAGCAGCAGGTTTGACTGCAGCCTGGAGAGGATTGTCAGGCCATTCAAAAGTGTTGGGGACTTTCACAAGGAGTGGACTGAGGCTGGAGTCAGTGCATCAAGAGCCACCACACAGAGACAGATCCTGGACATGGGCTTCTAATGTCATATTCCTCCTGTCAAGCTGCTCCTGAACGATGAACAATGTCAGAAGCATCTTACCTGGGCTAAAGAAAAACAGAACTGGTCTGTTGCTCAGTGGTCCAAAGTCCTCTTTTCTGATGAGAGCAACTTTTGCATCTCATTTGGAAACCAAGGACCCAGAGTCTGGAGGAAGAATGGAGAGGCACACACTGCAAAATGCTTGAGGTCCAGTGAGAAGTTTCCACAGTCTGTGTTGATTTGGGGAGCCATGTCATCTGCTGGTGTTGGTCTACTGTGCTTCATTAAGTCCAGGGTCAACACAGCTCTCTACCAGGAGATTTTGGAGCACTTCATGCTTCCTTCCGCAGATATGTTTTATGGGGATGCTGACTTCATTTTCCAGCAGGACTTGGCACCTGTACACACTGCCAAAAGCACCAAAACCTGGTTCAATGACCCTGGGATTACCGTACTTGATTGGAAACTCACCTGACCTGAACCCCATAGAGAATCTATGGGACATTGCCAAGAGAAATATGAGAGACATTAGACTGAACAATGCATAAGAGCTGAAGGCTGCTATTGAAGTATCCTGGTCTTCCATAACACCTCAGCAGTGCCACAGGCCGATAGCTTCCATGCTACACTGCATTGAAGCAATAATTGCTGTAAAAGGGGCCAAACCAAGTCCTGAGTACATATGCATGAGAGGTCCGATATTGTTCTCTGTACAATCCTTTTTTATTGATTGCATGTAATATTCTAATTTTCTGAGATTGTGGATTTGAGGTTTTCATGAGCTGTAAGACATAATCAGCACAATTATGACAAATCACAGCTTGAACTATCTTGCTTTGCATATAATGAGTTTATCTCATATATTAGTTTCACCTTTTAAGTTGCATTACTGAAATGAACTTTTGCACGATATTCTAATTTTTTGAGTTTCACTTGTAGTATTCCAGACATGATTTTGTTGGAGTTATTGATGAAACTAACTTTTGACAATTGAGTCTTCCTTCATATTGTCCCATATCTGTTGATTACCACCCCTTTTATTTTAATTATTATTAAATTTATTTGCCAACTTGCTATCCAAGGTGACTCTTATTCCAGTGATATATGCTTTTTTATATTTCACTTTTCCTCCTTGAAGTCCCCCTCTTCAAAACAGTAATTTTGTGATAATCCCAATGTTTCCAGTAGGATGAATGACCTAAATTTGAATGTTGAATGACCTAAATCGGCTGAATTTGTTTCGAGTACCTAGCCTTTATTTTCTACATGATGAATTTGACTTTCATGACATGTAATCTAATCCTTTACTTCAAAATCAGCTGAGTGAAAGCAACCTGCACTTTAAAGGAAAAGGATATGAATCTGAGTGCTGGGTAGCATTGTAGACAGTTGATTCAGAATTTCTCCTTCTTGCCAACAAGCTTGCTGATTTTTACAATCATATAAATTTTCTTCAGCAGCCCCTTTTGGTTCTTGAAATGCACAGTGTGGAAATGCTCAGTATGAAACAATGCATCCATCTTCCCAGGAAATCACACTGAATTCAATAAGGCTGTTCAATTAGTAAATAACTACAGTCAAGATACATAGCAATAGATTGGAAAGTATTTTGAATTAATCCAATTCAGGCTACTAAATCCAGCCAGGTAAGTAACTGCTGGTGGTTGGGGGGAGTTAGTACATGGGTACAAGGAAAGTGCCATATGGTTCAGGGAGGATATGCAAGTGGCATTGTGTGAGTTGGGAAGAGTGTACAAGGATCCATGTGGATGTTGAAGAGCTACCCTCTGGCTAGGGAGGTGATGGTGGACATACAAGAGGGTGTGTGAGAGGCACACATGGGTGAAGTGCAAATTGTGGGCTGCACAGGGATGTGTGAGGCTGTGGGAAGGTGTGCAAGGCTGTGAGTGAGGCACAGTGAGGGTTGGGGAAGTTACACAGAGGTGTAAGAGAGATGCAGAAAGAGTTGGAAAGGAGGTTTGGGATTGCAGTATGGGTCATGGAGGGTTCAAAGGTGTGGTGCCCCAATGGTAGTTAAGTAACATCTCTGATAGGTGGCCCAAGGGGTCATTGGTTGCCTAGAATATTGTCTACTGTTTGCATATATATATATATATATATATATATATATATATATATATATATATATATATGTGTATGTATGTATGTATGTATGTATGTATGTATTTATATGTGTGCTGTTCAGCTTCCTTCGGGTATTATCCCACGTCATTGTAGTTCTGTTAAAGTTGTAGCAACGTTTCAGCAGAATCTCATCTGCCATCTTCAGGCTTCTGTATGGATATGGGTCTTACAGCTCCTGGTTTTAAATTTGAGGCTGGTCCATTTTGATTGGTTGGGAGCCTATATATATATGTTTTCTTAGGTTTTCGCGGGTACTTACATGTGTGCTGTTTAGCTTCCTTCGGGTATTATCCCACGTCATTGTAGTTCTGTTAAAGTTGTAGCAACGTTTCAGCAGAATCTCATCTGCCATCCTCAGGCTTCTGTATAGAGTTAGTTCCTGGTTTCAAATTTGAGGTTGGTCCATTCTGATTGGCTGGGAGCCTGGATCTGTGTTCATTGGACTTGGAGTTTGATTGATTGGTGTTTCTGGTTTCTTCTGTCTGTTTTGTGGCTTTGATTGGCTGGCAACACTCTGTTCTTGTGTTGGAGGCTTTCAGTGCAGCTTGGCTCCGTGTGAAGAGACGGCTGCTCTTCATTAGCAAGCTGCTATTCATTAGCAAGCTGGGTTTCACCTGGGTGCCTGGTGGGGGGGTTGGGTTGGAGCTATCAGAGGGAGTCTGTTTTTGCCCAGGTGTTTGCCTGGCTTGTGGCATGGAGATCTTTCTATTTTGAGAGTGCAGGCTCGTAGAACAAGTAGAACACACGTAGAACAAGAAGATCTGCTTGTAAGTTTCGACGTGGTTTCACTATTCACTCAAGTCCCAATAAAAGAAACTCTTGAAATCATCAAAAATAAATACCAACCAGCTAAAGACCTCATGGAAATAACAGAACACTGCCTAACCAATACATATTTCATATACAAAGGACAAAGATACAAACAAATTGAAGGAGCCCCTATGGGATCACCACTGTCACCCGTCATTGCAAACCTGTTCATGGAAGAATTCGAATCCAGAGCCCTGGTTAATGCCACCCACAAACCCAAACTACGGCTAAGATACATCGATGACACATTTGTGATTTGGCCCCATGGAAAAAGCCAGGCAACAGTTGGTTTATATATTATTTATATATATATGGATCTCCCGCATAGAATTGGAAGTATCTAGGCAACGTTTCGATGAAGTCTCATTCATCATCTTCAGGCTTGTTTCTTCAGCTCTGTGCTTCTCAGAGTAATGTGAGCTTGCAGCTGCTTCTTCCTTTTAACTGCTAGTGGGGGTGTGACTTGATTGGGTGGGGGTTTGGCTGTGTTCTGATTGGTAGGGGGGTTGGCTGTGTTCTGATTGGCTGGGGGTGTGTTCTGCTTAGGTGGGGGCTTGGTTGTGCTCAGGTTAGTCTTAGTTACTGGGGGATTTGAGCTGGTGAGCTGTGATCTTGTTGTTTGGCTTCGTGTTCGTGGTCGTGCCACATCTTCATGGTGGGTGTCAGTTTGCTTCTTCTTTGTGTCAGAGGGGTTTGAAGCGAGTAGTGGTGCAGCTGCAGTATGGTTTCTGGTTCGTGGTCGTGTCTCCTCTTCTGTGTGGGTGTGAGTCTTTTTTCTGTGTGGAAGTGTGGTGGTAGCATCTTGTGTGGCACTTGTGGGTGTGGGTCTGGTGTCATTCTTCATGTTAGTTACTCGTTTATTAATGAGGGCAGGTTTCCAAATGGTTGGTAGGCGGGAGGTATCATCTCGTCTATTCATGCTGTGTGGGCGTTTCTCTATCTCTATGGCTTCTCTGATTATTCTGTTGTTGAAGTGTTCGGTTTTGGCGAT
>BLBF01000042.1:15282514-15300054 GCA_015471245.1 Laticauda colubrina | reverse complement strand
TATATATATATATATGTATGTATGTATGTATGTTTTCTTAAGTTTTCGCGGGTACTTACATGTGTGCTGTTCAGCTTCCTTCGGGTATATATAATGTGTGTATGTATGCATGTGGACACACACACTACTACACCACATCACACACATACACATAAATCTGAGAATTACCAATATATCTCTTTGTTTCAGTTAGGTCTGCAATGCATTGAGAATATTAAACTTCTACCACTACTCTAAGCCTTAATTTTATTGTATGATAACTTTTTTGTTAAAAAAACACACACCATATCCCACCTTTTATTCAGGAATATTCAAGAGAGGGAGTACATTGTTATTCATTAGGAGCTTCAAAAATGGTATCTTCAAAAACACCACTGAAAACATAGTAATAGCATTAGCAATAGCACTTAGACTTACGGTATATACCCGTGATGGTGGTCCTATTCAACACATGGAACCTATTCCACACATGGAACCGGCATGCATAGCCATCTTTCTGGATGTGCCAGCCATCACCTGTTGCTCTTCCAGGTTACA
Source organism: Laticauda colubrina (assembly GCA_015471245.1). Lineage (NCBI taxonomy): Eukaryota > Metazoa > Chordata > Lepidosauria > Squamata > Elapidae > Laticauda > Laticauda colubrina. The sequence goes on along the minus strand of BLBF01000042.1, from coordinate 15,299,517 downwards.
GCATGTGCATGTGCACCAGCTAGCTGGTTTTCACACATACGGGAATGCCAGAAACAGGAAGAGCAGCTCCCTGGAGCATATGTGCATAGCAGCCAGCTGGTCTTTGTGTGTGCATGCATGTTAGAAACTGGAAGACCAGGTGGTCGGTGCATATGTGCATGCCATGAATCTAAACTTCTGGTTTCCAGCACTCCCGCGCACACACATTGGGGAACTGCTCTTCCTATTCCTAGCGTGCACATGCATGCTCCCATTTTGACACTTTGTGCCAAAAAGTTTAGCCACCACTGGTATATACTACTTCATAGTGCTTTACACACTCGCGGAGTGGTTTAAGATGTCAGCATATTGTCCCCAACAATCTGGGTCCTCATTTTACTGACCTCTGAAAGATGGAAGGTTGAGCTAGCTTTGAGCTGGTCAGATCAAACTGTTGGCTGTGGGCAGAGTTAGCCTGCAATACTGTTTTCTAACCACTGCACCATCATTGCTCAATAAACAATGAGCTAATGTTGGCTTCTGAAAAAGATAATTGTAGGACTGCCCATCAAAATAGTTGTCCTCCTTGTATCAGTTTTAGATAGATGAGGTCTCTGATAAAGATTACCTCTGGTTCCTTTTTTAGCTATTTGCTTTGATGCATTAATATTTATTGTTGCTTATTTTCTTAATTTGCATGCTGCCTGGATTTCCAGTTCAGTGATTCTCAGCAACATCAGATGAAATAATAAATATTGATCTTAAAGAGATGAATCCGCTTATTTTTCTTTTCTCTCTGCATCCTCTTTTCATTGTCTTGTTAGTTACCGAACAATCATTTATAAGCTATTCTGAGATTCTTTTTTGGCTGAAGAAAATGTATGAAATGCTTTAAAGAAATGAGTTAAAAAAATTGAAATATCCATTGAGTCTTTGAAAGAGTGCCTTAATTTGTACATAGGCCTTCTGGGCAACAACTGTGATTAAGGCTACCTTTATATGTAAATATGTTGGTCAGTTCATTACCTATGACTGGATGCAGTGGAAACAATGTAAATTGAAAGTGTACATGCAACAGATTATGAATTTCCCTGAAAACAAATTTAGGAACATCAATATGGCTGGGATGTACTGGGTGCTAGGGGCTGGGTTGCCTTGGTAATTTCTAGGCACAGTAATGTGATTTTAGCAAGAAGAGCCTCTCATGAATATAAAATACTTAGTGCAGAGTGGGAGAGGACAGTCATTGTTAGCTGTCACATAGGGCTTGAGGAAGGGAAGGGAAGAGCTACTCTTCCATTCATATCTAGACAATCCTTGCTTACGGACTGCAGTTGGGCCAAGGAACTGCATCACTATGGTTGTAAGGTGTGGCGTCACACAACAGTGCTGAATTACAGTTATAATTCCAGCAGTCCCAAGTGCCCATGCAGCCCTGTGGTCATGTGATCTCCATTTGTGACATCCTGCCAGCTTCCCCATTGTGATGGTACATTGTGAGCACGAGGATCCCCAGGAGGGAAGGAGTAAGATCCAGAGAAATAAGCAATAGCAATAGCACTTAGACTTATATACTACTTTACCATGCTTTACATCCCTCTCTAAGTGGTTTTACAGAGTCAGCATATTGCCACCAACAATCTGAGTCCCCATTTTACCTGCCTCAGAAGGATGGAAAGCTGAGTCAACCTTGAGCCTGGTGAGATTTGAACTGCCAAATTGCAGCAGCTGGCAGTCAGCAGAAGTAGCCTGCAGTACTGCACTGTAACCACTGTGCCACTGTGGCTTAGACCAGATATCATGAGAAAGAGGGTGAAGACAGCGTCTCCCTAAATTCATGGAGTATCTTTTAAATGCAGATAGCAGAGTACTCAGTTTGGTAATAGGTGTGAAACTATAAACTCAGCTTGGAAAAATCATGTGTGTCATTCTTGATTTTTGGGCCTATTTGACAGCTGTGGATTTTACTTGTGGGAAGCTGGAAATGAAGGTTGCAAATGGTGACACATGACTACAGGATGCTGCAACTTTGTAATTGTGAGTTGGTTGCTGAATAACAAAATCATGGTCGTTTGACCATTGGGTTGCTGCAACAGCCAACAAAGACCTGTTGTAAGTGTCCCTTGTCCAGTGCTGAACAAGTAGATACTAAACGAGGACAACCTGTAATAAATAACAATAGGAGGTTAGTCTTACTGAGAGATTGATACTAAATGCAATTCTAGGTGCAATATAAACAAATTCAATAGTCCAAGCCAGAATGTGCCCAGTAACACAGTTCACCATGATATAAAATGCTATTTATTTGTTTTCATTTATGAATAATACTTCCAAGCAATATTATTCATTCAACACAATGTGGAAAATAATTCTAAAGCACCCCAAAAGTCAGTACAACTGGTTTAAGTAGAAAAGTGTCAGAAGTTTAGGATTTATCTGGAACAGAGCAAGGATACAGGTTCACAGTAGTCAAACGCAAGAGATACAGTTTCTGGAGGACAACTTATTTCAGACTCAGAAATGGTACATATGGTGTTCTGTTGCTGCCGCTGTCCCTCCCCTTTCCTCATCTCCCTTCTCCTCCCTCTTTTCTCCTCCTCTTCCCTTCCTCCATATATGGATAATTTGAACTCTTAGAATTATAGTTAAACTGATCACAGTCTCTTGACAGCAAAATCTTGATCTATTTGAACATTTCAAAATCTGAATCATTGTTTGATCAGGTTCTTTTGGTGATGCAGTGGTTAAAGTGCAGTATTACAGGCAACAACTCTGCCCACAGCCTGAAATTTGATCCTCATGGGGCATAAGGTTGATTTAGCTTTCCATCCTTCCAAGATTGTGAAAATGAAAAGCCAAAATATTGAGGCCAATATGCAAATCAGTGATGGTATTCTACCGGTTTGGCCCAGTTTGGCCAAAGTGGCAGTTCCAACGATCATTTGTTGGTAAACCAGTTCACCTCAATGATCAGCTGCTGGGCCCTCCCACTCGCTCTATACTGACCTTTATTTCCTGCTTTTCAACCTCAGCTTCTTCGCGCAGCACAGCCGATTGCAGTGTATCAGCTGTTTTACATACAGGGCTTGCAGCAGAAGGTGAGTTGAAAATGCTGTGCATATGTTTTGACATGTGCCCTCACACAGAACCAGTAGGAAAGCTTTTTGAAATACCCCACTGATGCTAATAATGCTTTGAACTTATAAATTGCCAAGCGGACATTGAAAAGTGCTATGGGGCAGTATCTAAGTCTAAATCCTATTGGTATTGCTATTCACTAGGAGCAATTGTCCCCATTTTCCCACCCCCATCCCCCATCCCACAGGTCCAGAACTGCAGTGTAAATCTTGTCTCTTCCCTCTGCTCTTGCTATCCTGTATCTAAACTTATGATATGTGCTCACATATATTGTGAACATATATGCCGTTCACTTGTGCTGCTAAAGGGCCTGTCACATAGGCTGATGGATGCAAAAAGTATGTAAAAAGGACAGAGCAGACGAGAAAATGTTCCATCCATTGTTATCTGCTCTCAAAAATGCCCCAAATTTGCATAAACAGAGCAGACAACAACAGAAAGCAATGGACGGGGAGAGGATGTGGCCAGGATGTAAAGAGGATGCCCCACGGAAGCCGAGATGGAAGTGGATGGAAGCGGATGGCAAATCTGCAGGGCTTCCAGGGGAGCACAGCGAAGCAGACACGCAGCGGAAAGAGCGTATGCAGAGCGGATGCCGAGCAGATACAGCAGATGCATCACGGAAGCCTAGCGGATGCCTAGCGGATGCAAAGCGTTCACTGTGCATGCAGGGACGATGCATTGCGTCAGCCCCATGGATATAAAGGCCCTGTCACACTACCCAACAGATGCAAAATGTTTGGAAAAAGGACACAGCGGACGAGAAAAATGTTCCATCCATTGTTATCCGCTCTCAAAAGGGGCAAAAATTTGCATAACCAGAGCGGATAACACGGAAAGGAATGGACGGGGGAAGAATGCAGAGTGGATGGAAAGCAGATGCAGAGCTGAAGCCTAGCAGATGGAAGCGGATGGGAGCAGATGGCACATCTGCAAGGCTTCCGGAGGACCTCAGCAAAGCTGACGTGGAACGGATGAAGCGGATGCAGAGCGGACGTGGAACAGATGAAGCGGATGCACAGCGGATGCACAGTGGATGAAGCGGATGCGGAGCGGAAGCCTAGTGGAAACCTAGCAGATGCCTTGCGTTAATTGCACATGCAGGGGGGATTTATTGCGTCAGCCCTGTGGATATAAAGGGAAGCAGCTCGGAAGCAGGTCACCATTCAGAGGAAAGACCTGCTGCCAGAGGCATTGAGTGCCTTGCCTGCCTGCCCTGCTGCCTGCCATCGTGCCAGCCTTGCTGCCTGCCTTGCTGCCTGCCATTCTGCCAGCCTTGGTGCCTGCCTCCCTGCCAGCCTTGCTGCCTGCCAACCTTGGTCCCTGCCTGCCAGCCTCCCTGCCAGCCAGCAACCCCACAACCATGGGGAAAAAGAGAAAGCCTCAGCCATCTGCTGCCAGCCCTGGCAAGAGGGACAGGGCCACCCTCCCGCCCCCTGGCCCTCACTCTGCTTCTGCTGGGGCTTCTGTAGTATGGGTTTGCTCTTCTGAGGCTGGGGCTTCTGCCGCTTCTGCTTCTGGAGGAGCTGATGATGATGCTTCTGGTGGTGGTGCTTCTGCTCGTGCTTACTCTACTGATGCTGCTCCTGGCAGTGGTGCTTACACTGCTGAGGCTGCTCCTGGCGGTGGTGCTTCTGCTGGTGCTTACTCTGCTGAAGCTGCTCCTCGTCTTGCTGGTCCTGCTCGTCCTGCTCGTGCTCCTGGACTTGCTCGTACTGCTCATCCTGCTCGTGCTCCTGGTCTTGCTCGTCCTGCTGGTCCTGCTGGTCCTGCTCATGCTCCTGGTCCTGGTCCTGGTCCTGGTCCTGCTCGTGCTCCTGGTCCTGGTCCTGTTCGTGCTCCTGGTCCTGCTCGTGCTGCTGCTGCTGCTGATGATGATGATGATGATGATCCTGCTGGTGCTGCTGGTGCTGGTGCTGCTGCTGCTGCTGCTGATTATGATCATGCTGGTAATGCTGCTGCTGCTGCTGCTGCTGCTGATGATGATGATGATCCTGCTGCTGCTACTGCTGCTGCTGCTGGTGTGGAGGAGCAGCTCCTACAAACTGGAAGCCCCTCTAATGAGGGCCTATCGGGTCCTGCCAAAGGGAGGAAGAGGCATATGCAGGAATGGGAGAAGAGCCAATATTCCATTGAGGAGGAACACGAGGATGAGGTGCTGGAGTGGCTGAGAGAGAATGACTATCTGTGGCGGAAGGGACACTGGCTCTACAGGTACACCAAAAGGAAGCAGGCTGCTTGGAGAGAGAAGGTGGAGAGTCTGGGCTACACATCGGATGTGCTCCTCGGCTGGTGGAAGTCCATGCACACCTGGTACGGGAAGCTGCACCTGAAGAAATCTGGCCAGGCCACGGTTAAGCTGATGGACAGAGAGACCTATGTCATGGCCAGGTGCAGCTTCCTGGAGGGTGAGATCCACAACCGAGGAGCAGCAGCAGCCCCTCTCACGACCCTCTCTCTCCGGCAGCCTGCTGAGACCCAGTCCTCTTCCGGCCGAGGGTCAGCTCCTGTCTCCAGGCAGGTTTCTGTGGAGCGTGCCACGGCGGAGAATCCGTGGACAGGTGTTGTAACTGTGGTAGAGCACATGGAGGACTCCCTGGTGCAGTGGGAGAAAGGAGATGGCTCTTCCACCACAGCCCTACCCGCATCCACCCACAGCTCCACCTCCACAGAAAGGCAGAGAGCCAGACAGGAGGGCCAGAGCCACACTGTCCTGCTGGAGATCAGGGACATCATCTGGAGCAGCATAGATCTCCTCTCTCAGCTGGTCCACACCGAATCATCATCCTCCAACTGCAAGCCTTTCCTCACCTATGTCAAGCAGACCCTCATGGACATGGCCGAACCCCAGTACCAGGTGGTGAAGGACCGGATCACCGAGCTGCTTCACAACCCTCCAGATCCAGAGGAACCTGCTCCCACCCAGTCCAGGTTTGCTCCTCCACCCCAGGTGATGTCCCTCCCATTCCAAGGCTTTCCACAGGCCCTCACCTACCAAGCCTACGGCTACCAGAAGGTCCAGCAGCACAGGCAGCAGCCCTTCCCAGTCCAGGCACATGTACATCGGATGCCACCGGTGCCACTGATGCTACCGATGCCACCCACGCCACCAATGACACCGACGACACCGATGCCACCCACACCACAGATGCCATCAACGCCAGTCCTTACCCAGCTGCAGACCAGAGAGCCCCACTACACTGCTCCTTCCTCCACCCCACAGCCAAGCCCGGCCTCAGTACATCTGTCCTCGGGACTTGGGCTGACACCACATGGCATGGAGGAAGGAGCTCTCAACATCACGGAGCTGAGCCAGCTGTCCGAGAGCTTCCTCAACACACCATCACCTGTTGTCCTCTCAGGGCCAGGCACCCCAGTGGCGCTTCAGACCAGCACTCCAGCAGCAGCCACCTCCACAGCACCTGGACCCTTCACCCCTGAGACTGGGCACACCTCCGAGTGACCAAGAGGAGTGCCAGAGACTGGGTGGCTACCTGTAGTCTTTATTTGGACACTTGACTTGGGTCATTTTTCTTTTACAGCTTGTGATTAATAAAGTTTATCTTTGCTTCACACACTTGCTTCATTTTTTATGTCAATAAAGTCTTGGTGGAAATTTTTGGAAATGGTTTAAGCCTTTGGATGCTTGTGGGATGGGTTAAGATAGCAGTGGGATGGGCAGGGATACCTGTGGGATGGGCAGGGATACCTGTGGGATGGGTAACAGCTGTGGGATGGGCAGGGATATCTTTGGGATGGGTTAAGATAGCTGTGGGATAGATCAATCTCCAGTGCAAGCACAGTGGGACTGTATGGTCCACCCTCCCAGGTGCCACACCTATGGCCCTTCATTATCAATACTAATGTAAGCATTGATCCACACATTTGAACATAAACACAACTCTTTATTAAATGCCCTGTTCATTGTAGGCCCACCCAACATACATGGCCCAATCTCATCCATGTGATGAGACAGGCTGAAGGAAGCATCCATTAATCATCTACCATCCTGTCTTGCCACTCCACTGCTCCAGCTGGGAAGTTGCACCAGTGTTTCAGGAGGTTGCGCTGCTTCCTCCCTTCACGTGTGGCTCTGTTGGGGCCTTGCACATCCTCAGTGTCTATCAGGTTTCACCCTTGCCTCCATTCCCCAGGCTCCATGTCCCCATTGCCTTGTTGGAGGTCCACGAGCCTGTTCTGCAAGACTGGGTAGCGGGTGCGCATGAGATTGTGCAGGATGCAGCAAGCTTCCACGATCCTCCTCATGGTCTCTGGGTGATCCTGCATGGTGGTGAGAAGTACCTGGAAACCTGTTGGCCAGGATGCCAAAGGCATTCTCCACCACCCACCTTGCCCTGGACAGCCTGTAGTTAAAGATCCTCTCTTCACGGGTGAGGAATCTGGAAGTGTAGCGCTTCATGAGGTAGGTTCTGAGGGACAAGTCGTCATCCCCCACGATGAAGTAGGGCACATCTTGCGTGTCGTTGGGCAGGGGGTCTGGATCTGGGAAGCCCATGATGAGGTTGCATTCCAGCCCCTCCTTAAGGTGACTGGTGTTGTATACCTGGGCATTTGAAGCTGACCCATTGCCTGGAGCATCGATGTATATGAACTTTTAGTCAGCATCGACCATGGTGAAGAGGACTATGCTGGAGAAGCCCTTGTAGTTGAAATAAGTGGACCCTGAATTGGCTGGAGCTTTGCAGGCCACGTGCTTGCCATCTATGGCTCCAACGGTGTGGGGGAAGTTCCACCTCTGATACCACTGCTCTGCAACTTTCTTCCAGCCTTGTTCAGTGGTGGGGCACTGGAGGAGCTCCTCCAGGTATTCTTCGATGATGGCCTGCACCACTTCTCTGACCACAATGCTGATGGTGTTGTGTGGCACCCTCCAGCCATACTGCATGCTCCTGTAGGTGGTCCCTGAGGCCAGGTGGCACAGAGTCAGTGCCACCTTGAGCCCAGGGTCCAGGCTGGGCTGGATGTTGGTGCTGGGCTTGGTCAACCTGGGTGTCAGCCACTGCACAACTTTGTCAAACATGGCTGGAGGCATCCTCATGAAGTTCTGGAATGCACGAGAGTCTTTGTTCCTCAGCTCCACCATCAGTTTGTTATACAGTCCATACTCGGCTCTTCTCACGATCCATCTTTGGACCCAGACACCTCTTGGACGCCTCCTTTTCTTCCCGTAGAACAGGTGAAAGAGCCTGTAGAGGGCTTCGCACTGTTGTACAACGATGGTGGCTACCAAAAGGAGTGTGTGATGATCCATTATGGAGATGACTGGGTGCTGTGGAAAAGCAAGAGCCAGATGAAGGCTGAAGAGGTCTGCACCGCAGGGCTGCTTGACTGAAATTGAGATCCAGGTGATTTCTCCCCCTTTTTATAGGAAATATAGGTTTTCCGCTAGGTGTCCTTCTGCATCCTCTAGATATCCTGAAGACATCCTAAATATCCAAGATACATCCCCTATACAAACGTTTTTTTTATTTTAATGCTTTATATGTGATCTGCATCCGCTTTCATCCTTTCTACGTCCGTGCTACTAATGCTGCGTGTCCGTTCCGCGTCCGTTTTGCTTCCTCCCTGTGTCCGTTTTCCGCTGGAGCGGATGCGAGTTGCGCAGCGGATGCCTAGCGGATATAACAGATGCATAACGGATGACGATGGACATATAACGGATGTTCCCCATATACGTAGAGGATGTAGAATGGACACGTTGGATACTTTATCCACTCAAAAAGTTTTGTGCAGCTCTAAACTTTTTGAGCGGATGAAATGTCAGTCGATGGATGCTGGATGGATAGAGAGTATGAAAAATGGACGCAGTGAGTACAGAACGGATGCATCGCGTTAACCAACGGATGGCAAGTGTTTCTCTCTGTTTTACATCCTCTTTCCATCCGTTGGTGCTGTGTGACAGGGGCTTAATTGAGGTAAGTCTAACTTTTGTTCCTTGACAAACTTCAAGAGTGATTTCAGGAAACTACATGTAAAAAGAGTTCTTATAGAACATATGGCAAGAACAGGAGGGACAATTGCTTTCCAAGTATAATTAACTGAGAAGATGCTGTTTTATTGGATGTAATGATTACACAAAAACCTCAGATGAAAGGTAAACAGGAGAGAGCAGCTTGCTTTCTTTTTTAATTAAAGAGAGAAGCAAATGTGACGACCCTTCTCTTTTCAAGCAATGCTACTTTCTTATGGCTCTGAAAAGGGCAAATTTCTGTGTCATGGAATAATGTGGGTTTTTTTGTATGTAAAGAAAACATAACCTGTTCTAGTGCTGTACACCAAAGCAAAAGCACTTGACCAATCAGCCATGAGCTATTGGGTGTGCGAATGTATAAGGTTTTCAAACAGCATCTAGATGAAGGAGGCACTTGACTGACTGACTGAAGGCATTCTTCAAAATTTTATCCCAATGCTATTGTACCTAAGAGACTTTCAAATGGAGATGCAGGGGTTGCTCTAAGACTTTATGCATGAAAAGTGGCTCTTCCATTACTGAGATAGGAGTCCTTTAAAGGCAACCACTTTCAATGCAAACTAGAGCTTCTTCACATATTGTTCAATTACTGAAACTCCAGAGATGTCTGCATGAGCCATCTTAGATGAAAAATGAAACAACAGTTCTATTAGGAAATGTAACTGGCCTAAAATGCCAAACTATTCACTTTCATTTTCAGAAGATAGCTTGGCTTTTTCTCAATACATTTTGTAGTTCTTTGCATCCTTGAGGATATCAGTGGGAATATGGTGAGGCTTGATTTTATCCACAGTGCTATTCTGGACAGCTTGCCTACTTCTTTCTTGCCTTCTTATCTATCCATCCTCCTGAATTTTATACCAAGAGCCAGAAAGATCTCTCTTTCTTACTCTGCCTTATCTTTGACTCATTATATTTAAGGTATAATCTATGGACAGGTAAAAAATTGTTGTACTACTGATGAGTGATGAGAAGTATCAAGTACAAATACAACATCAGGAATATGTCAGGATTTCAGCAATCACTCTAATTAAATCATGATTCTCCAGCCAAACTTCAATAAACTTCAAAGGATTCATTAGAGATGACATACTGGTACTGCCCTGTATGAAGCCAACTCTGGCATACATAATTTACAGTTACCTATGACCCTGTTTCCTCCCTCCCCCCAGGTGTCTAATAAACCAGATTCTCCAATTGAGCATGTTCACAGTCTATGTGTCATCATTCATATTCTCCAGTTAAATATATTTGTGGCCAAAAGCTCTGGTATTGTAGTTACAATCTTTTAAAGATAAGAGTTGGAATGTTCTTTCGCTTTCCCTCCTTTTTTATGGCAACTACTAAAACAGGCATAGGAATGTTTTATGGGTTGACAGAATATGGATTTAACATGACAGGTTGGTCCATTAATCTCAAATTCCATATGATCCCATTGAGATGTAACTCATCAAACAGGAATTCAAAATTAAGAGTGCCTGCTTCCATGTAAACACCAATGGCATAACAAAAGTTTTGTTGAATTCCATAATCTGGTATCTCAATCTCCCAGTCTTCTAATTTAACCGCAGGTTCTTGCAAGGTGTATATGCACACAGTGGTGTAGACTCACATAATTGCCTCAAACATTGCAGCATATGCTGTGTGAACATAGGGTGCACCATCACAATGTATAATGAGCAAGGCAGCTTTCTGTTCAACTACATTTGAGAAACTATTTCTGGTTCACTTTTCAGCTTGCTGGCCTCAGGCACTCTTCTGTTTTTAGCAAAACTGTTTTAAAATCAAAGAGCTGGATTGAGGGTTGTGAAACACTGGGAAGAAAACAGCTGAGACCGATGTACAGCATTGATACTAGCCTTACTCCAAACTGATTCTTTTTAGCTATCACCAAGTGTCCACTACAATTAGGAGCTGTTCACCTCAACCCATGAGCAATGACACTGATGCATATTGCTTGCTTGAGCAGAAGGCATGGCATGTGGTTGATTGGAGAAAGTTGCTAAATCTTGTTCCTCAAGCCCTCCTTGTTATATCTCATGTGAATTTTTGGAAATGAAATGGGCCCCTTTCTTCTTTACTCCTTTCAACTCTAGGTTGAAAACCATATTCTGGGGAAGGGGGAGATAATTTTGTTAGTTCCATGGACAGTGACATAATAATCTGAGCCCATTTGGGGTTTTAGAATCATAGGTTTGGAAATTAAGGTTGCAGAAACAAAGGTGAAGTGAAAAAATGCTTTGGACAATATTGGGAGTAGATACTTATTATCAACTATCAACTTAAAAAATCCAAACATTTTGACAGAATGTTATAGTTTCCTTCTGTAACTGACATAAGGTATGAGAAAATACATTTTATTTAAAGAATTGTTGATAGGCTCTATGTACATGTACTCCAAGGTAATGTTTTCCTTCTGGTCTTTATTGAGTGCTAGGCTCTTTGGATCATCTTTTCAAAGCATGCTTCTCATTATGTTCTCTAAATGTAATGAGGCCATATGCATTTAAGCAACAGAATACTTTTCAATTTAGAACCAATATATTGCTGTGAATATTCAGACAAAAACTGAACAGTTTTTGAATAATCTGTTGAATAGTCTTTTGATAAACCAGGAGAGATTGGCTCTCTTCAGTGATAATAAGGATGTTTCTGGCTGATGGTTTCCACAGAAGTAAATCATCCCTCTATGAATTTATGAATCAAAGCTTACATTGGAGATCGTGCTCAGTGGAAGTTCTAAATCAGGGGTGTTAAACTCAAATTCATTGAGGGCTGCATCAGGGCTGTGGTTGACCTTGGGGGGCAGGGTGGGTGTGGCTGACTGGGTGGGTGTGGCTAAAGTGGGTGGGTATGGCCAGCTTGACATCATTCATAGGTGTGGCTGACTGGGTGAGCATGGCCAGCTTAATGCTGCATCCCAAACTGCTGGCAACTTTTCTCTTTGCATTGTGTAGACCGGGCTGAAGCCATGCTGGCCTGATGTTTCCTCTTTGCATTGGGTAGAACAGACCAAAGCCACATTGGCCCAATGTTTCCTCTTCACACTGGGTAGACCAGGCTGAAGCCATACTGGCCTGATGTTTCCTCTTCATATTTGGGTAGACTGGGCCAAAGTGATGCGGGCTGGCCCATTATATTTTTCAGCTCCATGGGCCAGATCTGACCACATCGTGGACCAGCCCATGGGCCCTATGTTTGGCACCCCTGTTCTAAAGTATATACATCTCTAGGCTTATGCATCTTCAGCCTTTGTAACTTCAGTTAAAGAAGATCCAATAAAGAAAAGACTATTCTTTCTTTGATATTTATTCTGTGACCATATAGCTTCACTAAAATGTTTAACAAAATAGACAGTCCTGGAATTACTTAAAATTTGGAGCAAGAGCGTGCAACTTGGCTTCATTTGCTATCTGGCTGAGGTTTCAGTGATGCCCCCATTCTGATCTGGTGGGACTATGAATTTCTTTCTTCCAATATAAATAATGTATGCCCACCATATGACATTTATAGTTGATTCCCAACTATCTCTCGGAAATATTTGTATTCTATCTTGGTCCACAATATGTATTTATTTAAGGATTTATGTAACACCCACTTTAAAGACTCCAGGCATATTACAAGGGGGAAAAAAGGAAAAAAGCCCCCACACAACCATTGCTTCTATATCATAAAAAACCATAAAATAAATGTTAATATAGTCCAATGCAGGATTATATTGTTGGCCATTTGCAATATTATTACCAATTCTGGCACTTTTGAAGCTGGTAAAATAAATAAACAAGTCCACAATATGAAAACATCATCAATTAACATCAATAAAAAGGAAGCCTATCAACAGCAGCATTTAAATGCTCCCTTGAATAAAATAGTTTCAACAGCCTTGTCAAAGACGAAAGATTGGGATCTTTGGTTTGATTTATTCAGTGACCCATTAGTTTGTTCTTTGGCTGTCCACAATATTTCCAGGATGTCTATGGAGATTCTTAGTCATTCAGGTCATGGTAATCCCAAAGGTGCTTTTTTCTTTTTTTCTCAAGAGGCAGCTGAAGATGTTCCATTTCTCATCCAAGAAGCTTCCAGGAGTTTTCTCCAACACTAAAGTTCAAAAGCATTAATACTTTTCCTATCCTGCTTTTTTTAAGCTCCAATTTTTGCTTTCAGTGTATCACAGAGAATAGTATGGCCTGCACAATTCTGAACTTTGTAGCTGGAGACACTTCACAGTATTTGAATGTCTTTTCCAAAGCATTCATTGCTGCTTGTCTTTGTCTGATCCATCCATCCATCTATTCATCCATCCATTATCTATCTATCTATCTATCTATCTATCTATCTATCTATCTATCTATCTATCTATCTATCTATCTATCTATCATCTATCTATCTAACATTGACCATCCATCTTACAACCTCTGGGTGGCTTACAGTTACATATACAGATACATATATAGTTAAAACATAAAAACATTAAAAGTTAAAAAAGTTAAAAAAAATTCAATAATAAAGGAACAAGTGCTCATATTTCTTAAGTGCCTTTTCCTTTACTATTGATGATCATTTCTATAAAGCAGACGCTATTCACCACTTCAGTATTTTCACTGCCAGTTCTAAGGCTGACTGTTCTACTTGTTGTCATTAGTTTGCTCTTCCTTTACATTGGCTCCTATCATCTTGATGGAAATACTTTCAGCACTGTCCATTAATCTTTAGTTTTTCAATCATCCCATCTTCAGTTTAGGCTTATGGTAGGACTCTGAAGTAGAGTTTAGAGGCAAGCAAGAAAGCTCAAGATGAACAATCAAATGAAAAACAGGATGTTTGAAAGCCTACAAAGATACTATTTCCAATGAGGGTATTCATGAGGTCTTCTTTTAGTTGCTCCTCTAATTTTTGCAAGTGGTATAACAAGTATTTAGTCATCATCTACATTCTTGAGTTGTTTAATAAATCGGAGCTTGTTTCTTTGGTATCAAATTAGATCAAACATTTCTTTCTGGAAATGAAGGTATTCTGTGTAAAGAGCTGTTTCCCAAATGACTTCAGGACACTCTTTCAAGTTCTGTACTGAAAAGAGCAGGGAATTTATTTCTGGGATTATATTAATATAAAGCCCTTTGGCTTTAGTCAAGTGAGACAGTAAACAAGAAAATAAATGTCAAAGTCATTAGCTTATCCATTGAAAGTCACCCCAAGTGGTTTCTATAGCCCAGAATAATTCAGACCTGTTAATCACTTTGTGGAGTAATTCAGGCCCTTCTTGTTCCTCCAGGGCCTCAGGATTTGTGGCAACCACTGTGACCAATACAAGGACAGGCTAAAAATCAAAACAAACTCATCTTTTTCAAAAGGATAATGTTTTGTCAGAGCCAAAGAGAAGCTGCAAAAATAAATAGCAGCTTAAAATATGTCTCCTCACACTCTCCTAATGCTTTTATGATTCACGTTTGATCTTTAATGTTTTTATGGTGCATAAAGTTGTCCCAAATGTGTTTTTCCAAATGGCAACTGTACTTTCTTGGTTTTTCCTTGTAAACATTTTGCTTCTCATCCAAGAAGCTTGGTTGAATAGGGGTGGGGGGATGGGAGAAATGGAAGGTGCATGAAGTTATCAGATGGGAGCTTAATCACTGAAAGCTTTCAAGAAGAGACTAGATTGCCATTTGTCAGAAATGGTGTAGGGCCTCCTGCTTGGGTGAGGGGTTGGACGAGAAGACCTACAAGGACCCTTCCAACCCTGTTAACCTGTTAAATCTATGTTCTGCCTATTCCTAAAGGGCCTGTCACATAGGCTGACGGATGCAAAAAGTATGTAAAAAGGAAACAGCGGTCGAGAAAATGTTCCATCCGTTGTTATCCGCTCTCAAAAGTGCCCCAAATTTGCATAAACAGAGCAGACAACAATGGAAAGGAACGGACGGGGAGAGGACGTAGCCAGGATGTAAAGCAGATGTTCCACGGAAGCCTAGTGGATGGAAGTGGATGGAACATCCGCAGGGCTTCCGGGAGAGCAAAGCGACACAGACGCGCAGCGAAGGAGTGGATGCAGAGTAGATGCCGAGCGGATACAGCGGATGCATCATGGAAGCCTAGCGGATGCCTAGCGGATGCCTAGTGAATGCCTAGCAGATGCAGAATGCAAAGTGTTCACTGCGCATGTGGGAAGGATGCATTGCATCAGCCCCGTGGATATAAAAGGATGCAGCTTGCAAGCAGGTCACCATTCAGAGGAAACACCTGCTGCCAGACACATCACCAGCCAACAACCATGGGGAAGAAGAGGAAGCCTGTGCCATCTTCTGCCAGCCCTGACAAGAAGGAGAGGGCCACCATCCCACCCCCTGGCACTGACTCTGCTTCTGCTGGGGCTTCTGCTGGTGCTGCTCCTGGTGCTGGTGCTTCTGCTGGTGCTTACTCTGCTGGTGCTGCTCCTGGTGCTGGTGCTTCTGCTGGTGCTGACTTTGCTGGTGCTTACTCTGCTGCTGGTGCTGCTGGTCCTGCTGGTGCTCCTGGTGCTCCTGGTGCTCCTGGTGCTCCTAGTGCTGCTGGTCCTGCTGGTCCTGCTGGTGCTGCTTTTGCTGTTGCTGTTGCTGTTGTTGCTGCTGGTGGTGGTGGTGGTGTGGTGGACCAGCCCCTAGAACCTCAAAGCCCTTCTGATGAGGGCCCATATGGCCCTGCCAGAGGGAGGAAGAGGCAATTGCATGATAGGAAGAGGAGGAAGTCCTCCATCGAAGAGGAACATGAGGTGCTCGAATGGCTGAGGGAGAATGAGTACCTCTGGTGGAAGGGACACAGGCTCTATCGAGACACCAAGAGGAAGCAGGTGGCTTGGAGAGAGAAGGCAGAGAGCCTGGAATACACTTCGGAGGTCCTCCTCAGGTGGTGGAAGCACATGCACACCTGGTATGGGAAGCTGCACCTCAAGAAGTCTGGCCAGGCCGCGGTCAAGCTCACCGACCAGGAGACCTACGTGATGGCCAATTGCAGCTTCTTGGATGGTGAGGTCCGCCACCTAGGAGCAGCCCCTCTGTCTAATCTCTCTCCCAGGCAGCCCACAGAGAGCCAGTCCGCTTTTGGCCAAGAGTCAGCTCCTGTGTCCAGGCAGTTATCTATGGAGCGCCCCACGACAGAGACCCCCCCGACAGCTGAACTCCCCGTGGTGGAGTGTATGGAGGACCCCCTGACATAGTGGGAGCAAGGAGAGGGCACTTCCACCAGAGACCAAGCCACACCCGTCCCAGCTCCACCTCCACAGAAAGCAGGCAGAGAGACAGACTGGAGGGGCAGAGCCACACTGTCCTGCTGGAGATCAGGGACACCATCAAAAGCAGCGTAGATCTCCTCTCTCAGCTGGTACACACCAACATATTATCCTCAAACCACAAGCCCTTTCTCAGCTACGGCTACCAGGAGTTCCAGCAGCACAGGCAGCCCTTCCCAGTCCAGGCACAGGTACATCATATGCCACCGATGCCACCGATGTTACCGACACCACCGATGCCACCCACACCACCAATGCCAACCATGCCACAGATGCCACCCACACCACAGATGCCACCCACGCCACAGATGCCACCCACACCACAGATGCCACCGATGCCACAGATGCCACCCATGCCACAGATGCCACCCACGCCTCATCTTGCTCAGCTGCAGACCAGACAGCCCCACTACACTCCTCCTTCCTCCACCCCACAGCCAAGCCCGGCCTCAGAACATCTGTCATCGGTCTTGGGACTGACACCCCATGTCCTGGAGGAAGGGGATCTCAACATCACAGGACTGAGCCAGCTCTCTGAGAGCTTCCACCACACACCATCCCCTTGTGGGATGGGTAAGGACAGCAGTGGGATGGGCAGGGATACCTGTGGGATTGGTAATAGCTGTGGGATGG
>BLBF01000042.1:15236735-15282504 GCA_015471245.1 Laticauda colubrina | reverse complement strand
TGGGATGGGCAGGGATACCTGTGGGATTGGTAATAGCTGTGGGATGGGTTAGGATAGCATTGGGATGGGCAGGGATACCTTTGGGAAGGGTAATAACTGTGGGATGGGTAAGGATAGCAGTGGGATAGATAAGCCTCCAGTGCAAGCATAGTAGGACTGTATGGTCCACCCTCCCAGGTGCCACACCTATGGCCCTTTATTATCAATAACAATTTAATCATTCATCCACACATTTCAACATAAACACAACTTTTAATTAAATGCTCTGTCCATTGTAGGGCCACTCAACATACATGGCACAATCTCATCAGTGTGATGAGACAGGCTGAAGGAAGTATCCATTAAGCATCTACCATCCTGTCTTGCCACTCCACTGCTCCAGCTGGGAAGTTGCACCAGTGTTTCAGGAGGTTGCGCTGCTTCTTTCCTTCACGTGAGGCTCTGTTGGGGCCTTGCACATCCACAGTGTCTATCAGGTTTCGCCCTTGCCTCCATTCACCAGGCTCCATGTCCCCATTGCCTTGCTGGTGGTCCACCAGCCTGTTCTGCCAGACTGGGTAGCGGGTGCGCATGAGATTGTGCAGGATGCAGCAAGCTTCCACGATGCTCCTCATGGTCTCTGGGCGATGCTGCATGGTGGTGAGAAGTACCTGGAAACTGTTGAACAGGATGCCAAAGGCATTCTCCACCACCCGCCTTGCCCTGGAAAGCCTGTAGTTGAAGATCCTCTCTTCAAGGATGAGGCATCTGGAAGTGTCGGGCTTCATGAGGTAGGTTCTGAGGGAGAAGGCATCATCCCCCATGATGAAGTTGGGCACATCTTGTGTGTCGTTCGGCAAGGGGTCTGGATCTGGGAAGCCCATGATGAGGTTGCATTCCAGCCCCTCCTTGGGGTGACTGGCATTGTATATCTGGGCATCTGAAGATGACCCGTTGCCTAAAGCATCGATGTACATGAACTTGTAGTCAGCATCGACCATGGCAAAGAGGATGATGCTGAAGAAGCCCTTGTAGTTGTGATAAGTGGACCCAGAGTTGGCTGGAGCTTTGCAGGCCATGTGCTTGCCATCTATGGCTCCAATAGTATGGGCGAAGTTCCACTTCTGATACCACTGCTCTGCAACTTTCTTCCAGCCTTCTTCAGTGGAGGGGCACTGGAGGAACTCCTCCAGGTAATCTTCGATGATGGCCTGTACCACTTCTCTGATCACAATGCTGATGGTGTTGTGTGGCACCCTCCAGCTGTACTGCATGCTCCTGTACGTGGTCCCGGAGGCCAGGTGGCGCAGAGTCAGTGCCACCTTCAGCCCAGGGTCCAGGCTGGGCCGGAAGTTGGTGTTTGCCTTGGTCAACCTGGGTCTCAGCCGCTCCACAACTTCGTCAAGCATGGCTGGTGTTATCCTCATGAAGTTCTGGAATGCACAAGTGTCTTCGTTCCTCAGCTCCACCATCAGTTTGTTATATTGTCCGTACTTGGCTCTTCTAATTATCCATCTTCGGACCCACACACTTCTTGGATGCCTCCTTTTCTTCCCATAGAACAGGTGAAAGAGCCTGTAGAGGGCTTTGCATTGTTGTAGAATGATGGCGGCTACCAAAAGGTGTGTGCGATGATCCATGGTGGACATGACTGGATGCTGTGGAACAGCAAGAGCAAGATGAAGGCTGAAGAGGTCTGTACAGCATGGCTGCTGGACGGAAAGTGAGATCCAGGTGATTTCTCCCCCTTTTTATAGGAAATATAGGTTTTCCTCTAGGTGTCCTTTTGCATCCTCCAGGCATCCTGCAGACATCCTAAATATCCGAGATACGTCCCCTATATGAACCTTTTTTCCATTTTAATGCTTTATATGCGAGCTGCATCCACTTTCATCCTTTCTACGTCCGTGCTACTAACGCTGCATGTCCATTCCGCATCCGTTTCGCTTCCTCCCTATGTCTGTTTTCCGCTGGAGTGAATGTGAGTTGTGCGGATGTGCAGTGGATGCCTAGCGGACATTGCGGACGCGTAATGGATGACGACGGACGTATAACGGATGTTCCCTGTATGCGTAGCGGATGTATAATGGACACATTGGATACTTTATCCACTTAAAAAGTTTTGTGCAGCTCAAAACTTTTTGAGCAGATGAAATCACACTAAACGGATTCTGGATGGATAGAGAGTATGAAAAACGGACGCAGTGAGTACAGAACGGATGCATTACGTGAACCAATGGATGGCAAGTGTTTCTCTCCATTTTACATCCTCTTTCCATCCGTTGGTGCTATGTGACATGGGCTTCAGATCAAAGTGATGAAAAGTAACAAAGTGTTCCTAACTAGATTCTGATGGTAAGGACTTCCTTCTGAATTAGGAACAAGCATCAGATGTGGACATAGATATAGATGATGTTGATCATGCTTGTCCAACCTTTTGATTTGCTTGGGCTGCATTGAGTGAAGAGGAATTGTCTTGGACCATATATAAAATATATGATAGAATAGAATAGATTAGAACAGAACAGAACAGAATATAATTTAGTATTGTCCAAATGTGACTGGAGGAATTTGTCCTGGTGTAAATGCTCTCAGTGTACATAAAAGAAAAGCTACATTTATCAAGAGTCAAGAATAATAAAGTACAACAGTTAATAATAGTCATAGGGTACCATAAGCAATCAAATAATACTAGGAAACAGTCAATATAAATTGTAGGGATACAAGTGACAGAGTTACAGTCATACAGTGGGAGGGGATGGGTGATAAGGATTGACGAGAAGTTTAATAGTAATTGTATATAATAGTTGAAACAG
This sequence comes from Laticauda colubrina, assembly GCA_015471245.1. Taxonomy (NCBI): domain Eukaryota; kingdom Metazoa; phylum Chordata; class Lepidosauria; order Squamata; family Elapidae; genus Laticauda; species Laticauda colubrina. The sequence goes on along the minus strand of BLBF01000042.1, from coordinate 15,279,709 downwards.
TTTATATCCAGGATGTGAGGCATCTGTAAATATTTTCACAGCCCTCTTTTTGACTCGTGCAGTATACAAGTCCTCAATGGAAGGCAGGTTGTTAGTAATTTTTTTTCCTGCAGTCCTATGATATAATTAATGTATATAAAACACATAATATTAAAAGTTTATGAGCTTCTAGGGCCACATGTACTAACTGTCCAGAGCTGTTTGTAGCGAATGGTCCCTTGGGTGGACACACCTTATTAGATGATATAGATATAGACTTAGACTAGATATAAATATATAAAGTCATATTGCATTTTTCATTTCTATCCATAGTGAAAGTCATAGTCTTAATATTGTTGATCAGACTGGCTAAGGAAGGTAGTTGACAGATAGGATTTAGAGCCTTACTTTGTTTAACTTTTGGAACATAAAGATGTTTCATGAAATGGAATGGGATATATGCTCATTTTGTGTGTAGCTCTTTCACTCATTTCACTAAGAATCATTTAGATTCTTAGCATTAAGAAGCTAAAACTTTTAAATTCACTATCCTGTACAAATCATTGCTGGATAGATGAAGAACAGCCAATCACTGGTTCTCTCTAAGATGAGGCCTCTCTATCTGCATGTCTAAGCAAGTAGGTAATCATAACAAGTAGTTTTCACAGTCAATTTCCAGTCTTGAAAAATCATTCTCATCTCAAACAACTATTAAAAAAGAAACTCAAATCCTAAACTGAAGAAAGTCTCCCAAGCATGATGGTAAATCTGATTTTGGGAGGTGAGATTTGTTTTCTGTTTCCAAGCTTTTTAAAAAAGGAATAAAATAGGTTTAGAATACTTATTTAAATCTTACGTTTTTTCCAAGAGAAAAAGGAACAAACCCATAAGAGCAGTTTAAAAAATCCTTTGCCCCTGCTATTTTATCATGCCATACACTGTGTCCCATATGGGTTTCAAAGTTTCCAGAAAGAAACTGAAAGAACATATCTTGGCTACAAATGCTTTGTCCTTATTGTGGCTTGACAGTGACCAGTGAAGCTGGCAGCAGATTCAGAAAGAGAGGAGGTTGAGGAGGGACATGGGCCAGTCCTGGAGTCTGGGGAAGGCTCTGATGAGTGCTCTGCATCAGAGGCAGAGATTGGGGCCAGGACCATCTGACAGTTATCAGCTACCTTTGAAGTCAGACATCAGTGAGGCAGAAGAACAGCTGGAGCCTGTTCCCAGTGTGTGCATGTACAGAGTTGTCGGAAGAAGGGAACAGCCAAGGTACAAGGGCCGACTTAGAAGTAAAGCCACAGTGGATGGTGAATCTTAGGCACCTCCCCTAGAGAATAAAAAAGGAGTGAAAGGGAAGTGGGGCTTTGCAGGAGACTCTTCTTTCCTTCTGGCATGCTTGCCAAGTATTGCAGTGTTTGAAAGATATGGGCTTGCCCATATTCCAAGTCTGATAAAGGTTTGTACTTGGGAGCTATCTTGAAAGGCTGTTGGCTGGGATTTTGTTGAAAGGAAATTCATTGTAAATCAAATAAAAAGGGTTTATTACAACAAGGACTCAGCTTCATGCTGTTGGGGAATTCTCGATCAGAACAGTTCTCAACACTTTTGTCCCCAACACTAACCGTAAATATTTGGCTTGAATTGTGAAATTTTCTTTTCTTTTTTTTTTTAATTGTGAAATTTTCAACCAATAACATATGTGCAAACTTTAAACCCAAGAATACACTGAGGCAAAAGCTTATTCACCCCGAAAATAAAACACCCAGACACATACTGAGCAATATATGAAGTGTAATGCATTGAGATGTGTGAAAATCTGTACATTGCAGAAACAAAACAAGTATTTCACAAATCCATGGCACAATATAAGAGAACAAACTCATCAAGACCAGATTCAGCAGTCCATCTGCATTTGAACAGCAAAGTCCATGTTCGGAATTGATAGTCACCTAACAGTTGGATTGGAAATATATAAACCAGGATAGACATTTAATACTGTCTCTTTAAGGGAATGCTAAAATTGTAATTGGGTGTGGTTTTTCAAAAGACCATAATATGGAGCCAGAAACTTGGGTTGTTAATAGTTAACCTGTTGTTAATAGTTGCCAGTTGGTCGATGTTCTGATGTTTGCTATTTTTGGTTCCTGAATTTTTCCTTGTTGCCTGTTGCTGAATGTCCTTCTTCTTGGGTTGCTGTAAGTCTGTTACTGAACTGTTTATGATACTAGACTTTGATATTTGGATTATCCCTGGACTGGAAAAATGACTGCTTTAACCATGTATGACTTGGACTGCTTGTTGGACTTTGCTTAACCATTTACTGGAAGTAAAAACCTACATTTTACTATACAGTGTATCTGTGTGCTGGTTGTGTGTTATTCCTCACCACTCTCACTACGTCTCCCTGTGTGCACTCATTCTCCTCATGGGGAATTACCGCAACAGTCCACATTTTGGACAGAGAGGACCACTGATTTGAAAGAGTGGTCAAAGAGGCCATTTATGTTAAAATTGAATAGTTGACCTCAACAGAGGGCAGGGGATACAATGCCACCTATCTCCTGTCTACAACACAGTTCTTTCAGCATTCTCAAGAAGATTCCATATTTGAGCCACAGTGGCATAGTGGTTAGAGTATAGTACTGTTGGGTCCTTCTGCTGCCTGCCAGCTGCCTGGAATTTGGCAGTTCAAATCATACCAGGCTCAAGATTGACTCAGCCTTCCATCCTTCCAAGGTCAGAAAAATGAGGACCCAAATTGTTGGGGGCAATATGCTGACTCTGTAAACCACTTAGAGAGGGCTGTAAAGCATTGTAAAGCAGTATATAAGTCTAAGTGCTCTTGCTATTTGCACTCTGATTTAGGTGACCGTGAGGTTACAGATAAGCATCAAGTGGCCTCAATGACCTTCAGAGTGCCAATAACTAGATAAGTACAAAGAATATAAATCCTTCTATTCCCCACCATTCAGTCATAACTGAAAGAGCCTCTTGGATGAGAAGCAAAATGTTTACAAGAAAAAAATAATAAGAAAGTTCAGTTGCTTCTTTAAAAGCACCTTTGGGACAACAATGATCTTGAGAATCATTAAGTCAGGACCCAGGATAGAATTTGAAAGTACAGTACTACTAGTTTATTTCCTGCTACCTATACATATTAGATCTCTTGTGGGGGGGGGGGGGGACTCCAAACTGATGATGCATTTGACCTGGCCATTCCACTCAGCCTGGTCATCTCCTACACCTATGATCATTTGGTTTGGATCATCTGTTCCCAATTGTAGTAATTTTTCAATGACTGAAGATGCCTTCTGAGGTATAAAAAAGTGTGTGTGTCAGTGGTGATACTCTACCGGTTCTGCTGAGCTGGTAGTGGTGATGAGAAGCAGGGACTGAACTGGTTCTCTCTGCCACTCTGCTGTTGGGCTCACCCACCCACCTAAGCTCCCATACTCATCTTTATCCTCTGCTTTATCCTCTGCTGAAGTGATTGGGAGAGTGCAGGCTTGCAGGAGGTGAGTTGGAACACCTCTGTGCCTGCACAAATTGCACATCTGGTGCACATGCACATGCAAAGTGTGTACACACATGCCAAGCACACCCACCAAGCCATGCCCACCAAACTGATGGTAAAACTTTTTAAATCCCACCACTGGTGTGTGTGTGTGTGTGTGTGTGTGTGTGTGTGTGTGTGTAGGGGGACGGAGAGGAAGATAGGTATTCTTTCTGTTTTTCATACTTTCTTATGATATCCCAAACGTAACTCGGGAATGAATCTTTCTTAAGTGCTCTTTGACAGGGCAGCAAAAAAAAGAATCAGCAGCCTATATATAGAGTCACCCACTCATCATCACCAAATATTGGTTTTTCTCTGCCAGGCATGGGTGCCTCAAGCAAACCAGATATTTTTTCATTTGTTTGGATATCTGTTCATTACAAGGAGGCACAAAGAAATATGGTTCTTTCTGACAAGGTCCTGCAAATACTCATTTTGTTGAGTAAAGCTGTCATGTTCTCTTGGGCTTCATTAAATACTTAGGGAAACAATGTTGATGTTGGTTCAGATATGAAGGATGAGTTCAGTGAGGAAGCAATTATCATTTTTTTTACCATACAAATAAGGTAGGAAACCTAACTTACCTTCAGCATCCTCAAGGAAAAAAAACAACCTAGTTGCCTTTTAAAGGAAAAAAAAACACCTTTAAGACTTCAGCATCCAGCAAACATTTTTGCCTTTGAAAATGTCCAAAGATCCCTGTTTTGGTGCCCTTTGCAAAACAATGTGCTCAGTACATGTAATTGGACCTCCACTCTTCTCTTTCAAGTTGGCTTATCAGCAGGGTGGATGAACATTTTAATGTAATAGCCTCTCAAGCAATTTAAGGTCATGCAGCATGGTGCATTGAACTGATGATTTACTTAGAGCTAGGCAAAGGCAGAGGAATGCCTACTGAATGGATAAAAAGAATTTGATTAGTGGTAGATCTGCACATTTTACTTGACTTAGCATCATTTTCTGAGTGCAATAAAGGAAAACATTGTCTTTCTCCCACTCCTAGCCAATTACAAATGCACCCCCATATCTATATTTTTCAGGTTCAATTTAAAACTGTTTTCTGACTTGAGTTGTCTTAAGTCCTTGGGAAACAGATGCACCCAGTGCTTCATTCCATTCTATTAGCAATCCAAGCTTCAGTTGCAGCACTGCCCGGTTTGTGTCCTCTCCTCTAGCAGCTAGATATTGTCCTGTACAACTATTTCATCTTTGGCTGCTAACCAACTAGCATGCTCTATTCTGAGCAGTAGTAACTTTTTCCCCCAATATTCAAAGGCCAGCTGTTTATTGAGTTAAACTATCCACAAATATAGAAGCTTGTGCTCCATTCAAGCATTACATCTCCTCGTAGGTACACCTTCAGGATGCCTGAAGCCACTTATCTGGCTTTCCCAACCCTTGCCCATAGTATTATAAAGTTTCTTTTCCTTTGTCTCAAAGGTGCTTTTTTTCAGGAGGCAAGTGAATTTTTTTTTTGTTTTCCTTGAAAACATTTCGCTTCTCACCCAAGAGATTTTTTCAGTTCTGACTGAATGGTGAAGAAAGGAAGGATTTATATTCTTTGCAGTCATCTGGTTATTGGCACTCTTTCTGAGAGTCACTGAATCCATATGGAGGTTTATCTGTGCATGCAGAGTCACCTCAATAGTGCAAAGGTATGGAACCTTTCTGGAATTGCTAAAAGGAGCGTGCTGTAAACAAGAGATATATGGTATCATATCCCTCCCCTCCGTTGAGACAGGGTTATTCAATTTTAATATTATCAAATGTTTAATGTTTTAATGTTAATCACACCATTCAGTCAGACCTGAAGAAGCTTCTTGGATGAGAAGTGAAACTTCTTCAAGAAAAAATAGACAGTCCAGTTGTCTGTCTAAAAAAAAAAAATAGAAAAAAAAGTGAACCTTTGGGGCAACCATGACCTGGATGATTGAGAATCTCCACATACTTCCTTCCCTTCCCTTCCCTTCCCTTCCCTTCCCTTCCCTTCCCTTCCCTTCCCTTCCCTTCCCTTCCCTTCCCTTCCCTTCCCTTTTCCTGATTGCCTTTATTTTAAAAACATCTTTTAGTCAAAAGTAGGAACTTTGCTACTGTGTTTCCATGAAACTGAATTATCATTCTTCCTTGCTGTAAAGTTTGCATAGTCCTATATTGGAACAAAAGAGCAGTCTGCTCATTGCCATATTGCTTTGATTATTGTCACATCAAAGCAACAATGGCACCATAAGAGAGAAAATAGGGGCTACATTATTCCCCCGAAGAAATAATATGGGAAGGTAGTATGATGGCATCTGTATGGGTAAATGTCTGAGAAATCAAAGAGGGAAGAAGGGAATAATCCCTAAAAAGAAAAGACAGACACTGGTAGATCAGTTCAGATAGAAGCCAGTTTGCCCGGGATGGAAAGAGTGAGAAGCAGGAAATGATCAATCTTGCAGTTGTTGTAGTCCGAACTGATCATCAGTTTGGCCCAATTACCAACCCACTACAATCTGGTCTGAAATATTTGAATTCAGATTAAAAACAAACACAGGGCTCAGAGAAGGCAAGCAAGTTCAGCTGCAGTGTGAAGAAACATTTTTTTATTGGTGATTTAACTTACTTGATTTATATTGGTGCCCATCTTACCTTTATGTAGCTCTATGTGGCTCACAATAAAACAAATAAAAATACATTATAGAAAACAAACATAGAAACATGTAGCAGCCAAGCATGAGCTAACCTGTGAGCCATACAAACAGGAGGGGGGACACTAAACCACATCCAGGGCCCCAGGTTTGGGCATAAAACCACACTATCAAGACCTTATGAAGGTCAACAGGGGTGGGCCAATGCAATCTCAGAAGATGTGTTTCAAAGGGCGATTGTTATGGCATGATCTCCTTTGGGCCTCACCAACTGACTTTCCCTAGATTATGGTACCTGGACCATGCCTGTACCATCAGATTGGATAGGAGAGGCAGAAGCAACTGGGGCGAGCCCCATAAATAACTAAGCCATGAAGGGCTTTAAAAGTATCAACTTGGACCTTGAATTTCACCGAGGAACACATCAGAAGTCAATACAGCTCACAATAGTGTCTCCTGTGCAACGATGTGCAATGGTGCCTCCTATGCTGAGTAATTATCACCCAATAATTGCCCATGTTTTGCACCAGTTCTGCAAAAAGAGCAGCCTCCTTTTTTTGCACTTTCCATTTTTCTTTTTATAGTTCTTGCAGTTGCTATTAGTTTTTACTTTTCCAACTGTAATCTTAATAAAATTATTTGAAGAAGAAAATTCATCTCTTTATCTCCTGCACGGTAATGTCTCTGTTTAATGCTTGTTTGCTTGTCCCATCCACCTGTATTTGTTTTCTTCCTCCAGATCTTTTGTGTTGTGAATGAATAATCATATTTCGGCATGTGCCCTGAAATAACTGTGTGTATAATTATGGTCTAGTTCTGCTGAGTGCAGTTTATGGGATAATAGCTACGAGTCAGCCTAGAAAATAACCTTATACATAAATTAGGAAAACAGAGGAAGAGAATCATTAGCATATACACTGGGGGGAAATGTAGCAGCTGAATAGAGCCCATCTGAAAACAGATCCCTTCTGGCAATGAGAAGATTGCTCTTTCTTTTTTTATTACAACCTTATTTTATAAATTCCTCAATGTCACCCTGGACCTGTCATATTCTAGAGGAGACTAGGACAGCTTGTGCTGACCAATTCATCCCAGTCAACTTGCAATGGAACAACTCACCATGGCCTACTTGCCACAGGGCAACTCGCTGCGGGATAAGAGTTATACTAATATCAAAGAAATGGTGGAATAGCATCATTAAAGAAAGGATGCCAAAAGAGGGACAAATGATATATGAATGACAAAACTTAAAATAATGCTTTAATTATTTTGAATAGTTAAATTGAATTGTTGAATTATCCTATGGTGAGTTGTCCTGTGGTGAGTTGTCCAACGCAAATTGTGGCAAGATAGCCATGGCAACTTGGCCATGGCAAGTTGACTTTGGCAAATTGTCCCTTGTTGATTCTAGAGATCTCTCCTGTCCCACACCAGGCTAAGAATTGTGATAAGCTTGAATGTTAGCCCTGTTCTATCTCTTGCCTATCAATTCCATATTGATTCTGATAAATAGTTTTTTAACATAGTCAGCAACCTAATTCTTATGATTTTTATAGATCTCCTTGCCAAATGCAATAATGTTGGGATTCCAAGAAAGGCCTGAAGGGCTCTACAAAATTACCATTGTTATGGCTCATAACGTGCTTCAAGATACTTCTGTTTCATGAGAATCTATAGGATCCAGAAACAGCCACAGTACAGGTAGTTCTCAACTTACAACAGTTCATTTAATGACCATTCAAAATTATAGCAACATTGAAAAAAAGCAACTTACAGTTTTCACACTTACAGCCATTGTTGCATCCTCATGGTCATGTGATCAAAATTCAGGTGCTTGCAACTACTCATATTGATGACTGCAGTGTCCGCCGGGGTCATGTGATCCCCTTTTGTGACCTTCTGACAAGCAAAGTCTATGGGAAAGCCAGATTCACTAAACAACCATGTTACTAACTTAGCAACTGCAGCGATTCACTTAACAAATGACAAGAAAGGTTGTAAAATGGGGTAAAAGTCACAAAATAAATGCCTCACTTAACAACATAAATGTTGCTCAATTGAGGTCATATATTGAAGACTACTTGTATGTGCCTATGTCAAAATAGTCAAGATGGTGGTTCCAACCATACGACCAAAATCATGGCCATTTGTGCATCTTAATGTTTAACCTCCATCTCTATCTGCCCCACCCAGCCATACATCACTAACCTCCAGAAATTCAAAGACACTTCTTTTCCTTGATTTTCATGTTCCTAAAATTTCTAATGCCAAATAAAAGTGGCAGTATTTCTCGCCACTTTCAACGTTCAGGTGGAAAGAGAAGAGAGGCCACATCGATGAGAAATTCGAGGACTGAAAATAGGTTTATTCAGAAGTGAGTTTGGAAAAAAATAATCTTGGCTTAGCATTACCCCAGTCGATTTAAAGTTAAATCACTGTGATTTCAACTCTGAGTTCTTTGATCCTATCACTCATGACAATCATTTACACATTCATCCCAAGTAAATTACCCTTCTTTTTGCATAGTGTGATTTTGTAAGTGGGAATAGGCAGGTAAAATCAGTATAAATTCTATCCATTTTACTCTTCATGCTGATAAAATTTCAGTTCTGCATTTCTTAATCTGGAAATTTTGTAACTCTTTCTATTTGCAAAGGATCATCATATCTAAAGGCTTTCTATCCATCTTATCTATAATTTATATAAATGTTATATAGTCTAAGAATCTTTTTTTTAAATAAAATCACCCTGCTTTCATACTTACAATAAAACACCTGAGTATAAGTTTTGAATACAAAAGTCCTAGGTGCAAGCTATCTTTTAAATACAGGTATAGCTATTTGTGTACAACTTACAGTAGTGTATCTTTTTTCAGATGCTCTTTTTATAAATTTATTTTTTGGTAAAGATAGCTGTTATTGATCTGTGTGCATTTATTCAACTATGAAGTTCAGCAGAGTTTTTGGTTTATTTATTTTTATGAGTTAACTCATATATTTAATGAGTAAACCATGCATTTCAATACCAAATCTCCTACATGTCTATGGAGAGACTCAGCCATCCAGGTCATAGTTGTCCCAAAGGTGCTTTTTTTCAAGAGGCAACTGGACTTTCTGGTTTTTCTTTGAAGACATTTTGCTTCTCATCCAGAAGCTTCTTAGCTCTGATTGGATGGTGGGGAATGGAGGGGTTTATATTTAGTTATATAAATTTGCAGCAAAATTTAGGAATTGCTCTAAATATGTGCTACAGATATTTTACTTGGAAATAGCAATATGTCTTAATACTTGATAAAATATGTAGGAGAGGATTCATTTGCTTTCATTGTTCACTGAAAATGTATTTTTTGTTAAATGTTGTCTCTGACTTGATTTTTTAAAAAATTGCATTCTTATAATTTTTTTTGGTTTGTTGTTCCATAGTCTTGATAAGATGTAGAATCAGTTGTGTAATGCAGCCAAATCAGAACAGTGAAATTTTCAATGTCTTGAGTTGGCCAAAAAAAACAGGTGGTGGAGACAGTGACAGGGGAGGAGGGGGAAGAGAGGAAGAGGAGAGGAGAGGGAAGGGAAGGGAAAGGGAAGGAAAGGAAAGGAAGAAAGGGAAGGAAGGAAAGGGAAAGAGGAATGGAAAGAGAGGAAAGGAAAGAGAAGGGAAGGAGGAAGGGAAGGGAAAGGAAGGATGGAAGGAAGGAGGAAGGGAAGGTGACCAAAGGAAAGAGAAAAAGTATCACTTCAAAGATTGTGAACTACAGTTTGTCACTGAGACCAAATATTGAGGTTTACTGAAGTTGAAATTTAAAGCATCTTAAATAGAACAGGTTGCTTACTGTTGCATTAAATGTGTCAAGTGGGACTATTAAAAAGTCAGGAAAGTGAAAACAAAGCAAGGTAGGAAAAGGTAGGTTCAGCATAGAGGTTTTTTAACATCTTTCTTGGGGCATGGATGAAAGTTGATAAGGATGATTTGGTTCTGCGTTCTGGAAAAAGCTGAAATTTTAGCTCCACTAACTTTACAACAAGGTCAAGGATAATAAAATTGCAGCTGGAGTACAAAGCAGGGTGAAGAGGTTCTGTGATGTAAAACTCTTACAACTCCTCAGGACCAAAAATATTTCTGCCAATTCACTGACAGTCAAAGTGTGTATTTCCAAATGGAGGAAAGCCAAGGTGATGAGTGACAACAGAGGGATGAGAGGAAACAAAGAACAGAAAGCAACTTTTGCTATGACTGCAATTGTTATTCTTGGTTTTCACCATGCAGTAAACCAAGCTTTGAGGAATGTGATTATGGATTGTTGAAGATCAGTGTAAATTCACTTCATGGCAGGGACACTTAATCTACCATGTTCATCTCTTTTTTCCCTCAATATTTTTAAAATGATGACCAAAGCTGTGGAGCAGTATGGATTCTGGACAAAAAGCTTCCATGCTGTACTGCATTCTCTACACATTTTGGTAAAAATAGAAAATGTTCCTGTTTGTTACTTATGTATTTTCCCATTATTTTATTTGCAATGAATTCTTTTTTCTTATAAGATATTCTTTTATATGACTTTTATTTACATTCAAGTACCCATTATACAACTTATCTGGTGTGCACATTTGTTTATGATTTCCTTGCAAAAAACTCCTGCTTAATTACAAATGTTCTTTCTCTTAGGAATGAACTCCTGGAAACAATGCCTGCTATCATGAGTGCAAGGGAATAGCCTAGTGCTGCTAGTCCTGCTTTTACTGCTACTGTTGTTGCTGCTGCTGGTGGTGGTGGTGTGATGGAGCAGTCCCTACAATCTCGAAGCCCCTCTGATGAGGGCCCATATGGCCCTGCCAGAGGGAGGAAGAGGCATACACGAGAACGGGAGAGGAGGCAATACTCCATCGAAGAGGAACATGAAGATGAGGTGCTGGAATTGCTGAGGGAGAACGAGTATTTATGGCGGAAGGGACACAAGTTCTATCAAGACACCAAAAGGAAGCAGGCTGCTTGGAGAGAGAAGGCAGAGAGCCTGGGTTACACTTCGGAGGTCCTCCTCGGCTGGCGGAAGCACATGCACACCTGGTACGGGAAGCTGCACCTCAAGAAATCTGGCCAGGCCACAGTCAAGCTGACGGACCGGGAGACCTATGTGATAGCCAAGTGCAGCTTCTTGGAGGGTGAGATCTGCCACCGAGGAGCAGCCCCTCCGACAACCCTCTCTGTCAGGCAGCCTGCAGAGAGCCAGTCCTCTTCTGGCCAAGAGTCAGCTCCTGTGTCCAGTCAGGTATCTGTGGAGCGCCCCCCGATGGAGACCCCCCCGACAGCTGCACTCCCCGTGGCGGAGTGTGTGGAGGACCCTGTGATGCAGTGGGAGCAAGGAGAGGGCACTTCCACCAGAGACCAACCCACATCCACCCCCAGATCCACCTCCATAGAAAGCAGGCAGAGAGCCAGACCGGAGAGGCAGAGCCACACTGTCCTTCTGGAAATCAGGGACACCATCAGAAGCAGCATAGATCTCCTCTCTCAGCTGGAACACACCAACATACCATCCTCCAACCGCAAGCCCTTCCTCACCTATGTCAACCAGACCCTCCTGGACATGTCCGAATCACAGTACCAGGTGATAAAGGACAGGATCACCGATCTTCTTCACAACACTCCAGACCCAGCTGAACCTGCTCCCAACCAGTCCAGGTCTTCTCCTCCACCCTAGGTGATGTCACTGCCCTTCCAAGGCTTTCCATAGGCCCTCACCTACCAAGGCTACGGCTACCAGGAGCTCCAGCAGCACAGGCAGCCCTTCCCAGTCCAGGCACAGGTACATCGAACGCCACCGACGCCACAGATGCCACCCACGCCACAGATGCCACCTATGCCACAGATGCCACCCATGCCACAGATGTCATCGACGCCTCACCTCGCTCACCTGCAGACCAGGCAGCCCCACTGCACTCCTCCTTCCTCCACCCCACAGCCAAGCCCGGCCTCAGAACATCTGTCATCAGTCTTGGGACTGACATCCCATGTCCTGGAGGAAGGGGCTCTCAACATCAGAGGACTGAGCCAGCTCTCTGAGAGCTTCATCCACACAATGTCCCCTGTTGTCCTCTTGGGGCCAGGCACCCCAATGGCACCTCAGACCAGCACTCCAGCAGCAGCCACCTCCACAGCACCTGGATCCTTTACCCCTGAGACTATGGGCAGGCCTCAGAGTGACTGAGAAGAGTGCCAGAGACTGGGTTGCTACCTGATGACTTTATCTTTGCTTGGGACACTTGGGTCATTTTGCTTTTACAATTTGTTATTAATAAAGATTATCTTTGCTTCACATACTTGGTTCAGTTCTTTTAGTCAATAAAGTCTTGGTGGAAACTTGTAGAAATGGTTTAAACCTTTGCATGCTTGTGGGATGGGTTAAGATAGCAGTGGTATGGGCAGTGATACCTTTGGGATGGGTAATAGCTGTGGGATGGGCAGGGAGACCTGTTGGATGGGTAATAGCTGTGGTATGGGTTAGGATACCTGTGGGATGGGTAATAGCTGTGGAATAGATAAACCTCCAGTGCAAGCATAGTGGGACTGTATGGTCCACCCTCCCAGATGCCACACCTTAGGCCCTTTATTATCAATAACAATGTAATCATTGATCCACACATTTCAACATAAACACAACTCTTTATTAAATGCTCTGTTCATTGTAGGGCCACTCAACATGCATGACACAATCTCATCAGTGTGATGAGACAGGCTGAAGGAAGAATCCATTAAGCATCTACCATCCTGTCTTGCCACTCCACTGCTCCAGCTGGGAAGTTGCACCAGTATTTCAGGAGGTTGCACTGCTTCTTCCCTTCACGTGAAGCTCTGTTGGGGCCTTGCACATCCACAGTATCTATCAGGTTTTGCCCTTGCCTCCATTCCCCAGGCTCCATGTCCCCATTGCCTTGTTGGAGGTCCACGAGGCTGTTCTGGGTAGTGGGTGCGCATGAGATTGTGCAGGATGCAGCAAGCTTCCACGATCCTTCTCATGGTCTCTGGGCAATGCTGCATGGTGGTGAGAAGTACCTGGAACCTGTTGGCCAGGATGCCAAAGGCGTTCTCCACCACCCGTCTTGCCCTGAACAGCCTGTAGTTGAAGATCCTCTCTTCACGGGTGAGGCATCTGGAAGTGTAGGGCTTCATGAAGTAGGTTCTGAGGGAGAAGGCGTCATCCCCCACGATGAAGTACGGCACATCTTGCGTGTCGTTGGGCAGGGGGTCTGGATCTGGGAAGCCCACGATAAGGTTGCCTTCCAGCCCCTCCTTGAGGTGACTGGCATTGTATACCTGGGCATCTGAAGATGAGCCGTTGCCTGAAGCATCAATGTACATGAACTTGTAGTCAGCATCGACCATGGCGAAGAGGATGATGCTGAAGAAGCCCTTGTAGTTGTGATAAGTGGATCCCGACTTGGCTGGAGATTTGCAGGCCACGTGCTTCCCCAACGGTGTGGGGGAAGTTCCACTTCAGATACCACTGCTCTGCAACTTTCTTCCAGCCTTCTTCAGTGGAGGGGCACTGGAGGAGCTCCTCCAGGTATTCATCGATGATGGCCTGCACCATTTCTCTGTCCACAATGCTGATGGTGTTGTGTGGCACTCTCCAGCCATACTGCATGCTCCTGTAGGTGGTCCCTGAGGCCAGGTGGCTCAGAGTCAGTGCCACCTTGAGCCCAGGGTCCAGGCTGGGCTGGAAGTTGGTGCTCTGCTTGGTCAACCTGGGTCTCAGCCACTCCACAACTTCGTGAAACATGGCTGGCGGCATCCTCATGAAGTTCTGGAATGCATGAGGGTCTTCGTTCCTCAGCTCCACCATCAGCTTGTTATACAGTCTGTACTCTGCTCTTCTGCTGATCCATCTTCGGACCCACACACTTCATGGACGCCTCCTTTTCTTCACGTAGAACAGGTGAAAGAGCCTGTAGATGGCTTTGCACTGTTGTAGAATGATGGTGGCTACCAAAAGGAGTGTGTGACAATCCAGAGTGGAGATGACTGGATGCTGTGGAAGAGCAAGAGCAAGATGAAGGCTGAAGAGGTCTGCAATGCAGGGCTCCTGGACTGAAAGTGAGATCCAGGTGAGTTCCTCCCTCTTTTTATAGGAAATATAGGTTTTCCACGAGGTGTCCTTTTGCATCCTCTAGGCATCCTGAAGACATCCTAAATATCCGAGATACGTACCCTATGTGAAGGTTTTTTCTGTTTTAATGCTTTGTATGCGAGCTGCATCCGTTCTTCATCCTTTCTATGTCCATGCTACTAATGCTGCGTGTCCGTTTCGTGTCCGTTTTGCTTCCTCCCTGTGTCCGTTTACCGCTGGAGCAGATGCGAGTTGTGCGGATGTGCAGCGGATGCCTAGCGGATATGTGAGAAACATAATGGATGACGACGGACGTATAACGGATGTTCCCCATATGCGTAGCGGATGCAGAACTCACGTGTTGGATACATTTTCCATTCAAAAAGTTTTGTGCAGCTCAAAACCTTTTGAGTGGATGAAATGTCAATAGACGGATGCTGGACGGATACAGAGGATGACAAACGGATGCAGTGAATACAGAACGGAAGCATCACGTTAACCAATGGATGGCAAGTGTTTCTCTCCTTTTTACATCCTCTTTGCATCCGTTGGTGCTGTGTGACAGGGGCTTAATAAACAGACACTAGAAGCCTTCATTCAGGGTAATATCAGGGAGAAGAGAATATATATAGCTATGAATATTAAAAGAATGAGGTTGTTGTTCTCAACATCTTTAATGCATGAAATTCTGGTTTCATTAGAGTTGTGCTACAATTTGAAATACAATGAAGCACTCCACCAGACTTCTCTCGAAGCAGTCTGGATTGGAAACAAGTGATCAAAGTTTCTCAGAGTTCTGATCAGCAATATTTATGAGGAAAAATAATACTAGGATTCCAGCACAAAGTCTACTTTCAAATATTGGCAACCTTTACTTGCAAACCTCTCTTCTCTTCTGAAGAGCTTAAGCCCCTGTCACACTGCACCAACGGATGCAAAGAGGATGTAAAATGGAAAAAAATTCTTGCCATCCGTTGGTTAACGCGATGTATCCATTCTGTACTCATTGCCTCCATTTTGCTTCCTCTCTATCTGTCCAGCATCCGTTTATGGACCTTTCATCCGCTCAGAAAGTTTTGAGCTGCTCAAAACTTTTGCGCAGAAAATGTATCCAATTCGTCCGTTCTGCATCTGCTAGGCATCTGCTAGGCATCCGTTCTGCATCCGTTACTCATCCGCTATATTTGCTAGGCATCTGTTCCGCATCCGTGCAACTCGCATCCGCTCGGACGCAGGGAGGAAGCGGAATGGACGTGGAACGGATGCAGAACGGATGCCTAGTGGATACAGACGGAAACAAAGCATTTAAAATGGAAAAAACCTTCACAGAGGGGACCTATCTCAGATATTAAGGATGTCTAGAGGATGTCTAGAGGATGTCTAGAGGATGCCTAGAGGATGCCTAGAGGATACAAAGGGACACCTATACTGCCTATAAAAAGGGGGAGCAACTCATCTGGATCTCACTTTCAGAACAGCAGCCCTGCGGTGCAGACCTCTGCAGCCTTCATCTGACTCTTCCTCTTCCACAGCATCCAGTCATGTCCACCGTGGATCATAACAAAGTCCTTTTGGCAGCCACCATCCTTCTGCAACAGTGCGAAGCCATCTACAGGCTCTGTGAACTCTACTACGGGAAGAAAAAGAGGTGGCCAAGAAGCGTCTGGGTACGAAGATAGTTCACCAGAAGAGCACAGGACGGACTGTACAACAAGCTGATGGTGGAGCTGATGAACGAAGACACTTGTGCATTCCAGAACTTCATGAGGATGTCTCCAGCCATGTTTGACGAAGTTGTGCAGTGGCTGAGACCCAGGTTGACCAAGGCAAACACCAACTTCCGGCCCAGCCTGGAACCTGGGCTCAAGGTGGCACTGACTCTGCGCCACCTGGCCTCAGGGACCACCTACAGGAGGATGCAGTACGGCTGGAGGGTGCCATACAACACCATCAGCATTGTGGTCAGAGAAGTGGTGCAGGCAATCATCGAAGAATACAAGGAGGAGCTCCTCCAGTGCCCCTCCATTGAAGAAGGATGGAAGAAAGTTGCAGAGCAGTGGTATCAGAGGTGGAACTTCCTCCACACCGTTGGAGCCATTGATGGCAAGCACGTGACCTGCAAAGCGCCAGCCAACTCAGGGTCCTCTTATCACAACTACAAGGGCTTCTTCAGCATCATCCTCTTCGCCATGGTCAATGCTGACTACAAGTTCATGTACATCGATGCTTCAGGCAACGGCTCATCTTCAGATGCCCAGGTATACAACGCCAGTCACCTCAAGGAGGGGCTGGAAGGCAACCTTATCGTGGGCTTCCCACATCCAGATCCGCTGCCCAACGACACGCAAGATGTGCCCTACTTCATCGTGGTGGATGACGACTTCTCCCTCACAACCTACCTCATGAAGCCCTACACCTCCAAATACCTCACCCGTGAAGAGAGGATCTACAACTACAGGCTGTCCAGGGCAAGGCGGGTGGTGGAGAATGCCTTTGGCATCCTGGCCAACAGGTTCCAGGTACTTCTCACCACCATGCAGTATCACCCAGAGACCATGAGGAGGATCATGGAAGCTTGCTGCATCCTGCACAATCTCATGCGCACCCGCTACCCAGTCTTGCAGAACAGGCTCATGGACCTCCAATAAGACAATGGGGACATGAAGCCTGGGGAATGGAGGCAAGGGCAAAACCTGATAGACACTGAGGATGTGCAAGGCCCCAACAGAGCCTCACGTGAAGGGAAGAAGCAGCGCAACCTCCTGAAACACTGGTGCAACTTCCCAGCTGGAGCAGTGGAGTGGCAAGACAGGATGATAGATGATTAATGGATGCTTCCTTCAGCCTGTCTCATCACACGGATGAGATTGGGCCATGTATGTTGGGTGGGCCTACAATGAACAGGGCATTTAATAAAGAGTTGTGTTTATGTTGACATGTGTGGATGATTGATTACATTGTTATTGATAAGAAAGGGCCATAGGTGTGGCACCTGGGAGGGTGGACCATCCAGTCCCACTATGCTTGCACTTGAGGTTTATCTATCCCACAGCTATTACCCATTCCAAAGGTATCCCTGCCCATCCCACTGCTATCTCAACCCATCCCACTGCTATCTTAACCCATCCCACAAGCATGCAAAGGCTTTAACCATTTCTAAAAGTTTCCACCAAGACTTTATTAAAAAAAAGAAATGAAGCAAGTGTGTGAATCAAAAATAGACTTTATTAACAACAAGCTATAAAACAAAAATGAGTCTCTGGCACTCCTCTTGGTTGCTCAGTCTCAGGGGTGAAGGGTCCAGGTGCTGTGGAGGTGGCTGGTGCTGGAGTTCTTGTCATCAGCTTCTCCAGAAGCAGAAGCAGCAGAAGCCCCAGCCCAAGAAGAGCGAGCTCGTGCTGCAGAAGCCCCATCAGAACCAGAGTGAGGGCCAGGGGGCGGGATGGTAGCCCTGTCCCTCTTGCAAGGGCTGGCAGCAGATGGCTGAGGCTTGCTGTGCTTCCACATTGTTGTGGGGTTGCTGGCTGGCAGGGAGGCTGGCAGGAACCAAGGCTGGCAGGAAGGCTTGCAGGTAGGCTGGCACCAAGGCTTGCAGGCAGACATGAACCAAGGCTGGCAGGAAGGTGGCAGGCAGGCTGGCAGGAAGGCTGGCAGGCAGGCAGGCACCAAGGCTGCCAGGAAGGCTGGCACCAAGGCTGCCAGGAAGGCTGGCAGGGAGGCAGGCACCAAGGGTGGCAGGAAGGTTGGCAGGTAGGCAGGCACCAAGGCTTGCAGGCAGACATGAACCAAGGCTGGCAGGAAGGCAGGCAGCAAGGCTGGCAGGCAGACTGGCTGGTAGGAAGGTGGCAGGCAGACTGGCAGCAAGGCTTGCAGGGAGTCAGGCAGGAAGGCTGGCAGGCAGGCAGACAACAAGGCTGGCAGGGAGGCTGGCAGCAAGACTTGCAGCAAGGCTTGCAGCAAGGCTTGCAGGCAGGCAGGCAGGCAGGGCAGGCAAGGCTGTCAATCCATCTGGCAGCAGGTCTTTCCTCTGAATGGTGACCTGCTTCCAACCTGCTTCCCTTATATCCGCGGGGCTTACGCAATGCATCCTCCCCGCATGTGCAATTAATGCTAGGCATCCGTTAGGCTTCCGCTGTGCATCCGCTAGGCTTCCGCTCTGCATCCACTTCATCTGCTCGGCGTCCGCTATGCATCCGCTGTATCCGTTCCGCGTCCGCTTTGCTGAGGTCCCCCGGAAGCCTAGCGGATGTGCCATCTGCTCCCATCCACTTCCATCCGCTGGGCTTCCGTTCCGCATCCGGTTTCCCTCCACCCTGCGTCCTCCCCGCGTCCATTCCTTTCCGTGTTATCCGCTCCGGTTATGCACATTTTCGCCCCTTCTGAGAGTGGATAACAATGGATGGAACATTTTTCTTGTCTGTTGTGTCCTTTTTACTAACGTTTTGCATCCGTTGGGCAGTGTGACAGGGCCTTTAAGTATACAATTTTTCTTTTAATTTCTACCACTTGGCACATCTGTAGGCATTTTAACTATTCCACCTTTATAGCTGTGGTTTATAAAGTTGGATTGTACTACTGAGGTTGTTTTCTTTGTATTTTTCTTCTTCCTTAGCTCTCTTCTTGTGATCCAAATGCTTTATCACCAGTTGCTCAGTGTTATATTTGGCACCTGTCTGCTCCCCATTCAGACAAAAATGGCAACATGGCAACATATTGCCAACATGCATCATATACACATAGAATGACACATACATATGTGTGACATTGTATTGGCACCTTGGCAAATTGAAAGGAGATAAAGATGTGAACTCCCCTCTTCCCCTTTCCATAAATAAGATACACCTGTAAGGAAGAATTATTTAGACAGTTGAAGCAGTATGACTTTGTAAAAGTTACTTAGCAAACTTCACAGTTTTCATTATTTTATTGTAAATCAGTCTTGCTCTCTAGCTTTTTATGGGTATTCCTACTTATGAGGATTGAGATAAAGAAGGCAATATGAATTGCCTAATCTAATACTTCTTGAGGAGGAGGGAGAAACAGCTGCATGCTAGAATCTATGTTTTCCATAAAAATATTCCTAGCAAAGGATCATGTTTCCCACGTTATTGAGCAGAGATGGATTCAGACAATCTCCATTTGCCTACTAGGAATCCTGTGTGAAAATACCCTTTGCAGTCGGTCAATTAATTAGATTGTGATTAAATCATTTGAATGTCCTACTTAGCCATCCCCAGGTGCTACTGTTTTTAACCTCTGTCTCTTAAGAAAAAGTATAAAAAGGGGAAAAAAACCCTAGACATTCTGAACCTTTAAGGGAAAATATTTGTAGCTCAGGGTTGAAATGAGGGGTACTTGGTCATCTCTGAGGTTGGTTGTTTTCTTGCAGATGTTTCATTATTCAAACTAGGTAACATCATCAATGCTGATTATGTAGCACTGATGATATTACCTAGTTTGGCTGCTTTCTTGCAGATTTTTCATCACCCAAACTTAGAGAGCACCAAGAACATTTCAATTTGAACATTGTCATAGCCCCAAAGTCCTAGAAGGGTCCTGCTCAACCAACTGCCAGCTCCAGCAGATGCCCATCCCCACTTTGAGGGTTTTTTTTAGCTGAAGATATATAGATTGGCATGCCTTTCTTTCTCCATATCTCTAGATATTAAATCAATAAATATTTGTGTTACTTCATCCTGGTTTGAGCCTACCTGACTCCCAAAGAATCTTTATAAAGCAGTATAATACTTTGCATTTTGGCTGTTTTCCTACTGCTGCTAGAATAATGATCTTGGCATGTTTTCAAACACATATATGCCAAAACATTTTTTCCTTAATTCCATCAAAATCCCTCCATATCTAAGAAAATTCTAGATTGGTGAGTCTTCCTAATATCAGTGCTTATATCTCATTGTTGCGGTAGTTCCCAGCTAAAGAAAGAAAAAGCACCACTTCCTTTTAAATACATGTAAGCATATAATACCAATTGTGATATTATATTCCTACAGTTTTCTGATATACATATCCAATATTTCTCTGATCTGCAAAATATGGTAATGGCTTATATGGGCAATCATCAGTAGTAAATCTGTTCAGATTTTGTTCCACGTTTGAAAATTGCATTTATTTTTAAGTATGATCTTAATACCTTTAAACGTTACAGAAATTCCAAACTATAATATTGTGCTCAAATATAAAACTGCCAGTATAAAATAATTACTCCACAATGGAATAATAAAGCAGTAAATGAACAGCAGATCCAATAAAATTGCCACAATTTAAAGCCATTTGCAACAGCTAGACCTTTGAAGCCTTTCTGAATACTTGACAGGCCTCTATTGTGGAGCCCACTGCTAGAGATCCACAATATATGAAATATTCTAATAGAAATGTTTCTCTAGTTCTGCATAAACAGAATGAGATGCAGATTTCTCCAGGGATCATCCAGCCAACAATAATTCATGCATTTAGCACAATAAGACAGGAAGAAGCTTTTATTAAATGTGATTTCAGGCTGGGAATGGGGATGTAATCCTTAAATTTGTTGTCTTCTTTTGAGCCAAGAGGAAGGACTCTGTGTTAACAGTGATGGGGAATATTATTAAAAATAGCTCATCCTGTTGAAAAAAAAAGGGGGGAGGGAGGGAAATAAGTTCTCTGAATGCTTCATCTTATGAGAAATTTGGACCCAATTTTCTAAAAAGCAGCAAAATGAGACTGCAGGAATGGCTATTTGTAAGGAAGTATATAAGATTGCTGCCCACCCCCATCTCCAGAGGTTCCATTGTACTTTCTCATCATGGCGGGAGGGATAGCTCCTTGAAAAGATGAGTGAAGAATATTAGGAGTGTACGCCAAGAGTATACATTCCCAGCAGAGACCACTCGAGACATGAAAGTCATCCCAGCTCTATTGCTAAAGCATGCAGGTCTCTATATTGGGCACCAGTGATAGAGGAAGATACCAGAGGTAGATGGTAATTTTAGTGACAAGGCCAAGGCCACATTATAGAAGAAGACAATGAGAAGCCATTACTCTATTTTACAAAAAATAAAAGAAACTACATGGAAAAGAAATACAAAATGATTGTATTGTCAGGATCCTGGCAGTTACCCCAATTTAAATCATGATTCTTGAGTCAAATTTCCAAAACTTCAAAGGCTTTATTGGGAGTTAACATGTCTGGCACTGTCTGGGTGTAGCCAGACTCTGAGACACATAATTCATTGTCACCCTTGACCCTGGTTTTCCCCACTCCCTAGATTATCATAATTCATATTCTTCAATGAGACACATACTTAGCCAAGAGTCATCAATCATGTTCTCCAGTTAGATTAATTGCACTGCAGAAACTTCAGTCACCTAGTTACTATCTCTGAAAAACTCTGATAGTTACTATCTCTGAAAAACTATGTTTGGAATGCACTTTCGATTTCCAAGCTGCTGCACTGCACTTTCAAACCCCTTTCCTCCCTCCCTTTCTGTTGGCAACTCTAAAACTACCATAGAAATATTTTTTGAGTTGATGTATATAGCATTGGATGATGGTGCCCTCATGTTGGATGGCATTCAACATGCTACAGAGAAAGATCTGAGGTTTTTAAAGACTACTAAGTGCTGCTTATGACATGGCTAGATTATAGCCTCTGGGATGTCCTATCGGCATAAGGAAAATAAAATGTGAAAATCTACAAAGACAAACATTTATTACAAGCAGTGGTATTCCCTGTGATACTCTATGGCAGGGGTCCCCAACCATCGGTCCATGGACAGGCACCAGTGTGCAGCATGTCAGAAACTGGGCCACACAAACAAGCAAAGCCTCATCTGTGAGATGCAGGCAGCACATCAAACCATGTCCCGTCCAGTCCGTAGAAAACCGTCTCTCCATGGAAGTGGTCTCTGGTACCCAAAAGGTTGTGAGGGGGGGGGGAGACTGCTTTATGAAAGCAAAAGTTGGACTTTGAAGAAGCAGAATAGGAAGAGTATTGATAGCTTTGAACTTTGGTGTTGGCCAAGAGTACTGAGAATATCATGGACAGTCAAGAAAACATATAGAAGAATCATTGGATAAATTAAATCTAGAATTCTTGCTTGAGACAGAAATTATCAGGCACAAATTACCATTCTAGCTCTTTGAAGGAGACTAATGCTGAGAGAGATGGAAGGAAAAGAAACACAAGAGGTAGGAAGGTGGATGGGCACCCAGTGACAGTGCTAATGGGTACATCATTGAAAGACCCGAAGAAAATATATCTATGTGGTTCTATGAATTAACATCAACTTGTCAGCTGAAAAACAATATCACTTGTCAAAGTGATATTGTGGAAATTTGAATATCCGTGATGTTTAATTAAAATAAGATATTTTTTTCAGGTGTAAAAATAAACAATCAGCAATATATCTTAATTACCTGCTTACCCAGATGTACTTTATAATTATATTAGGAAGAAAAAATATGAGAATAAGAAAATGAGGAACATGAGCTTGTTTGGTCCAGTGGTTAAGGCATAGAAAGCCAGAGACTGTAAGTACAACTCTCACCTTAGTCACAAAAATCAGCCAGGTGACCTTGGGCTAGTCACTCTTTCTCAGCCCAATTCACCTCACAGAGTTGTTGTGGAGAAAACAAGAGGAGGAAAATGTGTTAGATATGTTTGCCACCTTGAGTTATTTGTAAAAATATTTTTTTGACACAGGTAAGATCTAAAATTTCCAACCCCATTTTAATATTTTTAAGAGTTCTCTTATGGATTTTTGACAAAAAGAAGAAGATTGCTTATGGACTCAATTGCAGTATTCAAAACTGCTAACTACAAATCTAATCTTCTAGAAGACAGTAGCACAAGGGTCTTCAAACATGGCAAATTTAAGACTTGTAGACTTCAAGTTTTAAGTTTTTTCTTAAAAAAAAAAAAAAGACTTGTGGACTTCAACTCCCAGAATTCCTGAGCTAATATCACTGGAGGAGGAATTCTGGGAGTTGAAGTCCACAAGTCTTAAAGCTGTCAAGTTTGAAGACCCCTGCAGTAGCAGATATTTTTAATTTTCTTGCCATGTAGCAATAGCACAAGCACTCACACATACTATTCCCATAGCACTTTACAGAACTCTATAGGCAATTTATAATGTCAGCATATTGCCTCCAATAATCTGGTTTCCTCATTATTCCAATCTCATAAGAATGGAAGGCTGAATCAATCTTAAGCCCCATCAGGATCAAACTCCAGGGTGTGGGCAGAGTTTGCCTGCAGTACTGCTTTCTAACCACCATGTCAGCAGCTTTCCTAACTGGAAGGAGTGTGCTTTATCCTTTCATATAACCCATTCAATAGAAGCAAACATTGTAGTAAAGGATTGAAGTATGGAATCTTTGGTGCTCTCTGTTTTGATCTTTTTATTTCCTTTTTAGGTTCTCAATGGTTTCTTTTGAATTGTATATAGATATTGTTTATTTCTATGTGCTTATTTATTTATTAAATTTATAGGCCATCTGTTCATGATTTGAGGTAACTCTGGGCAAATTACAAACCAATAGTGTCAGTGATGAGATTGGCAAAGCTCTGAAGAGTTTCAACTAATAAACTCTGAGACCAAACTAAGTCCTAAACTCTAGAAAATTCAGAGAATTATCAAGCCTTCAGACCAAAAAATGATAATCTGCAAAAAACACAAAACACAACCCAGCCAAACTCAGAGACCACACAGTGGTGAGAACGTTAGCTTAGCCTTTTCAAAAAGGCCAGATTTTTACAATTTAGAAGTCTTTACTCACTGCCTGTTTGCTTTTGAATCTCATTCAGTGTTTGTGTAATTTTAAAGCTCACATTGGATAAAAATGTGAAGCAGTGTTTCCATGATATTAGACAGAGCACTCAGGATTTCTGAGAATGGTGGCCCCACCTGATGAGAATGCTGTTTTAAGCCCATGTCACACTGAACCAACGGATGCAAAGAGGATGTAAAATGGACAAAAAAGCTTGTCATCCATTGGAAAATGTGATGCATCCATTGTGTACTCGCTGCATATGTCTTTCATATGCTCTATGCGTAAAACATCCGTCCACTGCTATTTCATCCGCTCAAAAAGTTTTGAGTTGCACAAAACTTTTTGAGTGGATGAATTTTCCACTGTGTACGATCTACATCTGCGACACATACAGGCAATAAATGTTCTACGTCCGTTGTCATCTGTTACACGTCCACTGTATCCTCTCGGCATCCTCTGGACATCCGCGCAACTCACATCTGCTCCAGCGGAAAGCGGAAAGAGGGAGGAAGCAAAAGGTACACGGAACGTCCACACAGCGTTAGTAGCATGGACATAGAAAGGATGTAAGCAGATGCATCTCGTACATAAAGCATTAAAACAGACAAAACGTTCGTATATGGGACGTATCTCGGATATTTAGGATATCTGGAGGATGTGGAAGGACACCGAGCGGAAAACCGACATTTCCTATAAAAAGGGGGAGGAAATCACCTGGATCTCACTTTCAGTCCAGCAGCCCTGGTGTGCAGACCTCTTCAGCCTTGCTCTTGCACTTCCACATCATCCATTGATCTCCACCATGGTTCATCGCACACTCCTTTTGGTAGCCGCCATCATTCAACACCAGAACCAAGCCCTCTTCAGACTGTTTCACCTTTTCTACGCAAAGAGAAGGAGATATCCAAGAACTGTGTGGGTCCGACAATGGATCGGGAGAAAAGTGGAGTTTGGACTGTATGACAAGCTGATGGTGGAGCTGAGGAATGAAGACACTCGTGTATTCCAGAACTTCATGAGGATGCTGAAGGTGGCACTGACTCTGTGCCACCTGGCCTCTGGGACCAGGTACAGAAACATGCAGTATGCCTGGAGGGTGCCCCACAACACCATCAGCATTGTGGTCAGAGAAGTGCTGCAGGCCATCATCGAAGAATACCTGGAGGAGCTCCTCCAGTGCCCCACCACTGAAGAAGGCTTGAGGAAAGATGCAGAGCAGTGGTATCAGAGGTGGAACTTTCCCCACACCATTGGAGCCATAGATGGGAAGCACGTGGCCTGCAAAGCTCCAGCCAACTCAGGGTCCAATTATTTCACCTACAAAGGCTTCTTCAGCATCATCCTCTTTGCCATGGTTGATGCTGACTATAAGTTCATGTACATCGATGGTTCAGGCAACGGGTCAGCTTCAGATGCCCAGATATACAATGCCAGTAACCTCAAGGGTGGGCTGGAATGCAACCTCATCATGGGTTTCCCAGATCCAGACCCCCTGCCCAACGACACACAAGACGTGCCTCACTTCATCGTGGGTGATGACGCCTTCTCCCTCAGAACTTACCTCATGAAGCCCTACAGTTCAAGACACCTCACCTGTGAAGAGAGGTTCTTCAACTACAGGCTGTCCAGGGCAAGACGGGTGGTGGAGAACACCTTTGGCATCCTGGCTAACAGGTTCCAGGTACTTCTCACCACCATGCAGCATCGCCCAGAGACCATGAGGAGCATCGTGGAAGCTTGCTGCATCCTACACAATCTCTTGCGCACCCACTACCCAGCCTTGCAGAACAGGCTTGTGGACCATCAACAAGGCAATGGGGACATGGAGCCTGGTGAATGGAGGCAAGGGCAAAACCTGATAGACACTATGGATGTGCTAGGCCCCAACAGAGCTTCATGTGGAGGGAAGAAGCAGCGCAACCTCCTGAAATACTGGTGCAACACCCCAGCTGGAGCAGTGGAGTGGCAAGACAGGATGGTAGATGCTTAATGGATGCTTCCTTGAGCCTGTCTCATCACACTGATGAGATTGTGCCATGTATGTTGAGTGGCCTTACAATGAATAGGGCATTAATAAAGAGTTGTGTTTATTTTGACATGTGTGGATGAATGCTTACATCGTTATTGATAATAAAGGGCCATATGTGTGGCAGCTGGGAGGGTGGACCATACAGTCCCACTATGCTTGCACTGGAGGTTTATCTATCCCACAACTATCCTTACAAATCCCACAAGCATGGAAAGGCTTAACCCTTTTTTCAAAGTTTTCCCCAACACTTTATGAAGTAAATAAAATGAATCAAGTGTGTGAAGGAAAGATAACCTTTATTAATAACAAACTGTATGACTTTATTAAAAAGCAAAATGACCCAAGTAAAGTGTCTTTAAGCAAAGATAAGGTGAGCAGGTAACAACTCAGTCTCTGGCACTCTTTTCAGTTACTCTGAGGCATACTCATGGTCTCAGATTTAAAGGGGCCAGGGACTGTGGAGGTGGCTGTTGCTGGAGTGCTGGTCTGAGGCGGCATTGGGGTGCCTGGCCCTGAGAGTACAACAGGAGATGGTGTGTGCAGGAAGCTCTCAGAGAGCTGACTCAGTCCGGTGAGGTTGAGAGGCACTTCCTGAAGGACCTGGGATGTGAGGCCCAAGACTGATGACAGATGTTCTGAGGAAGGGTTTGGCTGTGGGGTGGAGGAAGGAGGAGTGTAGTGAGGCTGTCTGGTCTGCAACTGGGTCAGCTGAGGCGTCTGTGGTGTCTGTGGCATCCGAGAAACCTGGGTGTGCACTGGGAAGGGCTGCCTCTTCTGTGAGATGTCCTGTTAGTGGTAGGCTTGGTAGGCAAGGGGCTGCTGATATCCGCGGAAGGGCTGTGACATCACCTGGGGTGGAGGAGCAGACCTGGAGTGGGTAGGAGCAGGTTCAGCTGGGTCTGGAGGGTAGTGCAGAAGAGCTGTGATCCTCTCCTTCATCGCCTGGTACTGGGCCTCGGGCATGTCCATGAGGGTTTGGGTCACGTACGTGATGAAGGGCTTGCGGTTTGAGGATGGTATGTCAAAGTGGAACAGCTGGGAGAGGAGATCTGTGGTGGCTTTTATTGTGTCCCTGATCTCCAAGAGGACAGTGTGGCTCTGGCCCTCCGGTCAGCCTCTCTGACTGCTTTCTGTGGAGGTGGAGCTGGGGGTGGGGGTGGGTTGGTTTCTGGTGGCTGCCTCTTCTTGCTCCATCTGAGACAGGGGATCCTCCATGTCCTCTGGCATGGGGAGTACAGCTGTGGTGGGAGGTCTCTGTTGTGAGGCCCTCCGAAGATACCTGCCTGGACACGGTAGCTGTCTCCTGGCTGGAAGAGGACTGGCTCTCTGTGGGCTGTCTGAGGGAGAGGGTTGACAGAGGGGCTGCTCCTTGGTGGCAGATCTCACCCTCCAGGAAGCTGCACCTGGCCATGACATAGGTCTCCCGGTCAGTTAGCTTGACAGCGGCCTGCCCAGATCTCTTCAGGTGCAGCTTGCCATACCAGGTGTGCATATGCTTCCACCACCCCAGGAGGATATCTGAAGTGTAGCCCAGGCTCTCTGCCTTATCTCTCCATGCTGCCTGCTTCCGCTTGGTGTCACGATAGAGCCTGTGGCCCTTCCTCCACAGGTACTTGTTCTCCCTCAGCCATTCCAGCACCTCCTCCTCATGGTCTTCAGAAATGGAGTACTGTTTCCTCTCCCCCTTCTCCTTGCCTTGCTTCTTCCTCCCTCTGGCAGGGGCTTCAGGGCCTTCAGCAGCAGGGCTTTGAGGGCCTTGGGGCTGGTCCACCACAGCAGCAGCAGCAGGAGAAGCAGCAGCAGGAGAAGCACCAGCAGCAGCAGGAGAAGCACCAGCAGCACCAGCAGCACAGCAGCAGCAGCAGGAGAAGCACCAGCAGCACCAGCAGGAGAAGCACCAGCAGCAGCAAGACCAGGAGCACCAGGAGCACCAGCACCAGCAGCAGCACCAGCAGCTTCAGAGTCAGCGCCAGGAGGTGGGATGGTGGTTCTGTCCTTCTTGCCAGGGCTGGCAGGAGTAGGCACAGGCTTCCACTTCTACCCCATGGTGTTCTCTCAAGATGTCTCTGGCAGCAGGTTTTTCCTCTGAATGCTGACTGCTTGTGAGCTGCATCCTTTTATATCTGCAGAGCTTATGCAATTCATCCTCCCCGCATGCGCAGTGAACGTTTTGCATCTGTTGTGCATCCTATAGGCCTCTGTGATGCATCCGCATCATCCGCTATGCATCCGTTCCTTCCGCTACGCGTCTGCTTCGCTGTTCTCCCCCGGAAGCCCTGCGGATGTGTCATCCGCTTTCATCCACTTTCATCCGCTAGGCTTCCTGCGAATGTCCGCTTTACATCCCCGCTATATCCTCCCCACGTCCATTCCTTTCCATTGTTGTCCACTCTGTTTATGCAAATTTGGGGCACTTTTGAGAGCATGGATGGAAAATTTGCTCATCTGCAGTGTCCTTTTTACATACATTTTGCATCCATTGGCCAGTGTGACCTAGCCTTTAGTTTATTGTGGATCTTGTTACATTTGGAAACAATGAAGGAAATTTTTAGAAAATTAAAATTTAGCAAGTGCAAATTACTCATAGCTGTTGGAAGAAGGAAGTGTTAACATTCAAAATTTCCTATCCTTCCTCTGGCATGATAACATTTGGCAAACACATCCCTGGGTTTGTTAAATGGCATTGTGCTATGTGTATTTGCAATACAAAATGTGGGATAAGACCTGATATTTGCTAGGTTGGAAATGGTTTCACAGTATGGGCTGCTTCTTCCAAAAACAACTTTCAGTTGTTGATACAAATCCAAGAGTTCACATAATCTCTTTAATAATGGCTAAGACAGAAGATTTTCACATATTCCAGCTCTTTTTCTTTGATTGACAAGCTGTTCTTATGGAACAGGGAGTATATTTTACCTTCTGGCTAGAGGACTAGTGTCAATAAAGAGAAATGAGATATGTACTGATGAAACTGGACTGGCACAACCTTTTTGAGTGACAGCTTTTCCTGGAAGATGCTGACTGATCTGGAAAATAGAGCAACAATAAATAAGCAACTTTTTTTTGCATCCAGTGGGCTCATTTGGCATGTTGGGAGTAGGCTACAGCATTCCTGCAAAATGTTTTCCATGGAAGCAAGGGTAACTGAAGATATTTAGTTTGCAGAAAAGGAGACTGACTGGAGATAAGACAGCCATTTAAAGGATTGTCATATGTTCTCTGTTGCTCTAGGATGAAAGGTACATGATGGCTCAGCAGTTAAAGATGCTAAGTTTGTCAGCTGGAAAGCTAATATGCTGGGTTTGAGTGCCATGCAGCAGGGTGAGCTCCCATTCCTTGTTTCAGCTCCTGCACATCCAGCAGTTTGAAAGCATGCAAAACGCAAGTAGATAAATATGTATCACTTCAGTGGGAAGGTAACAGTATTCCACATGTCTTTGATATATAGTTATGACCACAGAAAATATCTTCAGACAATGCTCGCTACCTTGGCCAAGAAACTGAGGTGAGCACCATGCCCTAGAGTCAGACACAACTGGACAGGGAAACCTTTACCTTTTTGCTCTAGAGGGCAGGAACACAACTACTGGGTTGAATCTATAGGGAACTTCTATTTACATTCAGAAGGAATTTCTTGATAAGAGCTCTTAACCTCATGAACTTATAGTTTTCCTTTCCTTTGATGTCTTCAAAGAGAGGCTTGATAGCTCCCATGCTATCGCAGGATACTGCATAGTTTGGTTGAGTGGTTAAGTCATCAAGCTAGAAAGCAGGAGTGTCAATTGTTCACTTGGCAAATCCCTAAAAAGAAACTATTGGGATATCATTTTACCAAGAGTATGAACTTTATTGAATAAATGTACATTCAGAAGAAGTGAAACCAGTTCTGGCTTCCCGCACAAAAGCATGCATAGTTCATTCCCTCTTTCCCCATGAGCCATTCACAGCCCATTATGTCCACCAATCAGTTCTGTTCATTTTTGTTATGAGAACCAATTAGCCATGCTATGACATTTGCTCTGGGTGTCCTTGAGGAGGGGAGCAATGTCTCATGGGAACCAATGATGCTTGGGTGCCATTCTTCCCACTCTTGCATTCCAATCCATCACCACCTCTATTCTTTGTTAAGCTGTGAGCAAAGCAGAATATAGATGAAAGCAGTGGTGGGATTCAAATTTTTTTGCTACTGGTTCTGTAGGCGTGGCTTGGTGGGCATGATATGGCTTGTTGGGTGTGGCAGGGGAAGGATATTGTAAAATCTCCATTTCCTCCCCACCCCATTAACCTTCTTTCTAGCTCCGTTTTCCTGTGCAGGACAACAAAAGAAGACCCAGCCAATCAGCTGGGACTTAGGAGTCAGAGAATAGATGGGGGTGGGTCAAGTCAGAGATGGTATTTTCTGGTTCTCCAAATTACTCAAAATTTCCACTACCGTTCTCCAGAACTGGTCAGGACCTGCTGAATACCACCTCTGGGTGAAAGGTTTGACAGGAAGATCATGATTAATAAACCATGAAATAAAATTGGCTTCAGTGGGGAAAACAATCAGTTACCCTCAGCAAAAGACAGTGGGGAAAAATATTTCTCTACCTCTTCCAATTTACCTTTCTTTATTTTGTTATGCAATTGTGTGCTTCCAAAGAAGGCCCTGGGATATAGCCCCCACCCCACCTGACAGGTTCCAATAGAAACCACAGCTATGCTACATGTATTATGATACCATTGTGCAAATGGCACCAATATCATTATTTGCATAATTTGCTTCCCAAATGTACCTGGTTGGCCATAGTATGACATGAACTAGCATACTATTTCTGTTTTTAGAAAGGCAGGTAAGTATGAAATAAATTCTCTTAGCTTGAATCTGTTTCCAAATATGTGATTAATGTATTGCTTTTATTTGTCTGTATATTTTCCAGCACATTTAATTCAAGTTTCATTAGAAAACATAGAGGTGTGTGTATATATACACAAACATCTAGGACAAACTTAATAATGAGGGGTCCTTGGTGCTCTCTGAGCTTGGCTGTTTTCTTATGTATCTTTCATTATCCAAAGTAGCAATTAACACCCACACAAGCAGAGATTAGCACCAAGATTAACATTAGACCAACAATCAAGAAGCAAATAATATCCCAACCAAGGAACTGCTAAGCAAACTAACAGTAAATAGCCCAGCTGAAGAATCATCAAGACTAAGCCCATTGATGATGTTCCTAGTTTGGGTAATAAAAAGTTTGCAAGAAAACAACCAAGGTCAAAGAGCACCAAGGGACTCTTCATTTCAACTCTGAGCTACATATATTATTTTCTATCAATATATGCTTAGTAATATTATGCCCAATGCTGTCTTCTGGTTTCCCAAATGTTTTCTTTCTTTATTCTTAAGGGGATTTGAAAATATTTTCACATTTATTATGTTAAGGTTTTTTAAAAGTTATTATTAATTTTTTCCCACATTGTTGCAAGCTGGCAAGTGCCATTTTCCATTGAGTAGACATTTATCTGTTATTTTGCAGCCTGCTTGGCTACTATCACTTGCTGACCCAGTATGAAAGTGTTGGGTGTCAAGGTTCTAAGTAATGAACCCAACCAATTCAGCAGCTCTGATAGTTTAACTTTCTTTTTATTGAGTACATCATTTCGAGATAGTTGAAAAACAAACCAGCTGTGGCTATTTCCCGCACTTTCAGTATAATTAAAGATTAGGCAGCTCCCTCCCTCCTTGTCACAGCTCACGTTGTCCAATTAGATGTTCTGGCATCTCCTTGGTAACATCTTCCAGTCCCTGGTAATGATCATGTCCCTTGGGATGAACTTGGTTCCCATGAGATTGTAAGTTGTTGATGTCTGGTCTGATATTCCAAAGCTCCCTCCTCCCACCAAAGTGTGTCAAGCTGAGAAATGGAGAAAATGGCTGCGACAGGCACAATCCATTTTGAAGTTGACAGTTGGGGATCCTATCATGACATAATGTCCATTATCTGATCAATTTTGATTTTGCCCACTATCCTATTAATCCCCCCACTCCTCCCCCACACTAATTTGGTAGACATATTTCTCTGCTCTGGACCCAAAAGCTTCTAGGTTTCTTGCTCTCACACCTTTCTGGTTTGGTAGATGTTCTGTCATTTTCTTGACCAGCTTGATAACAAACTATTGCCACACTGGTTAACTCTAGTATGAAAACCCCGGTAGCTTAAATCCTTAGAGAAATACTAGATATTAACAATTGGGAATCTTCCAAATTCTAACATCAGGAAGTCCTATTGTTAGCAAGCAGCCATCACTTAGTCACTTATTTCTCATATGAAAGAAGGGAAATTTAAAAACCAGATATTCTGAAATGTTAAGTACTTCAATAGATCAAGGAAAGATATGGGGGAACTTCATGTCTGACATAGCTGTCCAATAGGAGTTAGCAAATTCATCTAATCCATTTATAGGATGCTCAAAACTGAGTTACCATCAATTAGTTAGACTAAGCATTCTGTTGAAGCTCCTGCCATCAAAAGACAGGCACTTATTCAGGATGGTTATATGCATAAATACCAACATAGGAAAGCTTATTTAGATTAAAAACAGACCAGCCAGCTCAGATCTCTGCCTCTCACCTCCTTAAAGGCAGTTGCAGTAGCTTGACAGATGTAAAAGTATTTTTACCATGGATATTATTAGGAGTAAATGCAGGTGTTTGGCTACCATAGGTCTTGGTGTGATGACAGAAACAAAACCTTAACAATTAAATATTTCCTTTAAGAAATCTACAATTACTTATTTGTTATAGCTGTTTTTCATTCAGGAGCACAAGGCACAAATGTAGCATGTCTGTTATCTCATTTTTCCCTCAAGACAACTATTCTGTGAAGGGCTGAGACATGGATCCAGCATCACTCAATGGCTGAGAGCTGACTTAAATCTGAGTTTGGTGACTTTGATCTAAAGAACAAAGGAACTAAAGAGAAATTTTGTGATAATCAGAACAATTAATCAGTGGAATAACTTACTTCCAGAAATTGTGGGAGCTCCAACACTGGAGGGTTTTAACTAAAAATTGGACAACTATTAGTTTTATTTTTTTTTAATTAATTAATTAATTAATTTGTTCATTCATTCATTTATTTGATTTGTCAATTGCTTCCAAGAGAATAGGTATAAGAATAAAGATGAGTAAGAATACAGAAAATAGGTATGAATAAATGGGGACAACAGGACAGGGACGTAGCAAGGGTGGGATACAAATTTTTCAACAACTGGTACTGTGGGCATGACTTAGGTGGTGGGCATGGCTTGGTGGTCATGTGACTGGGTTGGCGTGGCTTGGTTGTCATGTTATTGGCTGTGGCCAACTCAATATCACTCACATCGAGGCATGCATCTCTTCGCCTGGCCTCTCATGACTGTGGGGATGTTGCAACAGTTGTAAGTGTGAAAAATGGTCATGTCATTTTTTTCAGTGCCATTGTAACTTTGAATGGTCACTCCACACAAGCATAGTACCAGCAATGGAGGGGGGAAAAACTCTAGAGATGTTCCTGAGACAGGAAGTTTAGTCCTGCATGTAATAAGGGTGAACTGACAGGCAGTTTCTGTAAGCAACACCAGAATGTTTCCTTCCTGCCTTCCTTACAGGATTAGGCCAGTAATTTCTTCCAACAACCAGTTCTCCGAACTGCTTAGAATGTTAACAACTGGTTCTAGTGAATAGGTGCGAACTGGTAGAATCCCACCCCTGGATGGTAGGCATAACTGTGCACTTATGCATGCCCCTTACATACATCTTAGGAATTGGGTGAGGTCAGTAGTGGATAGTTTAAGGGTAAAGGAGTGGGGCTTGCAGGATGTAACAAGAGAGTCAGATAGTGTATTCCAGGCATTGACCAGGGGTTTCCTTTGAGTTGGACTCGAAGACTTTCCTTCAAACCTTCAAATAACAATTCTGTTAGCTCATGTCAGACCAACATCTTAACCACTATTTCATTTTTTTACTGCTTTCAAGTACATGAGGTCAATAAAAATGTCAATTACCCACTTCTTGGGTTGACCATGTGACTATGCAAGTACACCAGGCCTTTTTCTTGGTAAATAATTATCCATTTATCAATAAATCCATCTGATCATTCTTCCATATCTGTCCAACTTCCCATAAATCAGTGTTTTTCAAACTGGACAATTTTGGAATCAGCATACTAGCTGGGGAATTCTGGGGTTTAAATCCAATACATTAAAGTTGCCAAATTTGAAAATCACTGCTCTAAATGATCTGGTAATTTTAACATTTTTCACTTAAAAATCCAGAGAAGGAGAGAAAAAAAGTCTGGACAGACAGATGAACCAAACAGACTTACCCTAAGCCACTTAATCCATAGTACTATGGATACAATTTCAACAAGTGCTTTAAAATGTGCAGAAGAGTCAATATACCTTGTCTCCAGCTCTTTAAAGCAGCTTTTCCCAGGATCCCATGGCTATTTAAAAAATTACATTGTAGGCAGATGGTATATTTATACCCCATGGTCTCTGAAGCACCTTGTTGGAATAGATTTCAAAGAATTGCACATATTTAAAATTGTGCACTTATATGTAAATGTCTGGGCTGAATTATTATTAAATCTTAGTTTAGTTCAGAAATAGGCCAGAGAATAGAAGCCTAAGAAACACATTTAAAAGTGGCACAGACTTTCTGGTCTTATGTGACTGCATTGTGTAATCTGTACCCTAGGACTTCTTAAAGTATCAAAGGCTGCTCCTGTAGAGAGAAATGAGAGGTTGCCGACTCAGATACCAATTAAACCATTAAACAAATATACTAGTGATCAAAGATAGTATATTACAGGGGTGTCAAACTCAAGGTCTGCAGGCTGGATCTGGCCCATGGGGTGTTTAGAGCTGGCTCACAGGGCTACCCTGGAAACCGCAAAGGAATGGCCCGCAGTGCTTTTGCCAGCAAAAACGGAGCTCAAGAGGGTCACGTATGGCCCTCTCAGACTCCATTTTTGCCCATGGTGGCCTCCTGCAGCTTTCTGCTAGTGAAAACAGAGTTGGGGGGGGCATGCATGGCCCCCTTGAGCTCCATCTTTGCTGGCAGAGGGCTGCAGGAGGCTGTCATGGTTGATAACAGAGCTCAGGAACCTGCTTTTGCTGGCATTGTGTTTGGGCCACCACAGGCAACTCTGACATGTGTGAGCTCAAGCTGGCCACACCCACCTTGGCTACATGGCCCTCCAACCTGAGGTTAAAGACAACCCTGATACGTCCCTCAATGAAATCGAGTTTGTTATTCCTGGTGTGTTGGGATCTTTCTCAAGCTGAAGATTCCATGCATAGGGTCTCCCTTCAGAATCCTCCTAGCCATTCTTCTCTTCTTCCACCCCCTTCTTTTCCTGATCCAGGTGCAACTTGTAGCACAATCTGTAACCCATTACAAAATGATGCTTTATATCTTTGGAAGGCTTTCTTGAATCATCCATCCTGGCAACTTTTCTATGGCTGTCTGGTAGCAAAGAGACAGACAAGAAACATTCTGCTGCTGACTTGTACTTGTGTACAAGGAAAGGACAGGTTTGGTCGGAGTTACACTATTGCCATTTTCTGAAGCTCTCTGCTGCTCAGATAATAATGGGCAGGATGATAGCTGAAGCCAGATGCTGCACCAAGAGAAGAAGGCTAGTTTCTAGAGGCTGTTGGACAGGTGGCAGACAGCTCTAGTTGCAATTAGTGAAAATGGGCAAAAGCTGAAATTGCATCAGGCCACTGCTTCAAGCTTCCAACATCCAAAAATTAGTCATCACAGAATATACTACTTGATGATGGACTTCCTGCTATAGAGCTCTAAAACAGAGTGTAAGCCTAACCATAGTTGCCAGGACTTTGGACCTCGCCACTTTCCAATTACACATTTGAG
Source organism: Laticauda colubrina (assembly GCA_015471245.1). Lineage (NCBI taxonomy): Eukaryota > Metazoa > Chordata > Lepidosauria > Squamata > Elapidae > Laticauda > Laticauda colubrina. Next base: position 15,243,744 of record BLBF01000042.1, on the reverse strand, counting down.
AGAGCATGCCTGCCAAATTGCCTGCAATGCCCTTTGCTTCCAGGAGCTCAGAAAGAGGTTGCAGTCTCTATTTCTCTCTTGGTTGGGTTGGGTTATTCTTTTAGATAGTTTCATATAAGTTACACAATCACATGGACATACTTTATTTTGTCATTGTCATCAGGAGTATCTCCCTCTCTCACCCTAATCTTTTGTGTGATATTTAGAGATTAGACAACTCTATTAATCTCTAGAATCTATACCAGGAATAATATCCTGTATATATGTACAAAGAAAATATTGACTTAGCACGTACATTTCTCCAGGAGTGGTTTCATTCATCTTGGCTGAAGATAAAAACTTCCCATCTCGTACGAAGTCTTACTGACTTTTAGCCATCATGTACAGAAAATGTTGATCAGTTCCTTAGAGTTTATTGGGTGCTTGCCCAATCAGTCCTCAAATAAGTCCTGTTATATTGATACATTATATACTTTGATTATTTTTTGTTATGTAACTTGTATGCCACCCATCTCACCTTGAGGTGACTATGTTTCTTAAAATGATGAAAAAGCAATAAAAACATGAAACAATTAAAATAATAAATAGTAACATTAGCTTATCTTAAACTTGACAAAGATGGGGAGGAAGGTAGAAAGATATACAAAGGGGTAGATGTGGTCTTAGTCCATTAACCACTTCCAGAATGATGGAATCCCATTACTTTTTATCACATTTGTGTGCTCAAAATAATTTAGGTATGCTCTCCTGGAAAGGGTTGTAATTGCATTCCAGAGGGAGTACAGATAGTCCTCACTTAATGATGGTAATTGAGCCTGGAATTTCTGTCACTAAATAAGACAGATATAAAGTGCAACGTCATAAGGCTGCATCAATTAATGAAAGAAATTCCAGGAAATTCTAGTTGCTGTCCTTAAAGGCCTGGTCCCACTGGCTGATAGACGCAAAACGTATGCATAAAGGACACAGTGGACAAGCAAAATTTTGGGGTGGCTCCATCCGTTGTCATCCGCTCCAAAAAGTGGTGAAAATTTGCATAAACAGAACGGAAAAGAATGGAAAAGAACGGAAAAGAACAGACGTGGGTAGTATGCAGCGGGGATGTTAAACGGATGTTCATAAGAAGCCTAGCGGATATATATTGGATGCAAACCGTTCACTGAGCATCCTTTCTATTTCCGTGCTACTAACTCTGTGTAGACATTCCATGTACCTTTTGTTCCCTCCCTCTTTCCGTTTTCAGCTGCAGTGGATGTGAGTTGCGAGGATGCCCAGAGGATGCAGAGAGGATACAGCAGACGTTTAACTGATGATAACAGACATAGAACGTTTGTTGTTCGGATGTCATGGATTTACATCGTACATGGCGGAAAGTTCATCCATTCACAAAGTTTTGTGCAGCTCAAAACTTCTTGCACGGATGAAATCGCAGTGGACGGATGCTCGACAGATAGAGCGTATGAAACTTGTATGCAGTGAGTACACAATGGATGCATAGCATTTTCCAACAGATGGCAAGTTTTTTTTAACGTTTTACATCCTCTTTGCATCCGTAAGTGCAGTGGGACAGGGCTTTAAGCAAGTGGATATTACGTGATTGCCAATTGGGATTTCCTGGGGTTTCCCCACTGACTCTGCAGGAAAGCCAACAAAGAAAGTTACAAATGGTGATCATATGACTATGAGATGCTGTGACCAACATAAGCATGAGGACCAATCATTCAGTGCCATCACAAGTTCAAACATTTGCTGAATGAGTGATTATCAATCAAGGACCTGTATAAATAATAGCAAAGCTCCATCAGAAATGATTAAAAAAATCTGGATATGTTTATGATACACAGATCCTTTAACCATGGGGATGACTGGATTATGATAGCAATCTTGAAGCATTTGAAGGATTATCAAACAAAAGAGAGACATTCTTATTTTCTATTGTTTCAGAAAATAGGAAGAGAAATGGTGGGTTCAACTATAAGGAAGTAGGTTCAGACTGGAGGACAAGTGGAGGTTCCTGACTCCATGAACATTCACCAATGGAAGAGGCTGCCTTCTTTGGAAATTGTCAACAGAAGCTGGAAAGACATCTGTTCAGTGGACTTTCCACTGAACAAATGGTTAAACTACAAGACCTCTATGGTTTCCCCACCCCAACTTTATAATTCTAAAGTTGGCATGGACTTCTCCAAAAATTATCAATCAGCGTTCCTGAAAGTACATTTCTAAGATGGCTGGAATTATAGCTCTTGACATGCAGGGTGGGAATTTGACACACCTGAACTGACTTTAAACCAATAATCAAATTTCACGATTCTTCTGTCTTAGTGACACCATTCCTTATCTACATCATCCTTACTCCATTTATTCCCAGTCTTACTAGCTGAGCCATAGGGCACTCAGAAATGTCCATGTTCCATCTCCTAAAATACATGGTTTCATTGCTGCTTTCATATTCCCTGGAATGCAATGTTCTCTGCTCAAATGTGTGACAGCAATATGAATTGGCAAATGTTTTAATTACAATTTTTGTGTACCTTGTAATGCAGTGTGTGGGATACTCTTGCACTTGTCTGCTTTCTTTTTTTTCTTTTTTTAACACCAGTGAAGCATTTGTTTCGGTTATAGATATTTTTTTTTCTCTTTTAGGTAATCTGTTAAATGATGAAAGAATGTAAAAGGAACCTTAGAAACAAGCTCTAATGTCATCTGGCTAAACTAGCATAGAAAAAGAATGGTTAGCTCTTTGTTAAGCTCACAAGTGGATGTGAAGGAGTTGAGCTGGCAGAGGTATATAGGAAGTTTATTCTGCAAGGACCATATAGACTCAACTATTGGTAGAAATCCAATGGACAACATCCCAAATGTCTCAGTGGATAGAAGGTTTCATTTTGAATTCTTTGATTACTTGAAAAACACCAAAGGGAAGAAGGAAAGGCAGAGTCTGGACAAGGAAACCTTAGTAAAGCAATAGTACAGCCTACTGGTAAGAAGAGGAAAATCCAGACGGTGTCCTTCAATCTTTCTAAATGATGTTCATACAGCTTTAAAAGTTCTGAAGTCTCAACCTATGAATTTGCAACCATCATGCCAATCCTTCTATCTGAAGTATATTATGTTAGCTATTTAGAATGATGCTGCAGAAATGGGTTATGCATGGCTAGCATAATTTTGTTTGTATGTTTGATTTATATTACACCTTTTCTCCAGGAGTTCAAGGGAAGCAGCAACAACAACAGCAACACTGTGGGAAAGTGGGCTTGAATGATAGCAATTTGAGCCAAACTACCCAGTGAGCTTCTGAAGAATTAATGAAGCTGGGCTTGAATCGAGATCTTCTTGTTCCTAATTTAACACCATAATAGCTCTTGTGTATAATCTGAGGAAGATAACTGCCAATAAATAAAACTTAATAGGAATAAGAAAAATAAATACTTTGCAAAGCTCAAGTTTAGTCAGCCCAATTTAATTTTCCCCAACCCCCCCAGCAATTTTGACTTCCTAAAGGGATTATGGGTAGCTGTTTCAAGTTCAGAGGCCATAACTCACTAGCATCAGCTGATAAGTTTACATACAAGAAATGATTGAAATGCATTTTCAAACTATTATTTTGGTGGGGTTTTTTTTCCTTAGTTTTTAAAGGATAAAAACAGAATTAAAGCAGAATTATGCCCTCATATGAACCTCATATGAGCTTCAAGGGGTGGGTGCATTCTATAGTTTGTCCTAAACTAGTAGTATCCAACTTTGGCAACTTTAAGTCCTGTGGACTTCAACTCCCAAAATTCCCCAACCAGTCACAAATCTTAAAGTTGCCAAGGTTGGACACTCCTGTACTAATCCATGGAGTTAGATAGGACCATTTAATCCTATAAGCATTGATACACGTTGCAAAGTCTAGATTATCTGTTGCATGTACCACACCATATTGAGGTCTTGGAGTTCTATACAATGTCAGGCCATTCATGAGACTGCAGTGATTTAATTTCACAGTAGTTGAGTTTTTATATGTTGAGGTTTTAAAAGTAACCTTCAACAAACTTCATAGCTGGTTTTATAGATCCATTGCAGACATAGTATAATCAAAATACACTAAAGCCTATGAGGCTAATTTTTTTATTAAATAGTACAACATTGTAGATTAAAAACTACATGCAGACTTCCCCAAGACTATTTGCTTTTTTAGCCTTTCCTCCCCGCTAAATACTTTCTAAAAGATAAAATTAAAAATAGCATTTTAAAGAGAATTTGGAGTACTTATATAGCTCAGACCATTTCATTCTGAATTTATTTGCTTCTATCTTTAACCATTCCCTTTGCTCTCAGCCTAACTATCATCATTCTCAATTCAAAGTTCCTAAAGGCTAGGTCCCACTGGCCGATGGACGCAAAACGTATGCATAAAGGACACAGCGGATGAGCAAAATTTTGGGGGTGGCTCCATTCATTGTCATCCACTCCAAAAAGTGGTGAAAATTTGCATAAACAGAACGGAAAAGAACGGACATGGGTAGTATGTAGCGGGGATGTTAAACGGATGTTCATAGGAAGCCTAGCGGATGTATATCGGATGCAAACCGTTCACTGTGCATCCTTTCTATTTCCGTGCTACTAACGCTGTGTAGACGTTCTGTGTACCTTTTGTTTCCTCCCTCTTTCCGTTATCAGCTGCAGTGGATGTGAGTTGCGAGGATGCCCAGAGGATGCAGAGAGGATACAGCGGATGTTTAATGGATGATAAACGGACATAGAACATTTGTTGCTTGGATGTCGCAGATTTACATCATACACGGCGGAAAGTTCATCCGTTCACAAAGTTTTGTGCAGCTCAAAACCTCTTGTGCGGATGAAATCGCAGTGGATGGATGCTCGACGGATAGAGCATATGAAACACGTATGCAGTGAGTACACAATGGATGCATAGCATTTTCCAATGGATGGCAAGCTTTTTTTTAACGTTTTACATCCTCTTTGCATCCGTTAGTGCAGTGGGACAGGGGCTTAAGAAACAGATGTTCCACTGGTGAAAACTGTGCGGCACAATTACTCATTCCTAACATTTGAGATGTCTTTAGAGGGATGATAAAGATTGTTCTAGTAAGTAGCAGGCTGCTTAATAAATTCAATTTCATTATGATCAGGGGATAGAACATATACTTGGAGTTCAAAATGGTGAAGCATATTTACATGTTGGAGCTCCATAAATTGCCAGGCCTGGTCTTCCCAGAATTGGTTGCATCTTTTCATCCATGAAAGCTTACTCAAAGACCAAACTTATTTATAGTAGATTGGAAAGATCATGGGGCTTAACAAATACTTTGAAGATTAACTTCATGGATCAGATTGGATCTGGTCTATACCATACATCAATGTCTCTTCTGCAAATGAGAAACCTATTACAAATCTGAGTAAATTCAACCAAGGGTAAGACTTGAGACCAAGGTAGGACTGTTGAGACAGCTATGTTTGAGATCTGCTCTGGCATAGTAGAATTATTCAGCATTCTCCATCCACATTTGTTTTATTGATCCATGCACTTCATTGAATGTTTGAAAGAAGTAAAATAAATTAGGAAAACATGATACAAAGAGGTAAATATTCATTAATCCTATAATCAACAGTAGCAACCCAATGACTAACCAGGTAGAATTAATTTAATTTCCTTGGGAATTGACTGTAAAAACCAGTTATGGTGTTTTCAGAACATGTTAATTTCTCTTAACCCAGTTAAATGTGGAATGAGAGTACACAATGTACGCACATGACAGATATTTGAGAAAATACTATATGCATATTAAGAAAATTCAAAGAAAAAGTGTATATATAAAAAAGAAATCTGCAGGGGAATGGATAATGAAGTTTCTTGGAAATTTTTGAGTTTTAGATAACTAGAGAAATTTAAGTGAAGCTGAACTTACCTCTGGATGCTGAGCAATGGCAGGATGTTAATCATGCACTGCACAGTTAATCAAAGTGTACTGCATGATTTCCACTTCTTTGCTGCTCAGGGTATGTACTTGAGATCAAGTGTAATCTTGGGGATTGTGCTATAGCAAATACTACAGAAACAAAATTTCTGAAGAATGCTATGTTACATTGAATGCTTCAGAGTTCTGAAGAAAAATTCTCATGGTTTGGAAATGAAGTAAGTATTCATCCCTTTAAATCTCCCTCCTCCCCCTCCCCCACAAAAAATGGTAACTTTAAGAAGCATGGACATTAATAGAAATATATGTATAGGAATATTCTTGATTGGACAGGTGTGATTGGACATACAAGGAATTTGTCTCTGGTGTATAAGCTCTCAGTGTCCATACAAACAACAAAGTGGTAAGTCATAGATCATAAATCATCAGATACAATCTTTAATCATCAGATACAAACAACAAGTGATAAATCATAAGATACCAGTAGAACAAAGTAGTAGGAACAATGAGAAAAATGAGATGAAAAAAATGAGAAGGATAAAAGCAATTCAGCTACTTCATGGTTAGATATCCTTAGGCATAAGACCATGCTGTAGGAATTAGGTGTTTAGCAGAATGATGGTATGGAGGAAAAACTATTTTTGTGTCTATTTGGGCATGCAATGGCTTGTAGTGGTATCCTGAGGGGAGAAGTTGAAATGGTTCATGTCCCAGTTTAACTCCCAGAATTTCATAGCCAGCATGTTTAAAGAGGCCAAATTTGAGGGGGGTAAATGCTCTAAACAAGGTAATACTACCTTTGAATGTCAACATTTATGCCAACTGCCACAGAAAGGGTTACCTGCAATTTAGTTAACCATTGCAAGGTTTTGGCATAATAATTCAATTCTGCAGAGTCCAGGTGGCATGATGTATTCACTTCCAAATTTAATTCCACATAGTTTTCAGGAATGACAACAATCCTGCCATAACTATTATGACTTTAACACTTTTATTTTGGCTTTGACCTTTCATAGAGCTTACCAGAGTGTGGTGCATCTGGCAGGTTTACTGAACACCCCATAACAGAAAGCATTAAATGATCC
>BLBF01000042.1:15204935-15229033 GCA_015471245.1 Laticauda colubrina | reverse complement strand
CTTCACTTCACTTCACTTCACTTCACTTCACTTCACTTCACTTCACTTTCAAAAGGCACCATGGTTAAAATGCAGCACTGCAGGTGAATTTACTGCTCATTGCCAGGAGTTTGATCCTGATGGAGCTCAAGATTGACTCAGCCTTCCATCCTTCTGAGTTCAGTAAAATGAAAACTCGGATTGTTAGGGGCAACACGCTGACTCTGTAAATTGTTCAGAGAGGGCAGTAAAGCACTATAAACCAGATACAAGTCTGAGGACAACTTGCCACAACCAACTTACCATGACCAACTCATCACAGCCAACTTGCCATAGAACAACTTGCTGAAGGACAAAATTTATATAATATCAAAGAAATGGTGAAATAGAATCATTAAAGAAAGGATGCAAAAAGAGGGACAAAATAGCAGTAGCACTTAGATTTATATACCACTTCATAGTGCTTTATGGCACTCTCTAACTGGTTTACAGAGTCAGCATAGTGCCCCCAACAATTTGGGTCCTCATTTTACCAAGCTTGGGAGGATGGGAGGCTAAAAAATTACCCTGAGTAGAATGGGATTATTATTAAAAGCATGAATAATATTAAAGAAAATATATTGATGAACACACTAGAAGACAAAATTATATTCCAAATTCACCTTAACAAACTGGAACATTAGGTCAAATCCAACAAGATTTTAATAATAGAATATAAGGTTGAGATCAAGAAGACCAAGCCTCTTCCCACTTCAGGAATTTCTACACCATTTTTACCTGATAGGCATCTGTTTAAATTCCTCCAGTTTTGCAGGATCCAATCTGGATTGATCACTTGGACCAGAGGTTTAGTCTTCTGAGCTTTCAAACTCATGCTGGAGCCTATCCTCAGGGGACATCTCTCTAGAAGAATGTGCAGCATGGATCCAAAATTACAGAAGACTAAATCGCTGGTCTTGGTGACCAACCCAGATTGGATTCTGCAGCATTATCCTGGGTCACATATATTTGCCTTCATTCATCTGAAATATGTCACTGCTGCTGTTGTAATTCAGAAATGATGGTTTCTGGCATCTTTGCCTTCTCTTGCCAGTTCAGGTGCTTTCCATTCTACTAAGCATTGAGGTCTTTTTGAATAACTTTACCCCTCACATTAAGTTTCAGAAATGTTTGAGTTTTTGTTTTATTTTTAGTTCTTCCAATGAGCTACCTAGTTTTACTTCATCTACTGCTGAACAATGTTCTCCTTACAGTCCAAGGCATTATTAACATTTTCTTTTAGCACCACAGTTCAAAGGCATCTCAGTTTTGCTTTTTTTGTTTGTTCTGCCCTTTTGATGGTTCACATTTCATGTTATTTTGTTGTAATTGAGATGTCTTGGTGTTTTACTATTTTGTCTAGATCTATCATAGGCTTTTTCCAAAGTAGGAGATGACTCTATTTCATGCTTCCAGTCACCATTCATGTGAATTGTTTATGCTCAGGAAAATAAATTTGGTTATTATTTCTATGTTTTCTCTGCCAATTTGCATTGGTTTGGCTTTCTTTTTGAAATAATCTTAACAGAATAACAGAGATGAAAGGGATCTTGGAGGTTTTCCTATCCATCCACCCTGCACAAGCAGGAGATCCTATACCATTCTGGACAAACCTCTTCTTATAAATCTCCAGTGATAAAGCACCCACAACTTCTGGATCAGTTCCACTGGTTAATTGTTCTCACTGTCAGGAAATATTTCCTTAGTTCTTGGTTCTCTCCTTGGTTAATTTCCATCCATTTACTTTAATATTAAGCAGTAGACCAGTTCTTGCACTCTTCTCTTTCACCTTTAGAAAGACATTCCTTAAAATTTGATTGTTTCCAACCACTGAAGTAGTATGATCAGTACAGCTAAAGCTGTTGATGTTCCTCCTGGCAATTTTATTTTTAATTTATTTTTAATTTAGAACCAGTTTTGTCTAATGATTAAAACACCAGATTAGAAAGTAGGACACTATGAGTTCAAGTTCTGCCTTAGCCATGAAAGCCAGCTGCGTGACTTTGGGCCAGTCCCTTTCTTTCAGTTGTTGTGGGATAATAGGAGGAGGAAAGTGTGTTGGATATGTTCATTGCCTTGAGTTACAGTGTTTGTAAAAATAATAAAGGTGGGATTAAAAAAATAAATAAAATACATTTCCATTTCTATTTCTTCAGGTCCATTCAAATTAGAATAGAATCTCTCAGGATATACCTAGTATGTTAGAAAATTATAGCTTTAGTTTGGCAAGATTCTGTCCATTTTATCTTAGCAAATAAAAGACTGAAGTTATGATCTCACTGTGTCATCTCTGAGGGTAGATCTGACCATCCTAAGCTAGCTGAGATCTACTACCTTGTAATTTAAATCTATTGTCTCTTGGCCTACCACACTGATTCTGTTAACCTTAATTTAAAATCACAAAAAGAACTATAACAGATGAAAACAATGGAAAAATTAACCTACAATCTGACTTCCTGTTTTCCTCAGAACCTAATCATGTTAAACAAGCCAAATCCTTAAGAAATAGAAACAGTTTTAACAGAAACAGTAGAGTTTTCATGCAGAATATAAGTAGTGCACTGTATTTTCTAAGTTGGGAGTAAGAAAAACAAGTCTTTTCTCTACATACTTAAGAAACCTGAAGCAAACATTCTTAGCTGCACTCAGTTGCTGGGCCATATGAATGTAGTACTCCTATTTAAGGAATAAAAATTGATTCTTCATGTAGTCCTGGTTAGAAGCAATTTGCATGGAAGTCGAAAATGTCAATAAGATGGCTGTAAGTGCAATTAAAACCTTGCCCCTTCTTATGTTATATGACAAACATACAACCTGCATTATCTAGGGCTTCAATCACATCATTATGGCAGTCATCTTGACTTCTTGAGTTTTTCATCAAGGAAATACATATTCTTGGGATTATTTCTATGATTGCTGTATTGAATTAGGGCATGTAATCACTTTTATTTTAACAAACAGTTTCTCATCTTGAACAGCTATGGTACCTAGGAAATAATTTCATCATAGTTCGCTCATGCAGATAGTAAGATTTTTTTTTGCTTAGTTTGTGTTTTGCTATAAAGACATCAGATTATGGTGGGATGGGTTGAGCTTTCTTTGACCAATAGCATTTGAATCCTAAATAAATTCCCTTATTAAATATAGCTGTCCCTAAATTAATGTCAAGGATAGCAAAACATTGTGCAAAACAAAATACCCAAATTGAACTGTCAAAAGTTGCAAGGTACATGGTGAAAACTCTTTGAAACTTGATATGGCTACCAGAGTGAGAATTAATTTGACTAAGGCTTCCTCTTCTCATTCACTTGCCTCCTTCACTTTTCAGGCCTGCAAATTGCCTGATCCATACTGTCAAGTAGAAATCAATTTTTAAAAATTGCAGGAAATTATACTTATTTCTCCTTTTTCAAAAGACCAGAAAGTGCTATTGAATATGACATATCTAATTATATGATGCAAATTAACTTCTCTCAGGTGCTCAGAAGCTGCTCATATATTTGTTTACCAAAGAAGTCACCAGTTATAGCATGCAACCCCCATTCAGGGTTTTTAAAGCAACCTAATCAGTTGTTTTCATTTATGGAACATAAAAAAATAGAAAGGTTCTTGTAATACAAAGTTAATCAAGAAGGTATCTGTACATAAGTGATCTTGATTAGTTTTGAAAAAAAGTAAGCAAGATGGACCTGATTAGCATTTTGATGGGAGGCCACAAATACATTTTTAAGAATAGACTGGGATCTCCACCTTCTATAAAAATCACTACAAAACACTTTTGTAATTTTGTAAAGAAAGCCAGATGGATGAGTCCTTGCAACTGAGCTGAATTTGACTTGAGGTTGTCTAGACTTTTTAGTGGAGCTTTAAATTTTATAATTGTAATATAATTAAATACAAATATAAAGAACTTGGAGGTAATTTATTTCAATCCCATCCTTAATGCAGAATCCATAAAGCAGTATGTTATAGTATTGCCAATGGCTATCCTCCTTCTGTTTAAATACTACAAATGAAAGAAAATCCACTACCTCCTGGGCAAACTATTTTACTAGAGATGATAACAGATTAACAAAGTTGGAAGAGACACTGTAGGTCATCTAGTCCAATTCCCTGCCAAAGTAGGAGACCCTACACCATTTCTGAAAAATGGTAGTCCAATCATTTCTTGAAAGCCTCCAGTGATGGAGCACCTACAACTTCTGAAGGCAACTTCTGCTCCATTGGTTGACTGTTCTCACTGTCAGAAAATTTCTCCCTATTTCTAGGTTGAATCCCTCCTTGAGTAGTTTCCATCAATTATTCCTTTTCTTCAGGTGCTTTGGAAAATAGCTTGACCCTCTCATCTCTATGGCAGCCCCTCAAATATTGGAGCATTGCTATCATGTCTCCCTTGGTCTTTCTCTTCACTAGGCTAGCCATGCCCAGTTCCTGCAACAGTTCATTGTATATTTTAGCCTGCAATCCCTAATCATCTGCTTGCTCTTCCTGCACTCTTTCTAGAGTCTCAAAATCTTTTTTATTAGTGTGGTGATCAAAACTGGATGCAGTATTCTAGGTATGGTCTTACTAAGTCTTTATTATTTATGATTCTCAACTTACGACCACAGATGGGACCAGAATTTCCATTGCTGAGCAATATGGTTGTTTGGTGAATTGTGCTCAATGTTCTGACCTTTTTGCTGTGGTCCTTAAGTGAATCACTACAATCATTAAAACAAATCTGATTTCCTCCATTAATTGTTGCCTCCTGAAGAAGTTGTAAATGGTGATCATGTGATCCCTGGACATTATAACCATTGTAAATATATGGTGATTCCCAAATACCCAAAGTTTGATCATGAGAGCCACTGTTTTTCAGCACTGTTGTAACTTCAAATGGTCATTAAACAAATGGTCATAAGTTGAGGACTACCTGTATCAAATAACTCTTATGAAAGAGGAGACAGTGCTTTATGCTAAGAATACTTCTATAACTATCCACCTGTTCTTGCCTGCTAAAGCAGCAAAGAAAAATGAAATTCAGATTTCAGGGTATAATAACTGTTTCCTGAAATGGAACAAAGACTATTTTGTCTGCATAAACTCTCAGGATGTTTTTAGAGCATAAAAGCTATATTTTTTAAACCAATTTTTAGCTTCTCAAGCAATTATACTTGCTCCAATCCTGGGGAAGGCACATGGTTGTCAGTTGTCAACATGCCTTTTCTATGCATTTATGCAATGCCTTCCTTAAAACAATTTATATCAGTGGACAATCACTATACTGTAGGACAGTATATTCCACAAATGCATCATGTGGTCAGTTCTTAATTTATCCCATGCCACAGTTGCGTCATATGTCAATTCTGAATTCATCTTGATTTTTGGGGTGGTGGTAGGGAGGTATTTGATCCTTATTTCTCACTGTATTTTCATTTTGTTTGTACTGTCTGTATATTCCTTCATGATGACATTCATGATGTATATATTTGCATCCCCAAATCCTGCTGCAACATATGAAGAATGGTTGCCAGCTTTGGGTTTGGCTAGTCTAGTGTAAAGGACTGGGGGGACATGATAGCAATATTCCAGTATTTGAGAGGCTGGGGTTGATTTCTGTCCCAAAACACCAAAGAGCAGGACAAAAAACAATGGATAGAAAGTCATTAAGGAGAGAAGAACCTGGAATTAAGGAGAAACTTCCTAGAAGTGGGAACAATTAACCAAGGAAATAGTTGCCTTCAGAGGTTGGGGTGCTTCATCACTGAAGGTTTTTAAGAAGAGAACTGTACAGCCACTTGCCTGAAATGATATATGATCCTGCTTGAGCAGGGGATTGGACTAGAAGGTCTCCAGGGTCCCTTCTAGCTCTATTCTGATTGGTTGATTATATTTCTATCTGTGTGCATATGTATATTTATTTTCTTCTTAGCCAGCATTTTAAAACAGAAAATCCTGAAATCAATAGGAAGGTAGGTAGTCCTTGCAGTTTTCATTGGGTACATAAACTTGAGTGCATATATATAAGCATATACAGGTATACAAGCTGATCACTATAGAATGAGAAAGTGCATCCATGTACAGAGAGAGCTAACCATGGAGAAAATATTCTGAATCCATTACAAAATCAAAATATCTAGAAATGTGCCTTGAGCCTGGAAAGGAAGGAAGTACTGTATCGTATATTAGGATGAAATTTAGAACAGCTTCCCCCTGACTCCCTTGAGTATAAAAGGGGAGGGAATTGGAAACAAAATTGGACTTGTGGGATTCTGTTAATATGTCCTATCTATATTAACTAAAATAGCTATTATTACATAACTATATTAGCTCTCTAAATAAACCAATAAAGCTTGAGCCTAATTTTCTTAGGGGCTCTGTTTCCTGATCTGGACAACCTCAAAGGGATGACAGTATATGAAATCTGAATTTTATTCAAAGAACATTATGTTCCTTTTTAAAACTTGGCCAGCAAATAGAAAACATGATTTATTATTGATGCTTTCCTTTAATGCTCCACAGGGGAACAAGAAGCTCTTTCTGGCACTTTGTCACTAATGTCCTTGCTTAGAAGCAGAGCTTGTGATTTGAAGCAGGCCACTTGCTATGGTAACCTGTGTGTATTCACCTTGTTCCTGCTGCAGGCAGCTGAGTTGTTAATGAGATGTTTGCAATTTGAAAATTTTGGCAGTGGTTGGGGCTTTCAGGATAGCACTGCAAAGTGAACTTTTGTCACCTTTCAATTAGAGGATTACAGACAATGCCAAGAGATGCTCTTGGTGCGTATATCTTGTGGCCTGCCAGCTGGGTTTCTTTTGAACCAAAAGCCAGGATACATTGGGATTAAATTTGTTATTCAAAGTGGGGCAAGAGATCCTGCATTGGATAGGTCAGTCAGAACAGTCTTTGCTAGAGTCCTGATGATGGGACAATTCTTTTTTTGTCTGTTTGTTTGTTTGAAAAAATTTTTTGGGTTTTCACAAAAGCAAAAATAAATAAAACATCTTTTTTGAAAATAGCATGGTCCCAGGTTATCACTTCTTCATACAGACACAAAACTCAATTTGATGCTCATTTTTATATTCTATTCCATATCTTATTACAATTTTATATTTTCTATATAGTTTTTCTCCTCTTGATTTTCTCAACTTTATTTTAATTATCTCATCTCAATTTAAATTATACTTTTGTCTGTCCTGTTACAATTTGTTACTATCTTTTCTTATTAAGCAAATTTTTCCCTGTAGTTACCAATTAGAGGATGACGCCTTTATATCCTTTAATTTTATCCATTCAAACTCTTATTTAAACTTCAATGTATAACTTTAAGATTATAACATTCAATATAATACATAACTTCCAATCGGATTATGCTTTGTACATTCTTAAAATAGACACTATATTCTTAAAAAAGAAAAAATATATAAATATATATGTAAATAAAACACACATTCCATTCCAATTCAATTCTATCATTAATATGCATTAAAATCTTAACATCTTTAACATTTCTATTCAATTGAATATCATATTTCCTTGGGAACACTTATAAACTTTTCATGGTTAATTCTTTTTTCCCCATATTTCTTACTTATATTTTTATAAATCATTATTAATAATTAAAAATGTTCCCTTTTAATCCTCTCAATCATTTTAATTCATTTATTACTAACAAACATCCCATTACATTACAATAAATATTTTATCCATCATCATATTTTCTAAAACTATTTCTATTTGAAATATAACAATGCTATCGTTATGTGCCTTTGCAGAATCCCTTTTACAATTAAATTTTCACCCATTATCCCAAAACAAACATGGTTACAATCCTTATATATTTTCCCTGTTTCTCCATTTCTTGTTTCTGTATTTTAAAACTTCTTTTCTTTGCCTTCTTCCCCCTCTTCTTCTTCCTCCCTTTTTTATCCCCTCATCTCTCTACTTCTAATTCTCTCATCTGTAATCCCCTCTTCTGTCGCTTTCTAATATTATAATTATCTTTCAAATTGTCCTTCTTCTTTTTGATTGTTTTTTTTATTCTTAAACCTTTCACTCTCTTTCCCCCCTTTTCTTTTCCCCCCTACTTAAAATTATTTGATCATTAAATATGGCTTTGCCAGGCAGAGCTCCATTCAAAATCCAGGAAAGAAATACTTAGACTCTTTAATTTAGAGAAAAGTTATCTTTTACTGAAAGTGAAGTGGTAGCACCCCAAGAATTCTGAATCTGAGAAATTAGGCACATAATTCACATATACAAAGTGATGGAAGTGTTCCCACCCCCAATAGTTCAGATGAAACTTCCAATTAGAAATTGTGAATATGATCATGTGGGCATCTTCAGGTGATGATGAGGCCTCTGTCCGTTGACCTTGGCATACTTTGATAACGGGTTGCAGTTGCGCAGAGAAAAGAAAGCTAAGCGACAAATAGAAACCTAACTCTATTGTATGCTCCCCCCCCCACTTACACAACAGAAAATGTAACACCTCCAGCTCACTTCCCAGACTTATCTCTTCCTCTCCTCCCCCCATTTCTTATGACAGCCGAAAGATGCAAAGCAATAGTAGAAGATCTTGAAGGCTGACATTCGGCCCTCCTAGAAAAGGGAAAACCATCAGTCCTAAAAGAGAGAGAGGAGAAAATATAAAGAAAATTATTAATCATTAAACAATTACAAAAGAATAAAATCCTAAGACTTATCAGGATACTTGGAATTAAATGCCTGGATCAACTTAGGGGCTTTAACATCGGTTTCATTAACCCATTCGGCTTGTGAAGAAGGGAAATGTTTCCAGACTACAAGATACTGGAGTCGACCCCTCCATTTGCGAGAGTCCAGAATTTATTTGACTTCAAAATGTTGTTCACCTTCAATCAGTATTGGTATGGGAGGGTCAGCCTGGATGGGTCTTAAGTCAGAAGTATGTTCAGGTTTTAGCAAACTAACATGGAAAACTGGATGAATTCGTGGAAGAGTTTTCGGTAAATTCAGCTAGACTGTTACAGGATTTATAATCTGTTCAATCGTGAAAGGACCAACATACTTAGGACCAAGCTTCTTTGACTTTTGAGTGGTCTGCAGGTATCTGATGGACAGGAAAACTTTGTTGCCCACTTTATATAATTTCTGTGGAGATCTTTTCTTGTCTGCAAACTTCTTATGAGCTTGATGGGTCTCATCTAATGTTTTGCGTGTCACTGGCCAGTTAAGTTGGAGTTGAGTTATCCATTCATCCAACGAATGGATGTTAGGCCTTTCATGAGGAAATTCAGGTATGGGTACAAAATCTTGTCCCGAAGCTATTTTAAATGGAGTAAATCCAGTACTACTATGTACGGAGTTGTTATATGCCACTTCAGCAAATGGTAGTAAGTCGGACCAGTTATCCTGTTGGTGATTTATATAACATCTAAGATACTGTTCTAACACTGCGTTAGTCCTCTCACAGGCCCCATTGGTTTGGGGGTGGTGGGCAGAGCTTAAGCCCTGGGCGGAGCCTATCAACTTCAGGAACTCTTTCCAAAAATTTGAGGTAAACTGGACCCCTCTGTCAGAGATTATGCGTTCCGGAACGCCATGTAACCTGTAGATATGTGAAATAAACAGTTCAGCCAGCGTCTTAGCAGATGGAATCTTGGAACAAGGTATGCAATGTACCTGTTTGGAAAACAAATCGGTTACCACCCAAATAACCATGTTTCCACTGCTTTCGGGTAATTCTACTATAAAGTCCATAGAGATTTCCTTCCAGGGGGCCGTTGGTCTAGCTACATTTTGTAACAACCCTGCCAGCTTACCAGGAGGTCTCTTTGCTGAAGCACAAATTGGACAGCTAGCTACATAAGCTTCAATGTCCTTCTTCAAAGTAGGCCACCAGAATTGCCGCTTATCCAGGTGTAAGGTCTTCACAAATCCAAAGTGACCAGCTGCTTTACAATCATGAGCTTGTTGTAGTATTTGGCCCCTCAGCACCTGTGACACATATAACTTGGTCCCCACCCAAGCCAAACCATCTCTAACTGAAAAGTCACTTGAATGAGCCAGGAACCATTCGTTCAGTTTTAAAGCTTCTTTAAGTCGTTCGGTTAGGTCATTTGATAAATCCACTTCTTGTTTCTTCTTTTGGGCTCTGGTGATCATTGGGGCGGCTAGATGTTTGGCTGAGACAATTGGGCTTATTACCTCCTGACGCATACTATTATATTGGGGTAGTCTAGAGAGAGCATCCGCCATGAAGTTCTTCCCTCCTGGAATGTACTTCAGTGAGAAATTGAACCGTTTGAAATACTGGGCCCAGCAAACTTGTTTAGGGGACAGCTTCCAAAGCCGTTTTAAGGCTTCCAAATTTTTATGATCAGTCCATACCTCAAATGGATGTTTTGCTCCTTCCAGGAAATGTCTCCAGGTCAGTAAGGCCCAACAAACTGCAAAAGCTTCTTTTTCCCAGATGGCCCACCTTCTCTAGGTTTCAGACAGTTTATGGGAGGTATACGCACAAGACTGTAAGGTCCCTTTCTCGTTGATTTGAAGTAACACCACTCCAACGGCCACATCACTCGCATCGGCTTGGATCACGAAAGGAGCCTCCATATCTGGATGCTTTAACACTGGTTCTGCAGCAAAAAGTCATTTTAGCTTTTCAAAAGCTTCTTGGCACTCCATGGACCACTCCAACGGCTTGCTCAGCCTTGGATTCACCTCCCCTTTTGTTTTTAAGAGATTTGTGATGGGCATTGCTATCTTAGCAAACGTCGGGATAAATTGCCGGTAAAAATTTGCAAATCCCAAGAAGCTTTGAAGTTGTTTCCTGGTGTGTGGTGGAGCCCATTCCAAAACGGCATGCACTTTCTCTGGATCCATTTCTATGCCTTCAGATGAAATGTGATATCCCAAATAGTAAATTTTTTCTTGGTGGAATTCACACTTTGACAATTTAGCTTACAACTTAGCAGCACACAGTTTCTGTAGAACCGACCACACCAGTTTCACATGTTCATCCAGAGTTTCCGTGTATCATCAAGATAAACCAGAACTCCCCTGTATAAATGTTCATGTAACACTTGATTGATCATCTGCATGAATACAGCTGGGGCCCCTCGTAAACCAAAAGGAAGAACGTTGAATTGGAAGCAACCCATCAGGCAGTTAAAAGGGGTCTTCCACTCATCCTCTTCCTGAATTCGAATTCGGTAGTATGCTTCTCTCAAATCCAGCTTCCTGAAAATCTTCCCCTTGGCTAGATCGGCCAACATGTCCTTCATCAAAGGAAGGGGGTACATGTTTTCCACAGAAATAGCGTTCAAATTTCTGTAGTCCACCGCCAAGCTTTTGGAACCATCTTTCTTTTCACGGAACAACACTGGGGCCGCTACCCGGGGCCTAGCAGGTTGAATGAAACCACGTTCCAGATTTTTATCTATAAACAATCTTAGCTCCTCCAATTCCACTGGTGTCATTGAGTACAACTTTGTTTTCGGGAGCTTCACCCCAGGCAAAATCTCAATAGCACAGTCTGTTGGCTGGTGAGGCGGAAGCTCATCCGAGGCCTTCTCACTGAACACTTCTTTTAAATCCCAATACTCTTTGGGAATTTTCTCCTCCCCTTTCATGGGCTCAGTACCTGTGGAAGCTATTTCAATCAGGTCCTGAAGCTTCGGCTGGGATCTGCCCTCTTTTCCCAGTCGCTGCTTGGTGCATATGCACAACAACCCCTTTCTCCAGTTAACCTGGGGGTTCCATTTCCGGAGCAATCCCAGTATTAATGGTTGCTCCATCCCAGGGACCACAATAAAACGCAGAGTCTCTTCATGTTCTCCCATGATCATTTCTATAGGTTCCGTGACAAAACGTTCAGGGCAACCTCCAGCCACTGATCCATCTAATTGGCAAAAGGAAATGGGCATCTTCAAAGGTTTTAGTTTTAGGCCCATTTTCTTCACTACTTCCGTGTTGATTATACATCTTGTGCACCCAGAATCTAACAAGGTTAACATTTCCCTTTTGACCCCTGAATTGGGTACCCTCAACTTCACCGGAATGGTCATAGGGCCCATGCTTGGACTTACCAGGAAGTCGTCTTCCGAGTCGAAATCCTCCTCCTCAGGGGTCACTGGGGTTTCTGATTCCTCTCCTGTGGGAGGGGCGACCTCTGCCATCTCTTTCGACTTTAGTGCTGCTTTGTGAGGCTTCGCTGGGGACTTTTCAGGTTTCTTCCCTTATTTTGGTGCCCCCTTTGGTTCCAGCTTGACTTTGCAGTTCACAGCCTGGTGACCTTCCTTCCCGCATCGAAAGCAGGCTGAGGGGTTGGGTCTTGCCACCACTCCTCCCCTCTGAGGTTTGGGAACCTCTTGAGGACGTGGGGGGGGAAGGCTTGCTCCACCCAGAACCTCCCCGCCGTCTGCTTCAGGTTAAATCAATCTCCACTTCTGCTAGCAAGTACCACATCTGCAAGTCATTGGGGTCTCTCCTAGCAATGCATTTCTGGTACACATCTTCATTTAAACCATCTTTAAACGCTTCTATCAGGGCTTCCTCGGACCAGTCTCAGATATGACCAGTTAACTGTCTAAATTCTTGGGTGTAGTCAGCCATGGACCTCCGCTCCTGATTTATGGTCTTCATCTTAATCCGGGCCTTGCGCTCTGCCAGTGGGTCCTCAAACCTAGCCCGCAGTACAGTCATGAACAGGTTATAGTTCAGCAACTTTGGAGCATTATCATTATGCAGGGTCACCATCCACTCTGCAGCTGTTCCCTCCAGAGCCCTGGTAACACACCTCACTTTGGCTGCTTCTGAGGGAAAATCCTCCCCATATTCTTCCATATAGCTCCAAACTTGGGCTAGGAAAAATCCCAAGGTTTTGGGATCTCCCCCGTATCTTACTTCTAATGGAGGCAGCCTAGGAGCTCTATGCCTTCTAGGAATTACACTTCCCGCTGAGGGCCCCGGGGCTGCTGCTGGATTGGGTTGATTTATGGGAGAGGGGGCTGCTCTGCTTCTTCTGGCTGGGGCTACTTCCCCTCCCCCTTCATACCTTTGTGCAGCTTGGTTTGTTCAAAGGCTTCATCAAGAAGTCTCCTGGATTGATTCAGTGAGAGTTCTCTCTTTTCCTTCTCTTGCCAGGGCTCCTCTTTTCCACGCCGGTGGGTAGTTGTGATCCTGGGGGGGGGGGGGTGTCCTTCTCCAGATCTTTCCAACCAACCCCCACTGACCATCTGGGCTTCACCACTGGATCCTCTTCCAGACTGAGCTCTGCTAGCGATTGGGCTTCCTGTACCAGCAAAGAATCTTGCCCTCCAATGGCTCCCAGGTCTTCCTGATCACTAGCTGAAGATGACATGATGTCCAGGCCCCCTCGGAAGAAAATTGGGTGTTCTCTCCGGATGGGCTGGTAGCTGAGATTCAGAATAATGTCAGGCGGAGCTCCATTCAAAATCCAGGAAAGAAATACTTAGACTCTTTAATTTAGAGAAGAGATATCTTTTACTGAAAATGAAGTGGTAGCAACCAAAGAATTCTGAATCTGAGAAATTAGGCACGTAATTCACATATACAAAGTGATGGAAGTGTTCCCAGCCCCAATAGTTCAGATGAAACTTCCAATTAGAAATTGTGAATATGATCATGTGGGCATCTTCAGGTGATGATGAGGCCTCTGTCCGTTGACCTTGGCATACTTTGATAACGGGTTGCAGTTGCGCAGAGAAAAGAAAGCTAAATGAGAAAGAGAAACCTAACTCTATTGTATGCTCCCCCCCCTCATTTACACAACAGAAGAATGTAACACCTCCAGCTCACTTCCCAGACTTATCCCTACCTCCCCCCCCCCCCCCCCCCCCGTTTTTTATGACAGCCGAAAGATGCAAAGTGACAGTAGAAGATCTTGAAGGCTGACAGGCCTCTTCTTTGTCTATGGGGACAATTCTTATGTACAAAATGCAATTCATGGGAATCCATTCAAAGATGCTGAAATCCTGAGATATCCCCAATTTTGTTTGATGGCAATGATCTTGCATGGGATCTCCCAAGAGACATGGCAGTGGAGATGTGTGCCAACATGCAAGATGGGCCAACAGGACTTGCTCACTGAAAAGAGCCTTGCTATATTTTAATGAAAACAAATTTATTAGCCATATCCAATATACTAAGCTAGAAAAATTGTTATTGAGACCTAGTCCTGAAAACTCAAATACTCCAGCTATTTTACTGAAAGTAATAGCAGCATGTATGTTTTACATTATCCATTTCAATCCATGAATCTATTTTAATATTATTTTGTGTAATAATTCACAGAAGGAACAAGGCAATACATCTGGATTTTTATTGTTTTAAAAAAGAAACAATGCTTTCCTGGTAAAATCTTCAGAAACCGAGACCACTTTCCCCTTTCAGAATAAATGCCATTGTACATTCTTGATTGTGGTTTGTTTGAAATCACCTTCAGCTAATTTATTTAACATTTGGCAAAAGTTTACCATCTCCTAAGGTAAGGAGGTTCTGCGTTCCCAAGAGAAAAAGTGGATGAATCTTGCGCTCCAACATGGCAGAACTCTAAAAAAGAGATCATATTTTAAAAGAAGTTTTAACTTAAGAACAAAGATCTTCCTTTACCCTTCCCTAATATTACTTTTATTTACTGAATAAAGAAGAAGATAGGGCACACAGCTTTTCTTACTGTGAAAATCTCACACTTTTGATTTTCATGCCCAAATCATGTGCCACACAATGAAGGTCAGTTTTGCAGTCTGATGACCATAAGTATAGGGTCATTAAGTCATAGTGCTGGGTTTTGATGAAAAGCTTGAGGTTATTGTTGATAGTTGGGGGCTTCTGCACAGAACCTAACATTGGGTACTGTGGAAACTGGCTACCCTTGGCATATCTCTGCTGCTGTCATTATTGAGGAGCTCCTGGCAGCTTGTAAAATTTGTGGGTAGCATCTTGCTTGTATGTATCTATTTGCTTGAGGTAATAATAAGACTTTAAATCTCTCTATTTACTGGTGTGCTTATTGGTCTCTGGATCAAAACAACAATTGTCTGGGATGTGATCACTGCCCTGACATTTGGAGAGAGAGAGAGAGAGAGAGAGAGAGAGAGAGAGAGAGAGAGAGAGGGCAGGGCAAATTTACATTATATATAATTATCTTACAAATAACAAACATTGTCCATTTCAGAGCCACTGGAAATGATTCTGTGAGTAATTAAGCACAGACAGTTCCAAAGAATATAACTTCTTTGTGTAGGTAACAGAAGCGGAATAGATATAGAAAATAACATTCTAGCTGATCCTTCTATTCTGCACTGTTAAAGAAACAATTTGGTGAATGTGGCTGATGAAGCCAACATGGAACTTTGTGCTTTCTGCCAACCAAGTCCATTCACTTACTTAATAGTTCAGTGCATTATGAAGACCCATTAAATGGGCTAATTATAGGCCCAGACTGCTTTGGGTAATTGCAGTAATTGTCTTAATAACATTCTATAAAAATGTGAAGAATGTGTGTTTTGTGAAGTGATATCCAGAGATATCTGATGAATTTGCCCCATAGTTTGTTCACCCTTGTGTATTTATTATTCGATGGATACTACAACTGGCTATAGCTTTTCAGTATAAGCCTCAAACTATAAAGTGCAACAAAATGGATTTGCAAAACTATTGGGAGCAATAGCCAAGATACAGATTTACTATGCATTTTCAATGAAAGCATCTTCAGAAATGTAAAAACAAACCATCTGTTTGATCCTTGTGTGCTATTTGTTTCCCCTGGAGCTTCCAAATTTGCAATTTTCTGGAAGTTCAAAGGGAGAGAGTGAGCTCAGGCTATATTAATCCACTATTTGCCAATTGCACTAAATTCCTGCAGCAAGATCTGGTTTAATCATTCCGGTAAATATTATTACTTCCTGCAGTCAGCTAACCTATCATGTTGGAGATTTTGATATAGATTTACTCATGATAAACTTGGCATTTGTCAAAACTATATTAATTTTAGCTACGACTCTCAAAAAGCCATGTTCGGCAAACCAATTTTTCTATGAATCTCAGAAGTGCGTCATATGCCTTGGGAAGCAGATTTTCCATTAACAGTGGATACCAATATATTGTTCTGACTTTCAAAGTTCTTGAAGTTAGGACTCATTTAAATTAAATTCTCAATATGTCATTCAATATTCAAAAGTTTGTTGTGCACAAAAAATTGGTCCTGGTGATTATTACTACAAACTCCCAGAGCTGTGGTCTGGAAAACTCCTTTGCACTGTTGTCAAGAAACATACATGGTTGTATCTATATAGTCATCAGGGACTAACTTACTGATTTTTTTTTCCATTTAACAGAGATAAAGTTAACAGTTAATGTTGTAATAAGATTACAACATTAGATTGGACCACATGTGGGTGTAACAGATTTCAACTGGCTTTTGATCGTGATCAGTCAGAGGTCATCTTGATTGCCCTCTGCCAGACAATCTCGCTGCCTTTCTCTTGGGATTTTCATGGAACCAGAGATCCAGAGAGTCTGCAA
Organism: Laticauda colubrina; assembly: GCA_015471245.1. Classification (NCBI taxonomy): domain Eukaryota; kingdom Metazoa; phylum Chordata; class Lepidosauria; order Squamata; family Elapidae; genus Laticauda; species Laticauda colubrina. The sequence goes on along the minus strand of BLBF01000042.1, from coordinate 15,212,503 downwards.
ATCATTGGAGAGAAATATATGGAGATTCTTAGTCATCCAGATCATCATTGTCCCGAAGATGCTTTTTCAAAAGGCAACTAAAACTTTGTTTTTCCTTCAAGACATTTCGCTTGTCATCCAATGAGCTTCTTCTGAATTCTGAACTGAACGAAGAAGCTTCTTGGATGAGAAACAAAATATCTTCAAGGAAAAATAAAGTCAAGGAAAAATAAAGCATCTTTGGGACATTGGAGAGAAGCTAGTATAATAAAGATCAAATAGTCCTTGTAAGCTCTGTGTTCACTAAACAAACTATAAGAATCTCGCACTTGGTCTGTGAGAATTCACTGGAATTTCTTTCTTCTTTGGAAAATAATGTGATTTCAACAAGAAAAGGATATACACACACTCTGAAGAATATGTTTATATGAATCTTGTATAATTTTTGACACAGTACTGTCAGGCAATTTTCTGAAGCTTTGCATATCTTCTAGCCAGCTATTGCCCACAGGAACTGCAGAGGAGGAGAAAAGACAGAAATGCAATGGCCTAGTCATCACTCTTTATCTCTGCTCCTGATGAAGGCAGTGCCAATCTGCCAGGTAAGAAAATTGTCCTGACAATTAGATGCCTTGAACACTTAATAGCTCTTCCTAAAACTTAAAGTAATACCCATCTGTGTGCCATTCAAAACATTCAGATCATCAAATGGCCTAGTTTGTCAATGTCAAACAGTACATATGCCATTCATCAACGGACATTATCAATAAATAGAGAGGAACCTAAGGCATGGAACTTTTCTCATTTGGCTAATGAATGTCATCCAAGACAGTTCTTCCATAATTAATACAAGAGCTATGGGCTCAGTGCATGTTGGCATAGAATTACTCTGCAGATTGAAGGATGAGACAAAAGCATACCAAAAGATTCAGACTGGTTTTTCAGGAGGCAGTATCACATAACACTCCAGAATGCTCCATATTCTTCAAGAACAGGGGTGTCAAACTCACGTCATCAGGTGGCATCATGTGACATATTGGAACTTCCCCCCCTTTGCTAAATGGGGGGGGGAGCAGCACATGATGCATCTAACCTGCAGGCCGTGAGTTTGACACCCCTAATCTAGAAGGTTCAAACCAGCAAAGCCTACATTAGGAAAGCTCACTGTGAAAAAATGACTTTAGTCTCCAAGATCGGGAACAATACTATACTTTGATATGTCTTCTCTAACAATATGAGAGAAACTAGCCTAAATTAGAAGTTCCAATTATGGTTTGCACATGTAAGGTTTATTGTCAATCATTTAATGCTCCTAAAAATTGTACCACTATAAATACCACTATACCATCAAAGAGGTTCAGGACAACCTGCCATATTGGCCTCCTATCACTCCAAATGAAACCCCCAAATGAATTGCACAACTGAAAAATGGTTTTGCTTGCTGCTTTTGTTTTAATTGGAGGGCTAGCTTCAGACAGATGGTGTCACACTGGGCTGATGCTTGTGGTACAGGCAATAAGACATACATTAAATTTAAGAATAAATCCTTAAATTTAAGAAGTTGTGGGTGCTCCAGAACTGGAGGTTTTCATCTATATACCTACTGATCATTGTTTACCAAATTTACGGGCCACTCATCTTATCTCAAGTTAACTCACTTCCCTCACCTCCATACAAATTTATAAATTTGACGGTCTCTATTTTTCCCTAGCCTTTCCAGATAATTGGAAGAATTTCTCTTCCATCAAGTCTCTGTCTAGCATATTGTGCTTAGAGAAACTGATAATGATGTGACAGCAAGGTAATTTTAATTTGATGAATGATTGGTGGATGATTAAATCAAATCTTCTTCTTCCCACATCTTCAGTGAGATGATACGTGGAAATGATGAATTTCCCCTTTTTGTCACTGAATGCTGGAACTCTGGAGAAAGGGATCAAGATTAGAGTTTTAATTCATAAAGATACAAGTTAGACAAATACTGTGTGTCAGGCTCATAATAATATATCCTGAATTATTCCAAACCAGCTTAAGCTTCATCCAAATCTAGTATAATTAAGCTCCAGATATTTCCAATGATGTTAGTGTCAAGGTCGCAGACATCAGGAGACTCAGGAAGTTCAAAAGATTTATTACAAGCTTAAGCTCTTTACAAGAATCTGAATTATTAATGGTCAAAGGAAATTAGTGGGAGTTAAGAAATGAATTCAAGTTGGGCTGGACTTAGATCTCTTGTGGGCATGCAGGGACTTATGACTGATGATGCATTTGACCCCTCCCTCAAGCTCAGCCTGGTCATTCCCTACAATTAGTCTAGTACTTTCTGCTTGTGCTTCCCAAATCTGCTTGGATAAACTGAGGATCTCTCTTATTGAGTGGTTGCTAAAGAAGGGAGAGAAACAAATAATGAGTCTATTGTGTGGCACTGGAGAAGAACATCATTGCATGGTAATTGAAGCAAAAAGTGTGTATGCCCAGAAAAGAATGTCCAGAAACATTAATCACAACTTATTCCAGCTTTTCCCACTTTTATATGAGTTGACTTCCTTCTCATCCCCTTTCATAAATAAATATATAGTTTGCCAAACCATAAATATATGATTTGCCAAAAATCAATGAAAACTGGGTACTCACCCAGAAAAGATGGAGAGGTCACATAGACACCCATATCTGAAAAGTTCTGCTTTCTCCTTGTACTGCTCCCATTCTTTTCTCTCATTGCCCCCAAAATGAAAAAACAGTTTGTTCAAGCAGTATCTTCTCTGTTATCTTTCTTTTAGCTGATGCTTTTGTCAAGTGCTGGTATTAAACCCCAATGTGATGAGTGGTGTAGCCTGAAGAAGGCCATGACTTCTGTATAGTAAAGTGCTCTTGAAAAATCTAATCCATTTGCATTTGCCTTTCCTGTTTATCTTGGGATGAGCCACTATGTTAATGTACTCCTGTCTGAATTATTCATGCTGCTATGCGCAGCTGAAACACTTCTTTTAACTCAAATAGTTTCTATTGGAGCTGCCCATCCTGCTTTCAAACCAGAAGCAGCGCTGTGTCTGGCTGGTCTTCTTCCCTACTTGGCTGGCTTCTGTTCCTCCTTCTGTATTGCTAGAAATATAAATGTAAGGAATTCATCTAGATGTGACCCACTGGCTGGAAAGCAAGAATTGTTTCAACAGGATTCTGTTTTAGCTAAGATTAATTCCCAACAGTGGAGATGCTTTGCTTGCATTTTCTGATCAGTTGGATGGACGCAGCCAATTTAATCTGAGTTGGTTTTGTCTGACCTTCACGGGTATTTTTGTTTTTAATCAGCTCATCAAGATTTATTGCAGAAGAGAAGCTTGTTCAGGTGGTTTGTTGACCAGTTACTGGCTGGAGGTGTTTCTGATTTTACTACATTGTACTTTGTCAGGATAAATGCATTATATATAATGATTGGATGGCTTCTACATTGCATTGCAATTGCAATAAAAATGATGGAAATGAGTTTGAACTAGAAGGTGTGTTCCCCCCCTTTTCTTTCTACTTATGTTTTTAATGTTTATTATACAGACCCACTTCCCCGTGCTTGCATCCACAATCCTAGTCACTCATTAGGTGCTTATATGCAATAAATCATAGAATTATAGACTGTTGGAACATATGAGTTGGAAGGAACATTATAAATTTTGTACATGAGGGAGTACCATGAAATGTATCCAACCAGTCATACTTTCCAATTGCACAGTTGCAAATGCATGAATGATATCAGCTTGAATTATAGACTTTTCAAGGAGTTGGGTATTCACATAATGCTTTCAAAATATGATCTTTATTAGGCAATGTAAAATATACATACATACATACATACATACATACATACATACATACATACATACGGTATGTAGCAGAGTTCCCCACAATGGTCAGTATCAACCTTGGCCTATGAGACTATTGAAGGGCTAAATTTATTCATAATATAATTAAAGAAGGATTTATTAAATTATTTTCATATAATAAATGTTTTGAGAGCCAGTTTGTATAGAGGTTAAGGTGTCAGGCTAGCAACTAGGCAACATTGAGTTCCGGTCCTACCTTGGGCCCAGGGCCAGCTGGGTGATCTTTGACCAGTCATTTTCTCTCAGCCCTAAAGGAGGCAATGGCAAACCATTTTTGATAACCTTGCAAGGACTGCAGTAACCTGTTTAGGCAGACTCTGAGAATCAGACATGACTGAAATAAGAAATAATAGTATAAAAATATAAATGTTTCAGTGTTGATAAACAATCTGAAATTTCATGAAGGGGTCAATGACCTGAAGAGTGGGCTCCCCTGGAATATAGTGTGTGTGTGTGTTAAATATTATGTGCACAATTTTCTGCTTATCACATAACTTTATTTTGACACATGCATATCAGAAAATAATTTAAAATGTCTGCACTGCCTTAAACAAACATACCTTTTTAGGTGATCTATCCTGTTTTCATGGGGAGGAATATCAAAGGAAACATTATCCTCCCAATGTAATTTGAAAGAATATTATTGAATCAAATATATCAAAAGAAAAAACATCTAATTACATAGGCAAATGAGATGAAAAGCATTCTGGGAAGGCTGAAAATAATAAAGCTATTTTAACAGAAAACAAATAACTTTCCATCTCCTAACTCTGATGTGATACCACACCAATAGAAATCAGAAAAGACCTTAAAATGAAAGTTGGAGTCTTCAATTCCTTAATAATTCTTAAATGGGCAGACCTCTAGAAGGTGAAGAAGTGTAAAAAGAAAGGAAAAAAGCACAGATATTTCTGCTATTGGGTGTATAATTTTACCTTTATAAAGCCCATGTCACACTGAACCAACGGATGCAAAGAGGATGTAAAACTGACAAAAAACCTTGCCATCCGTTCGGAACTGCGATGTACTCACTGCCTCCGTTTGGCTTCCTCTCTATCCGTCCAGCATCTCTATATCCGTCCAGTTTATGGACGTTTCATCCGCTCCAAAAGTTTTGGGCTGCCTAAAACTTTTGTGCGGAAAATGTATCCAGTTCGTCCGTTTTGCATCCATTACACATCCGCTATATCCGCTAGGCATCCGCTACGCATCCGTGCAACTCCATCCACCCGGCCGTGGGGAGGAAGCGGAACGGACTCAGAACTGATGCAGAATGGATGCCTAGCGGATGCACAATGGAAACAAAGCATTTAAAATGGAAAAAACATTCGCAGAGGGGACCTATCTCAAATATTAAGGATGTCTAGAGGATGCCTAGAGGATGCCTAGCGGAAAATCTATACTGCCTATAAAAGGGGGGAGAAACTCGCCTGCATCTCACTTTCAGAACAGCAGCCCAGCGGTGCAGACCTCTGCAGCCTTCATCTGCCTCTTCCTCTTCAACAGCATCCAGTCATGTCCACCATGGATTGTAACAAAGTCCTTTCGGCAGCCACCATCGTTCTGCAACAGTGCGAAGCCATCTACAGGCTCTGTGAACACTACTGCGAGAAGAAAAGGAGCCACCCAAAAAGAGTCTGGGTCCGAAGATGGTTCACCAGGAGAGTGGAGGACGGACTGTACAACAAGCTGATGGTGGAGCTCAGGAGCAAAGACACTCGGGCATTCCAGAACTTCATGAGGATGCCACCAGCCATGTTTGACAAAGTTGTGCAGCGCCTGACACCCAGGTTGACCAAGGCAAACACCCGCTTCTGGCCCAGCCTGGAACCTGGGCTCAAGGTGGCACTCACTCTGCGCTACCTGGCCTCAGGGACCTCCTACAGGAGCATGCAGAACAGCTGGAGGGTGCCATCCAACACCATCAGCATTGTGGTCAGAGAAGTGGTGCAGGCCATCATCGAAGAATACAAGGAGGAGCTCCTCCAGTACCCCTCCACCAAAGAAGGATGGAAGAAAGTTGCAGAGCAGTGGTATCAGAAGTGGAACTTACCACACACCATTGGAGCCATAGATGGCAAGCACATGGCCTGCAAATCTCCAGCCAAGTCGGGGACCACTTATGCCAACTACAAGGGCTTCTTCAGCATCATCCTCTTTGCCATGGTCGATGCTGACTACAAGTTCATCTACATCGATGCTTCAGGCAATGGCTCATCTTCGGATGCCCAGGTATACAACACCAGTCACCTCAAGGAGGGGCTGGAACGCAACCTCATCGTGGGCTTCCCAGATCCAGAACCCCTGCCCAACGACACACAAGATGTGCCCTACTTCATCGTGGGGGATGATGATTTCTCCCTCACAACCTACATCATGAAGACCTACACCTCCAGACTCCTCACCCGTGAAGAGAGGATCTTCAACTACAGGCTGTCCAGGGCAAGGTGGGTGGTGGAGAACGCCTTTGGCATCCTGGCCAACAGGTTCCAGGTACTTCTCACCACCATGCAGCATTGCCCAGAAACCGTGAGGAGGATCATGGAAGCTTGCTGCATCCTGCACAATCTCATGCGCAATGGGGTCATGGAGCCTGGGGAATGGAGGCAAGGGCGAAACCTGATCGACACTGAGGATGTGCAAGGCCCCAACAGAGCCTCAAATGAAGCAAAGAAGCAGCGCAACCTCCTGAGACACTGGTGCAACTCCCCAGCTGGAGCAGTGGAGTGGCAAGACAGGATGGTAGATGCTTAATGGTAGATGCTTCCTTCAGCCTGTCTCATCACATGGATGAGATTGGGCCATGTATGTTTGGTTGGCCTACAATGAACAGGGTGTTTAATAAAGAGTTGTGTTTATGTTGACATGTGTGGATAATTATTACATTATTATTGATAATAAAGGGCCATAGGTGTGGCACCTGGGAGGGTGGACCATACAGTCCCACTATGCTTGCACTGGAGGTTTATCTATCCCACTGCTATCCTAACCCATCCCACAGCTATTACCCATTCCACAGGTATCCTAACTCATCCCAAAGCTATCCTTACCCATCCCACAAGCATGCAAAGCCTTAAACCATTTCTAAAAGTTTCCAGCAAGACTTTATTAAAAAAAAAGAAATGAAGCAAGTGTGTGAATCAAAAATGCACTTTATTAACAAGAAGCTATAAGACAAAAATGAGTCTCTGGCACTCCTCTTGGTCGCTCAGTCTCAGGGGTTAAAGGTGCAGTTGCTGTGGAGGTGGCTGGTGCTGGAGTGCTTGTCATCAGCTCCTCCAGAAGCAGAAGCAGCAGAAGCACCAGCCCCAGAAGAGCAAGCCCATGCTGCAGAAGCCCCAGCAGAACCAGAGTGAGGGCCAGGGGGCGGGATGGTAGCCCTGTCCCTCTTGCCAGGGCTGGCAGCAGATGGCTGAGGCTTGCTGTGCTTCCGCATGGTTGTGGGGTTGCTGGCTGGCAGGGAGGCTGGCACCAAGGCAGGCAGGAAGGCTGGCAGGGAGGCTGGCAGGAAGGCTGGCAGGGAGGCAGGCACCAAGGCTGGCAGGAAGGTTGGCAGGCAGGCTTGCAGGCAGCCAGGCACCAAGGCTGGCAGGCAGACATGAACCAAGGCTGGCAGGAAGGCAGGCAGGAAGGCAGGCAGCAAGGCAGGCAGGCAGACCGGCTGGCGGCAAGGCTGGCAGGGAGGCTGGCAGCAAGGCTGGCAGGGAGGCTGGC
>BLBF01000042.1:15194046-15204133 GCA_015471245.1 Laticauda colubrina | reverse complement strand
TTTTATTTTATTTTATTTTATTTTATTTTATTTTATTTTATTTTATTATTTTATTTTATTTTTTCTATTGTGTGCTCTTGTATTGTTGTGTCTGAAGTTGAAGTAGTCATTGACTGATAGGATGTTGTAGCAGATAATTTTGTGCACTATACTTAAAGCCCATGTCACACTGCACCAACGGATGGAAAGAAGATGTAAAACGGAGAAAAACACTTGCCATCCGTTGGTTAATGCGATGCTTCCATTCTACACTAACTGCCTCCGTTTTGCTTCCTCTCTATCCGTCCAGCATCCGTCTATTGACATTTCATCCACTCAAAAAGTTTTGAGCTGCTCAAAACTTTCTCAGCGAAAATGTATTCAACGCGTCCATTCTGCATCCGCTAGGCATACGGGGGACATCCATTTTGCATCTGTCGGCAGCTGTTATGTGTCCACTAAATCCGCTAGGCATCCACTGTGCATCCGTGCAACTCACATCCGCTCCAGCAGAAAGTGGACACAGGGAGGAAGCGGAACGGACGCAGAACGAATGCGCAGCGTTAGTAGCACAGACGGAGAAAGGATGAAAGCGGATGCAGCACGCAAAGAAAGCTTTTAAAATGGAAAAAACGTTCGCAGAGGGGACCTATCTTGGATATTAAGGATGTCTGGAGGATGCCTAGAGGATGCAAAAGGACACATAGGGGAAAACCTATATTGCCTATAAAAAGGGGGAGCAACTCACCTGGATCTTACTTTCAGACAAGCAGCCCTGCTGTGCAGACCTCTGCAGCCTTCATCTGCCTCTTGCTCTTCCACAGCATCCAGTCATCTCCACCTTAGATCGTAACAAACTCCTTTTGGTAGCCACCATCCTTCTGCAACAGTGCGAAGCCATCTACAGGCTCTGTGAACTCTACTACAGGAAGAAAAGGAGGGGGCCAAGAAGCGTCCGGGTCCGAAGATGGATCGGGAGAAGAGCAGAGTATGGACTGTACAACAAGCTGATGGTGGAGCTCAGGAACGAAGACCCTTGTGCATTCCAGAACTTCATGAGGATGCCTCCAGCCATGTTTGATGAAGTTGTGCAGCGGCTGACACCCAGGTTGACCAAGAAGAGCACCAACTTCCGGACCAGCATGGACCCTGGACTCAAGGTGGCACTGACTCTGCACCACCTGGCCTCAGGGACCACCTACAGGAGCATGCAGTATGGCTGGAGCGTGCCACACAACACCATCAGCTTTGTGGTCAGAGAAGTGGTGCAGGCCATCATCGAAGAAGACCTGGAGGAGCTCATACATGGATAGACACTGTGGATGTGCAAGGCCCCAACAGAGCCTCACATGAAGGGAAGAAGCAGCGCAACCTCCTGAAACACTGGTGCAACTCCCCAGCTGGAGCAGTGGAGTGGCAAGACAGGATGGTAGATGATTAATGGATGCTTCCTTCAGCCTGTCTCATCACACGGATGAGATCGGGCCATGTATGTTGGGTGGGCCTACAATGAACAGGGCATTTAATAAAGAGTTCTGTTTATGTTGACATGTGTGGATCAATGATTACATTAGTATTGATAATGAAGGGCCATAGGTGTGGCACCTGGGAGGGTGAATTGTACAGTCCCACTATGCTTGCACTGGAGGTTTATCTATCCCCACAGCTATCTTAACCCATCCCACAGATCTCCTAACCCATCCCACAGGTATCCCTGCCCATCCCACAGCTATTACCCATCCCAAAGGTATCCCTGTCCACCCCACTGCTATCCTTACCCATTCCACAAGCATGCAAAGGCTTAAACCATTTCTAAAAGTTTCCACCAAGACTTTATTTAATAAAATAAATGAGGCAAGTGTGTGAAGCAAAGATAATCTTTATTAATAACAAGCTGGAAAAGAAAAATGACCCAATCTCTGGCACTTTTATCGGCCACTCAGTGGTGTGCCCAGTCTCAGGGGTGAAGGGTCCAGGTGCTGTGGAGGTGGCTGCTGCTGGAGTGCTGGTCTGAAGCCCCACTGGGGTGCCTTGCCCCGAGAGGACAAGAGGTGATGGTGTGTTGAGGAAGCTCTCAGACAGCTGGCTCAGCCCCGTGATGTTGAGAGCTCCTTCCTCCATGCCATGAGGTGTCAGTCCCAATACCAATGACAGATGTTCTGAGGCTGGGCTTGGCTGTGGGGTGGAGGAAGGAGGAGTGTAGTGGGGCTTTCTGGTCTGCAACTGGGTGAGGACTGGCATGGGTGGCATTGGTGGCATGGGTGGCATCGGTGACGTGGGAGGCATCGGTGTCGTCGGTGGCATCAGTGGAACCGGTGGCAACAGTGGCGTCCAATGAGCCTGTGCCTGGACTGGGAAAGGCTGCTCCCTGTGCTGCTGGACCTCCTGGTAGCCGTAGCCCTGGTAGATGAGGTCCTGTGGAAAGCCTTGGAATGGGAGTGACATCACCTGGGGTGGAGAAGCAGACCTGGACTGAGTGGGAGCAGGTTCCTTTGGATCTGCAGGGTTGTGAAGCAGCTCAGTGATCCGGTCCTTCACCACCTGGTACTGGGGTTCCGCCATGTCCATGAGGGTCTGGTTGACATCGGTGAGGAAGGGCTTGCAGTTGGAGGATGAGGAGTCGGTGTGGACCAGCTGAGAGAGGAGATCTATGCTGCTCCGGATGGTGTCCCTGATCTCCAGCAGGACAGTGTGGCTCTGCCCCTTCTGCTGTCTGGCTCTCTGCCTTTCTGTGGAGGTGGAGCTGGGGGTGGATGTGGGTAGGACTATGGTGGAAGTGCCGTCTCCTTTCTCCCACTGTGCCAGAGAGTCCTCCATGCGCTCCACCACGGTTAAAACAACTGTCCGCAGGTTCTCTGCCATGGGATGCTCCACAGAAGAGAGTGCTCCTGGAGACAAGAGCTGACTCTCGGCCGGAAGAGGACTGGCTCTCAGCAGGCTGCCAGAGAGAGAGGGTTGTGAGAGGGGCTGCTCCTCGGTGGCGGATCTCACCCTCCAGGAAGCTGCACCTGGCCATGACGTAGGTCTCTCTGTCTGTCAGCTTGACCGTGGCCTGGCCAGATTTCTTGAGGTGCAGCTTCCCGTACCAGGTGTGCATGTGCTTCTACCAGCCAAGGAGCACCTCCGAAGTGTAGCCCAGACTGTCCACCTTCTCTCTCCAAGCAGCCTGCTTCCTTCTGGTGTCCCTGTAGAGCCTGTGTCCCTTCCGCCATCGATAGTCATTCTCTCTCAGCCACTCCAGCCGCTCATCCTCGTGTTCCTCCTCAATGGAGTATTGCCTCCTCTCCCATTCTCGCATATGCCTCTTCCTCCCTTTGGCAGGACCAGATGGGCCCTCAGCAGAGGGGCTTCCAGGTTGTAGGGGCTGCTCCTCCACACCACCACCACCACCAGCAGCAGCAGCAGCAGCAGCAGCACCAGCAGGATCATCATCATCAGCAGCAGCAGCAGCAGCAGCACCAACACCACCAGCAGGACCAGGATCAGAAGCAGCAGAGTAAGCACCAGCAGCGCCAGAAGCACCAGGAGCACCAGCAGGACCAGGAGAACGAGCAGGACCAGGAGCACGAGCAGGACCAGGAGCACGAGCAAGACCAGGAGCAAGAGCAGGACGAGCAGGACCAGCAGGACCAGCAGGACCAGCAGGACCAGCAGGACGAGGAGCAGCTACAGCAGAGTAAGCACCAGCAGAAGCACCCCCACCAGAAGCAGCAACATCAGCTCCTCCAGAAGCAGCATCAGCAGAAGCCCCAGTACCAGGAGCAGCATCAGCAGAGTAAGCACGAGCAGAAACACCACCGCCAGAAGCAGCATCAGCAGAGTAAGCACGAGCAGAAGTACCACCACCATAACCCCCAGCCCCAGAAGAGCGAGCCCGTGCTGCAGAAGCGCCAGCAGAAGCAGAGTGAGGGCCAGGGGGTGGGAGGGTGGCCATGTCACTCTTGCCAGGGCTGGCAGCTGATGGCTGAGGCTTTCTCTTCTTCCCCATGATTGTGGCGTTGCTGGCTGGCAGCAAGGCTGGCTGGCAGGCAGGCAGGTAGGCTGGCAGGAAGGCAGGCACCAAGGCTGTCAGGCAGACTTGAAGGCAGGCTGGCAGGCTGGCAGGCTGGCAGGCAGGCAGCAAGGCTGGCAGGCAGGCTGGCAGGGAACCTGGCAGGGAGGCTTTCAGGATGGCAGGCAGCAAGACTGGCAGCAAGGCTGGCAGGGAGGCATGCAGGACAGGCTGGCAATGCACTCAATGTGTCTGGAAGCAGGTCTTTCCTCTGAATGGTGACCTGCTTGGGAGCTGCCTCCCTTTATATCCGCAGGGCTGATGCAATGCGTCCTCCCCGCATGCGCAGAAAACGCTAGGCATCCGCTAGGCTTCCACTAGGCATCCGCTTCATCTGCTCGGCATCCGCTGTGCATCTGCTTCATCCACTTGGCGTCCGTTCTGCATCTGCTGTATCCATTCTGTGTCTGCTTTGCTGCAGTCCCCTGGAAGCCTTGCAGATGTGCCATCCACTCCCATCCGCTTCCATCTGCTAGGCTTCCATGGAGCATCTGCTTTTCATTCGCCCTGCGTCCTCCCCCCGTCTGTTCCTTTCCGTGTTATCCTCTCTGGTTATGCAAATTTTTGCCCCTTTTGAAAGCGTATAACAATGGATGGAACATTTTTATCATCCGCTGTGTCCTTTTTACTAACGTTTTGCATCCGTCGGCCAGTGTGACAGGGCCTAAAGTCCAACTGTAAGGGGTGTAGTTCAAGACTGTTCAAGCCCAAAATTTCAAGTCTGGTGAGACAGGGTATTCTGTTGCGAGCAGAGCAGCGTAGCAATCTTCTCATGAAAGACTTCTGGACTCGCTCAATTGTATTAATGTATGATATACAGTGTGGATTCCAAACAGATGAGCTGTATTTGTGTATTGGTCTAGCAAAGCTTTTGTATGTCCTAGTTAGCAATACAACATTTCCAGAGGAGAAGCTCAATCAGATTAAATTTACAACTCTTAATGCCTTTTTGGCAATGCTGTTATAGTGAGCTCTGGTGCTAAGACAGCCTCCTGCAGCCCTCTGCCAGTCCCAACTGTTTCCAAGGTGGCTTTATGGGCCAGATCTAAGCACCCCACACTGGATCTGTCCCATGGGACTTGAGTTTAACATCCCTCCTCATGTTAATTATATTGTTTGGCTCAATGCTTTATGGAGTGAAGATTTGCTTGTGATAGGCAATGTACCCTTAAATATCTGTCAGATCATTTAGTAAAGATTAAATGAAGGAGAGTAGAAAAAGAACAATGTGACTGAAGCTTCTGGAAGTATCTAAAATGGGCAGATCAGTTGCTTTTTACTTAGGTTTGGTTCAAATTGATCTGTTAAGTAATTACTTCAGATGCTTTGATGTAGAAATGTGTTAAGCCCATGTCCCACTGCACCAACGGATGCAAAGAAGATGTAAAACGGACAAAAAAGCTTGCCATCCATTGGAAAACGTGATGCATCCATTGTGTACTCACTGCATACGTGTTTCATGTGCTCTATCTGTCGAGCATCCGTCCACTGCGATTTCATCTGCGAAAGAAGTTTTGAGCTGCCAAAAACTTTTTCAGTGGATGAACTTTCCGCCACGTACGATGTACATCTGCGACACATACAGGCAACAAACATTCTCCATCCATTGTCATCCGTTAAACGTCTGCTGTATCCTCTCTGCATCATCTGAACATCCTCGCAACTCACATACGCTGCAGCTGAAAACGGAAAGAGGGAAGAAGCGAAAGGTACACGGAACATCTACACAGTGTTAGTAGCACAGAAATAGAAAGGATGTAAGCAGATGCATCTCGTATATAAAAGATTAAAATGGACAAAACATTTGTATATGGGACGTATCTTGGATATTTAAGATGTCTGGAGTATTCCTAGAGTATGTGGATGGACACCTAGCAGAAAACCAATATTTTCTATAAAAAGGGAGAGGAAATCACCTGGATCTCAGTATGAGTCCAGCAGCCATGGTGTACAGACCTCTTCACCCTTGGTCTTGCTCTTCCACATCATCCATTGATCTCCACCATGGATCATAACACAGTTGTTATGGTAGCTGCGATCAATCAACACCAGAACCAAGCCCTGTTGTTGACTGTTTCACCTTTTCTACGCAAGGAGAAGGAGACGTCCAAGAGCTGTGTGGGTCTGACGATGGATCGGGAGAAGAGTGGAGTTTGGGCTGTATGACCAGTTGATGGTGGAACTGAGGAATGAAGACCCTCATGCATTCCAGCACTTCATGAGGATGCCACTTCATGAGGATGTTTGACGAAATTGTAGAGCGTCTGAGACCCAGGTTGACCAAGCCTAGCACCAACTTCTGTCGCAACCTGGACCCTGGAATGAAGGTGGCACTGACTCTGCAGCACCTGGCCTCTGGAACCACATACAGAAACATGCAGTATGCCTGGAGAGTGCCACACAGCAGCATCAGCAAAGTGTCACAGCAGAGGTGCAGGCCATCATCAAAGAATACGTGGAGGAGCTCCTCCAGTATCCCACCACTGAAGAAGGCTGGAGGAAAGTTGCAGAACAGTGGTATCAGAGGTGGGACTTTCTCCACACCGTTGGAGCCATAGATGGGAAGCACGTGGCCTGCAAAGCTCCAGCCAACTCAGGGTCCTCTTATTACAACTACAAGGGCTTCTTCAGTATCATCCTCTTTGCCATGGTCGATGCTGACTACAAGTTCATGTACATCGATGCTTCAGGCAACGGGTCAGATTCAGATGCCCAGGTATACAACACCAGTGACCTCAAGGATGGGCTGGAATGCAACCTCATCATGGGTTTTCCAGATCCAGACCCCCTACCCAATGACACACAAGATGTGCCCTACTTCATCGTTGGTGATGATGCCTTCTTCCTCAGAACCTACCTCATGAAGCCCTACACTTCCAGATACCTCACCCGTGAAGAGAGGATCTTCAACCACAGGCTCTCCAGGGCAAGACGGGTGGTGGAGAACGCCATTGGCATCCTGACCAACAGGTTCAAGATACTTCTCACCACCATGCAGCATCACCCAGGGACCGTAAGGAGGATTGTGGAAGCTTGCTGCATCCTGCACAATCTCATGCGCACCCACTACCCAGTGTTGCAGAACAGGCTTGTGGACCATCAACAAGGGAATGGGGACATGGAACCTGGTAAATGGAGGAAAGGAGTAAACCTCATAGACACTGTGGATGTACAAGGCCCCAACAGAGCTAAATGTGAAGGGAAGAAGCAGCGCAACCTCCTGAAACACTGGTGCAACTCCCCAGCTGGAGCAGTGGAGTGGCAAGACAGGATGGTAGATGGTTAATGGATGCTTCCTTGAGCCTGTCTCATAACACTGATGAGATTGTGCCATGTATGTTGAGTGGCCCTACAATGAATAGGGCATTAATAAAGAGCTTTATTTATTTTGAAATGTGTTGATCAATGAATAAATTGTTATTGACAAAAAAGGTCCATATGTGTGGCAGCTGGGTGGGTGGACCATACAGTCCCACTATGCTTGCACTGGAGTTTTACCTATCCCACAACTATCCTTAGCCATCCCACAAGCATGCAAAGGTTTAGCCATTTTTTAAAAGTTTTCACCAACACTTCATGAAGTAAATAAAATGAACCAAATGTGTGAAGCAAATATAACCTTTATAAATAACTGTCTTAAGTAAACTGTATCACTTTATTAAAAAAGCAAAATGAACCAAGTAAAGTGTCTTAAGCAAAGTTAAAGTGAACAGGTAACAACTCAGTCTCTGGCACTATTCTCAGTCACTCTGAGGCATGTCCATGGTCTCAGCTGTCGAGCAGCCAGGGACTGTGGAGGTGGCTGTGGCTGGAGTGCTGGTCTGAGGCGCCATTGGGGTGCTTGGCCCCGAGAGTACAACAGGGGATGGTGTGTTCAGGAAGCTCTCAGAGAGCTGACTCAGTCCCGTGAGGTTGAGAGGCCCTTCATCAAGGACCTGGGATGTTAGGCCCAAGACTGATGAGAGATTGTCCATTGATGGGCTTGGCTGTGGGGTGGAGGAAGGAGTGTAGTGGGGCTGTCTGGTCTGCAGCTGGGCGAGGTGAGGCATCTGTGGCATACGATGAACCTGCGCCTTGACTGGGAAGGGCTGCCTCTGCTGTGGGAGGTCCTGGTACTCATAGCCTTGGTAGGTGAGGGGCTGTTGAAAGCCGTGGAAAGGCTGTGAAATCACCTGGGGTGGAGGAGCAGACCTGGACTGGGTCGGAGCAGGTTCAGCTGGGCTTTGAGGGTTGTGCAGAAGTGTTGTGAACTTCTGCTTCATCACCTGGTACTGGGCCTCAGGCAGGTCCATGAGGGGCTGGCTCACGTATGTGATGAAGGGCTTGCGGTTCGAGGATGGTATGTCGCTGTGGACCAGCTGAGAGAGAAGATCTGTGCTGGTTTTGATTGTGTCCCTTATCTCCAACAGGACAGTGTGGCTCTGGCCCTCTAGTCTGCCTATGCCTCTCTGCCTGCTTTCTGTGGAGGTGGAGCTGAGGTGGGGGTGGGTTGGTCTCTGTTGGCTGCCACTTCTTCCTCCATTTGTAACAGGGGATCCTCCACGTTCTCTGGCATGGGGAGTGCAGCTGTCAGGGGGGTCTCTGCAATGGGGCCCTCTGAAGACACCTGCCTGAACAGGCTAGCTGGCTCCTGGCTGGAAGAGGACTGGCTGTCTGTGGGCTGTCTGAGGGAGAGACAAAGGGGGCTGCTCCTTGGTGGCGGACCTCATCCTCCAGGAAGCTGCACTTGGCCATGACATACATCTCCCGGTCAGTGAGCTTAACAGCGGCCTGCCCAGATTTCTTCAGGTGTAACTTGCAATACGAGGTGTGCATGTGCTTCCACCATCCAAGGAGTAGGTCTGAAGTGTAGCCCAGGCTCTCTGCTTTGTCTCTCCAAGCTGCCTGTTTCTTCTTGGTGTCGTGAAAGAGTCTGTGGCCCTTTCTCCAGAGGTACTCGTTCTCTCTCAGCCATTCCAGCACCTCCTCCTCATGCTCCTCGGAAAGGGTGTACTTTTTCCTCTCTCCCTTCTCCTTCCCTTGCCTCTTCCTCCCTCTGGCAGGGGCTTGAGCAGCAGGGCCTTCAGGGGCTTGAGCAGCAGGGCTTTGAGGGCCTTGGGGTAGGTCCATCAAAGCAGCAGCACCAGCAGCAGCAGCAGCAGTAGCAAGAGAAGCACCAGCAGCACCAGCACCAGCAGCAGGAGAAGCACCAGCAGCACCAACAGCACCAGCACCAGCACCACAAGCAGCAGCAGAAGCACCAGCATCTTCAGAGTCAGTGCCAGGGGGTGGGATGGTGGTTCTGTCCTTCTTGCCAGGGATGGAAGGAGTAGGCACAGGCTTCCTCTTCTTCCCTGACTGACGAACCATGGTGTTATTCAAAGATGTCTGTGGGAGCAGGTCTTTCCTCTGAATGCTGACTGCTTGCGTGCTGCATCCTTTTATATCCACGGAGCTGATGCAATTCATCCTCCCCACATGTGTAGTGAATGCTTTGCATCCGCTATGCATCTGCTACGCATCCGCTATGCATCCTATAGGCGTTCATGATGCATCCACTGTGTCCTTTTTGCATACGTTTTGCATCCGTCAGCCAGTGGGACCTAGCCTTTACTTATTTGACTATGTGAATGTTGTTCCATGTTGAATTAAGTTTGTAATCTTTTGATCCTATATTTGCCTGTTTTAACCTGTAACAGGAATTGTATTTCAGTGAAGGGGGGGAGGAGTGGGAGACAGAAAAGTCTTTTTTGCCCTAGAGAATAATTTAAAGATAAATATTGTGCACTTGTTACCCTAAGAAGATATGCATTCCCTGGGAAGTTTGATGTTGTACTTCAAAAACTCTCCCTAAGACTGGTAATTGTTAAGCTAATGAGTTTGTTAGGGATAACATTGTTTACCCTAACTGGTTTAGGTGAAATAATAACTATGAATCATAGTTAGTGTATGTTAGAGTGTATGCAGCTTTAACTGTGAAATAGCAATTAAAGGAGTGGTTAAGAAAACAATATAAAAGTAGCAAGACTACGGCTTGCTCACTCTCTCTGGCTTTGATGATCCCTGATAACTGCTTGG
>BLBF01000042.1:15145547-15193646 GCA_015471245.1 Laticauda colubrina | reverse complement strand
AGTTTGACACCCTTGCTCTAAATAATGGAGGAAATATTATAGGAGGTTGTTTCCTCAGTGCAAATATTTTTACAGCTGCTCTGGAATGAGAGTAAAATCAGTATTCCTTCAGTCTTTCTGTTCCATACAAACTCCCCCACAGAAACACATACACAGAGATGGCATGTTAATTCTAATCATTTTACTTGTCTGTATCTTATTTTCCACATGGTGAAAGCAAGGTCTCCAGGCAATTCAGAAGCACAGACTAGAGAAGATTCTTCAGACAAGCTTACTCGTCTGTTTTTTATTATTATTATTAATAGAACAGAAAATATGTACATTTTAAAATCTTTTCAAACTTGGCATACTCATTAAAGGCTAGGTCCCACTGGCCAACGGATGCAAAACGTATGCAAAAAGGACACAGTGGACAAGCAAAATTTTGGGGGTGCTCCATCCATTGTCATCCGCTCCAAAAAGTGGCAAAAATTTGCATAAACAGAACAGAAAAGAAAGGAAAAGAACGGACGTGGGTAGTATGTAGTGGAGATGTTAAACGGATGTTCATAGGAAGCCTAGAGGATGTATACAGGATGCAAACCGTTCACTGCTCATCCTTTCTATTTCTATGCTACTAATGCTGTGTAGACGTTCCGTGTACCTTTTGTTTCCTCCCTCTTTCCGTTTTCAGCTGCAGCGGATTTGAGTTGAGGGGATGTCCAGAGGATGCAGAGAGGATACAGCGGACATTTAATGGATGATAAATGGACATAGAACATTTGTTGCTCGTATGTCACAGATTTACATCATACACAGCAGAAAGTTCATCCGTTCAAAAAGTTTTGTGCAGCTCAAAACTTCTTGAGCTGATGCAATCTCAGTGGACGGATGCTCGATGGATAGAGCATATGAAACACATATGCAATGAGTGCACAACAGATGCATAGAGTTTTCCAATGTTTTTTTACGTTTTACATCATCTTTGCATCCGTTGGTGCAGTGGGACAGAGGCTTTAGACATGCAAATGACCAGCAATTAGCGAGGGAGAAGTACAACAAATTCCAATCTTTGTGATCCTCCAGCTGCTACCTTTGTATGATATTCTACCTTCTCAATGGCATTTCATCTGGTTGACCATTGTCATCTATACAGTTTTATTTAATGAATTTAAAAGACTATCACATCGAATGTGGTATTATGAAAGAAGGATGGATGAAGCTGTTGATTTTGCTTTATTCAAATGTTTAAAATCACAAATCATTTTTTTTTCCTTTACAAGAAGGAAGCTGTGAAATTTGGTAAGTACCTATGTCATGTGACAGAAGGTGAGATTATTAAATCATTGGAAAAATAATCCATATTACTTCGTTAAATGACACTGAGACAAGTTTGACTCCTGGTAACTGTAAACAGACAAAATGTTTGCCATCTTGACCTGTCTTTTGTAATAAGTCATAGTTCTTCCGAGCACATTCCAACAATCCCTTTATTCCTATTCATCCACTTTGTCTGATGTCTTCCTCTTGTTTTTATTTCCCTCAAGCTTGCTAAATCCAATACTTTTTTCCACCAGTGCATTGCATTATATAACTCATCACATCACCTGTCCAAGATATGTAAGTTTCTCCTTGATGATCATGACCTTAAGACAATAATCAGGCCACCTGGGTCGAAGTCTAATTAAATGGTTACTTTTGCAGTTCATGCTAGCTCATCTCCATAATAGGAAGCCATCTATTATTCCTCCCATTGTTTCTCAGGGTGCAGTTTTCATAGCTGTATATTATCAGCCATGGAAACTGGAATTATTATCAGCTATTCCAAAACTGGAAATTCCAGTTTTAACTATTCTACTGATATTTGAGGTCTTTAACCCATGATGATCTTTTCAAAATTTGCCACTATTGTCTGTAGGTAGACAAAGTCAATAAATGGGCATATCAAGGATTCTAGAAATAATCTTTATTGCCGTAGGGAAGAATCACAAAATCTTGAAAGTCTGTTTCCTCCATCTAAATAATCCATACCAGTGGTTCTCAACCTTTTCTTCACCAAAGACTCCCTTAAAATACTTTTTGTAGCCATGAACCATGGCCACAGACCACCAAGATTTAACTCAGGATTTCAATCGTAACATTATTTCAAACATTCAAAGACCCTCTATGACATCATGACCCTCAAAGGTTCTATGGACCACAGGTTGAGAACCACTGATCAAACCAAGAAGAAATTATTTTACTTTCTCATGCTTTCCTCTTTTTTTAATATCTACCTTCTTAATAGTTCTCATGCTTTCCCTGTTTCCAAAGCCAGGTCTACATTCCTTTACACTTTCCTGCTTAAAATTACTCTTCTACAGATTAACAAGGCTGGAAGGGATCTTGTAGGTCATCTAGTCCAATCCCCCAACCAAGCAGTCCATTTTTTGACAAATGTCAGTCCAGTCTCTTCTTGAAAGCCTCCAGTGATGAAGCTCCCACAACTTCTGAGGGCAAGCTGTTTCATGGGTTGATTGTTCCCACTGTCAGAAAGTTTCTCCTTATTTCCAGGTTAAATCTCTTTTTGTTCAGTTTCCATCCATTATTCCTTGTCTAACCTTCAGATGCCTTGGAAAATAGCTTGATCCCTTCTTGTCTGTGGCAGCCCCTCAAATATTGGAACACTGCTATCATGTCTCCCCTGGTCCTTCTCTTCACGAGACTTAGCCAAGCCCTTCTCCTAATTGTTTCACTATTGTTCTTGAGCACCAAACCACCCCGGAACAGCATGTCTAGAGAAGCTTCAGTGTGATATAGAGAGGGAGTGGAATATTTTGAAACTCACCAGAACATTTTGCTCCTCAAACTATGAGTTTGGAAATATTTATATTCTTTTATCTGCTAACATTTTTGATGGAGATATCCACCTTGATCTTTTCTTGCTTGATATTGAAACTCATCTCAGACTTCATTACATCTCCTATCCCTTCCACAGTCCTCAAATTAAATGTGCTTCTCATACTGCTCTACATTTGATGTTCCCCAGCTAGAATATTATATCACGTCTCTTTATTTTTTTAAAAAAATAACTCAGATATTTGATGTCAGGGCCTCTTTGTCTTCCTGCAAATATTCCAGCTAACTGGGTTGCACTTCTCCATCATTTTTTTAAAAAATATGTATCTGATGTTAAAATTTTGATGTTATCAGTGATATCCATATTAGAGCTTGTCTTTGTGTTGCCTAAAGCAGGTTTGGGCAATGAGAGCAACTATAATAAATAACATTTTTATGAGGTCACCATGCAAATGGCACAATTATTACTGACATCACGATGTCTGATACAAAGTTATAAGTTCAGTTATGTGTGCTATAATTTTCCCATGTGATTATCTATGGTCCCAATCACCATCAGTAGCATTATGTCATTAAATGATTCTGCATTTAGTTAAATTCTAGAATTCACTAAAGACATCTTTAAATTCACTAAAGACATCCTTTCCCCACATCTATATTAGGACAAAGTACAACTTTGATGTTCGCTAGATATCCTCTAATTTTAATTGGCCTGATTCTATTTATTGGATTCCACCCAAAAATGTCCCTTTTGATTGTCGCTGACACTTTGTATCTTTGCATGGACTCATGGCTCAAAAGGCATACTATTGTATATAATCATTAGATTTAAAGTGATCTATTTCAGTCATTTATCCCTAAAATATCCATTTGGAACATTTCATTTCCATTCTGACAATTCCATTCTACTTGGTTCATGCTTTTCATGTTCCAGATTTTGATTTACATTGAAATGTAAATGCATTTACATTTACAGTTTACATTAAAAGTTGCACTCACTTGATTCAAATATTAACAAAATTAGTCCTGCCTAGAAGGACTAATTTTTTTTCCATGCATTTTTAAAAATGTTGTATATGTGTAAAAAATCACACAAAGGAAATTCTCAACCATCTCAATTTCTATCTCATACAGAATTATCCAATTGATTGAAAAATTATCTTGAATTGTGGGAGGTGGGATAAAGGTCATTTTGAGAAACAGAAAGTTGATGTTTATAATGCAGTCCCAATTCTCTGTCATCCAGGTCATGGTTGTCCCAAAGGTATTTTTCTTTTCAAGAGGCAACTAAACTTTCTGTTTTTTCTTTGAAGACATTTCACTTCTCATCCAAGAAGCTTCTTCAAAGATGCTTTGAAGAGAAGCTTCTCTTCTTGGATGAGAAGCGAAACGTCTTCAAAGAAAAACCAGAAAGTTTAGTTGCCTCTTGAAAAAAAAAAAAGACCTTTGGGATCCCAATATGTACCTTTCCCTCAAATAAGAAGCATTGATTTCAATGATCTGATTCCATAGAAAGAAAACTTTTTGATGTAGGGTTTAAAGTACCAGGCAAGAAACCAGGAGACTTTGAGTTCTAGCATTGCCTTAGATATGAACTCAGCTGGTGGTCTTTGGATAAATTGGTCTCCTTCAACCCTAGGGAGAAGGCAATGGCAAAACACTTCCAAAAATGATATAGATAATAGATAATCAGAGTTGGCAGGGACCTTATAGACCGTCTAGTCCAATCCCCCATGCAAGCAGGAGACCCTATACCATTTCTGACAAATGGCAATCACATATTTTCTTAAAGATCTCAAGTGAAGGTGCTCCCACAACTTCTGAGGGCAAACTGTTCCATTGGTTGATTGTTCTCACTGTCAGAAAGTTTCTCCTTATTTCCAGGTTAAATTTCTCCTTGTTCAGTTTTCATCCATTATTCATTGTCTGGCCTCCAGGCACTTTAGAAAATAGATTGACCCCCCCAAAAGCACAAAAGAAAATGAAAACACCCTCTAGATGAGAAGTAGCTTTATCTTCTTTAATAACACTAGTAGGATCAGGCCACAACAGTCACAGCTGCATGACTTAAGCCCTATTCCTTTAAGCCATGTCACACTGCACCAATGGATGGAAAGAGGATGTAAAATGGAGAGAAACGATTGCCATCCATTAGTTAACATGATGCATCCATTCTGTAATCACTGCGTCCATTTTGCTTCCTCTCTATCCATCCAGCATCCGTCGACTGAGGTTCCATCTGCTCAAAAAGTTTTGAGCTGATCAAAACTTTCTGAGCAGAAAATGTATCCAACGCGTCCGTTCGACATCCGCAAGGCATACAGGAAACATCTGTTCTGCATCCGTCGGCATCCGTCACGTTTCCACTCTATCCGCTAGGCATCCGCTGTGCATCCATGCAACTTGCATCCACTCCAGCGGAAAGCGGACACAGGGAGGAAGCGGAACGGACGCAGAACGGATGCGTAGCATTAGTAGCACGGACAGAGAAAGGATGAAAGCGGATGCAGCTCGCAAACAAAGCATTTAAAACGGAAAAAACGTTCGAAGAGGGGACCTATCTTGGATATTAAGGATGTCTAGAGGATGCCTAGAGGATGCAAAAGGACACATAGTGGAAAACCTATATTGCCTATAAAAAGGGGGAGCAACTCACCTGGATCTCACTTTCAGATGAGCAGCCCTGCTGTGCAGACCTCTGCAGCCTTCATCTTGCTCTTGCTCTTCCACAGCATCCAGTCATGTCCACCTTGGATCGTAACAAACTCCTTTTGGTAGCCACCATCATTCTGCAACAGTGCGAAGCCATCTACAGGCTCTTTCAATTGTTCTACGGGAAGAAAAGGAGGCGGCCAAGAAGCATCTGTGTCCGAAGATGGATCAGGAGAAGAGCAGAGTACGGACTGTACAACAAGCTGATGGTGGAGCTGAGGAACGAAGACCCTCGTGCATTCCAGAATTTCATGAGGATGCCTCCAGCCATGTTTGATGAAGTTGTGCAACGGCTGACACCCAGGTTGACCAAGCAAAGCACCAACCTCTGGCCCAGCCTGGACCCTGGGCTCAAGGTGGCACTGACTCTGCACCACCTGGCCTCAGGGACCACCTACAAGAGCATGCAGTACAGCTGGAGGGTGCCACACAACACCATTAGCATTGTGGTCAGAGAAGTGGTGCAGGCCATCATCGAAGAATACCTGGAGGAGCTCCTCCAGTGCCCCTCCACTGAAGAAGGATGGAAGAAAGTTGCAGAGCGGTGATATCAGAAGTGGAATTTCCCACACACCGTTGGAGCCATAGATGGCAAGCATGTGGCTTGCAAAGCTCCAGCCAAGTCGGGGTCCACTTATTTCAACTACTAGGGCTTCTTCAGCATCGTCCTCTTCGCCATGGTTGATGCTGACTACAAGTTCATGTACATCGATGCTTCAGGCAACGGGTCAGCTTCAGATGCCCAGGTATACAACGCCAGTGACCTCAAGGATGGGCTGGAATGCAACCTTATCATGGGTTTCCCAGATCCAGACCCCCTGCCAATGACACGCAAGATGTGCCCTACTTCATCGTGGGGGATGACACCTTCTCCCTCAGAACCTACCTCATGAAGCCCTACACCTCCAGATGCCTCACCCGTGAAGAGAGGATCTTCAACTACAGGCTGTCCAGGGCAAGGCGGGTGGTGGAGAACGCCTTTGGCATCCTGGCCAACAGGTTCCAGGTACTTCTCACCACCATGCAGCATCGCCCAGAGACCGTGAGGAGGATCGTGGAAGCTTGCTGCATCCTGCACAATCTCATGCGCACCCGCTACCCAGTCTTGCGGAACAGGCTCGTGGACCTCCAACAAGGCAATGGGGACATGGAGCCTGGGGAATGGAGGCAAGGGAGAAACCTGATAGACACTGAGGATGTGCAAGGCCCCAACAGAGCCTCATGTGAAAGGAAGAAGCACCGCAACCTCCTGAAACACTGGTGCAACTCCCCAGCTGGAGCGGTGGAGTGGCAAGACAGGATGATAGATGCTTAATGGATGCTTCCTTCAGCCTGTCTCATCACATGGGTGAGATTGGGTCATGTATGTTGGGTGGGCCTACAATGAACAATGCATTTAATTAAGAGTTGTGTTTATGTTGACATGTGTGGATCAATGCTTACATTGTTATTGATAATGAAGGGTCAAAGGTGTGGCACCTGTGAGGGTGGACCATACAGTCCCATTATGCTTGCACTGGAGGTTTATCTATCCCATAGCTATCTTAACCCATCCCCACAGGTATCCTAACCCTTCCCAAAGGTATCCCTGCCCATCCCACAGCTATCTTAACCCATCCCAAAGGTATCCCTGACCATCCCACTGCTATCCTTACCCATCTCACAAGCATGCAAAGGCTTAAGTCATTTCTAAAAGTTTCCACCAAGACTTTATTTACAAAAATAAATGAAGCAAGTGTGTGAAGCAAAGTTAATCTTTATTAATAACAAGCTGTAAATAAAAAATGACCCAAGTCAAGTGTCCAAATAAAGTCTACAGGTAGCCACCCAGTCTCTGGCACTCTTATCAGTCACTCAGAGGTGTGCCCAGTCTCAGGGGTGAAGGGTCCAGGTGCTGTGGAGGTGGCTGCTGCTGGAGTGCTGATCTGAAGCGCCACTGGGGTGGCAGCAAGGCTGGCAGGCAGGCAGGCAGGCAGTCGATGTGTCTGGAAGCAGGTCTTTCCTCTGATTGGTGACCTGCTTGGGAGCTGCTTCCCTTTATATCCGCAGGGCTGATGCAATGCATCCTCCCCGCATACGCATTGAACGCTAGGCATCCGCTAGGCATCCACTAGGCTTCCGCTAGGCTTCCACTCTGCATCCGCTTCATCCGCTCAGCATCTGTTCATCTGCTTCATCCGCTCGGCGTCCGCTCTGCATCCGCTGTATCCGTTCCGTGTCCGCTTTGTTGAGGTCCCCCGGAAGCCTTGTGGATGTGCCATCCGCTCCCATCCACTTCCATCCGCTAGGCCTCCGTGGAGCATCCGCTTTCCATCCACCCTGCGTCCTCCCCCGTCCATTCCTTTTCTTGTTGTCTGCTCTGGTTATGCAAATTTTTGCCCCTTTTGAGAGTGGATAACAACGGATGGAATATTTTTCTCATCCGCTGTGTCCTTTTTACAAACGTTTTGCATCCGGCGGCCAGTGTGACAGGGCCTTTATTTTCAATGTGTCACATATGAAAAAGGGGCTAAGTTTTAATTGTGTGGTTGTATCTGCAATATTGACATTTTTTGACCTCTCCTCTGCATACACCCCTGATTGGGAAAATGTATTTCCTTGCTTCTCTAGATGAACGAATTTGCATTCTATATGCATGAGGTTTAAAATTAGAACAGTTACAAATTTAAACCAATATATTGCAAAAAATGTTAATAGTAAACAGACTAAAATAAAATAATAAAAACCCTCCACTAAATGGAACAGTTTTGAAAGCACTTGGGGTTTGCTTGCTACAGTGCTATTCTTAATGTATTAATCCCCTTCCCTATCCATTAGGACAATGCATTACTCAAAATATATCTAGTCCTTTGTCTTGTTTTTCATTTCTTCTTTGAAACCAGGCTAAGATATGGGCATAGCTTAATAAGAAAAATAAATCCCGTATATAATTGTTTAGGAAGGAAAGAAAAGAAAATGGCTCCCTTTATGGGACCACTCAGGAGCACTTTGGAGTAACCTAGAACAGCTCAAAAGAAGCCACCTTATCTCCCTCTCCTGCTTTTTTTTCCACCAGAATGGGAAGAGAAAGTAAATGTTATGTATGCAGTCATACTGATATTCATACATTCATATACATATATGGGGGACATGGTGGCTCAATGGGTAAAATACTGAGTTTGTCGATCGAAAGGTCAGCAGTTCAGCAGTTCAAATCCCTAGTGCTGTGTAACGGGGTGAGCTCCCATTACTTGTCCCAGCTTCTGCCAACTTAGCAGTTCAAAAGCATGTTAAAAATGCAAGTAGAAAAATAGGGACCATCTTTGGTGGGAAGGTAATAACGTTCTGTGCACCTTTGGCATTTAGTCATGATGGCCACATGACCATGGAGACGTCTTCGGACAGCGCTGGCTCTTCGGCTTTGTAACAGAGATGAACACTGCCCCCTAGAGTCGGGAAGGACTAGCACATATGTGTGAAGGGCAACATTCCCTTTACCTATTCATATATGGACCTTTTTGTTTTTTAATTTTTGATTTTTAATTTTTAAAAATGTTTTAGTTCATTGAAGCACTGTGACATATTTAGGGTCCCCCCCACTTTACTGTGTTATCCCTACGTAGTGTAGATATTTTTCTGCTACATTTCCCCATTTCATATCAAAGCACATCCATACATCTGACCAAGGCAGATTTGAAATTCCAAAATTTTGGAATGTGTTGCCATCTACTCTTTATAAATAGATGGACAAACATAAACAGAATAACAGAGTTGAAAGGGACCTTGGAGGTCTTCTAGTCCAACCCCCTGTTCAAGCAGGAGACCCTATCCCATTTCTTTTTTAAAACCTTCAGTGTTGGAGCACCACCAACTTCTGGAGGCAAGTAGTTCCACTGATTAATTGTTCTAACCATCAAGAAATTTATCTTCAGTTCTGGGTTGGTTCTCTCCTTGCTAGTCTCTACTCCACTCCTACTGTAGCTGGAAATTTCACCACACCTCAGATGTAATAGAAGGTGTAAAATGATTTGCCAAATTCTACTATAGTAGTAAAACACTGGATATTTGAAGGAATTCGAAACAGTAAAATGCTGAGATGTTGAAGGAAAGCCCACTGCTGCATAAAATGCTTGCAGTCAAGTAATCCTCAACTTACAACCACAAGTGAGTCCTAAATTTCTGTTGCTAAGTGAGATAGTTGTTAAGTGAATTTTTCTCCATTTTATGACCTTTCTTGCTTCAGTTGTTCAGTGAATTTGTGAAAATGTAGTAAAATCATATGACCCCAGGATACCACAACCATCAAAAATACGAGTCAGTTGCATTTGAATTTTGCTTGTGTGACCAAGAGGATGCTGCAATGGTCATAAGTGTGAAAAATTGTCACTTTTTTCAATGCAGTTGTAACTTCACAATGAACTGTTGTAAGTCAAGGACTACCTGTGCTTTTTTTGCTGCCGAAGATTGTAACTAAGTTGTCAACAAGATGGGCTCTTGGAGTTGCATGGCATATCAGAGCAATGTTACTGGTTTGGGGGCACATCAGAACAATGTTACTGGTTTGGGGGCACAATCCAAAATGTTGAATATCACCTTAACTGTTGAGATTACTCAATTTGTCAAAATCTCTCTTCTCAGAAATATGGTTATTAAATTCAGATTGTTTTGCTTTTTCTCCCAACCTACACTGCAAAATAATGAAAATTTTAAGGTGTGTGTGAGCTAGCTAATAATTTTCACCTTACTAAGTGGTCAGAAATTACACAATTTCAGAAAATGATTGATGAAGATGCTCTGTGAAGCTTTTTCTCCCAGCCTCAGCTGTCTCAAAAACCTAGCTGTAGTTATCTGATTTTGAACATAAGACCTTCAGTGTGACTGCTAACTTGTTATTATTTGTCAGTGAGAATGATATCTGAGTTTATAAGCCATTGCAATGATTGAGATTCAGGACCTATTATTAAGTATGATGAGGCCATCAAAAACTTTGATAAATAGGACCATTTCTCACCATATGCCGGAATTATAACTACTTCTACATTACAGTTGAAGAAAACATGATGTAGCCTTCTCATCAAAATAAGTTAGTGCTACAACAGGGTCTGGGAGAACAAGTGAGAATATTTACTGCATTTGATTATATTTGTTATATTAGACTTTTCTCCAGGAACTCAAGGAATCATATGTGGATCTCTCTTCATTTTATCACCAAGAAATCATTTGTGGTTGCATAGAAGGTTTCTATTGCTGAGGATCATAACTCAATATGTTACCTATATAGGCATTGGCTTTCATGTAAATAGAAGGCATTCCCATCATTGCAGAAGTAATACATTCACAAGGTTATGAATGAATAAAGCAGTAAGGCTTAAAATGACTCCTGGTAGGTATATTTAGAAGGAATATATTATAGGTTATTCAATGAGACAGCACTGGTCATAGTTGTAGATGACTTTTGATGGCGCTGCAACACAGGTTCTGACTACCATCAACTATGGCATCTTTTTGGACCCTTATGGGATTATGAGTGGGGAACACTATAATCCCATAGTGATGGTAAGTCTACTCCTATTGTTTGATTGCTTCAGTTGATATTAATGAGGGGGTAAAAAATCAAGGAAGAGGCCCCTCTTATGTAGAATGTCTCAAGGGTCAGTGCTCTTACCCCTCCTTTTTAACATCTAATACATGAAACTGACGCATAAATAAGCTAAGTATACCCACTTATAAATGTTTGTCTTGGCTAACCAGCATTCTGTTAAGGTCTTGTGTAGTCTGCATCATCCAGGTCTGGATGGCTTAGGGTTATTCCTGATAAGATTGAATGTCTGCAGGTTTTTAACTCTTCAAGCCTGGAGTAGTTCCGCCTTTAGCTGTGAAAGTTTTGTTTCCAAAACAAAACAAAGCATTACTTAGAGTTATACCACATGCTAGGACAAAACCCTACATATCACTCTATCGAGTTTAGCAAACTTTTTCCATATGACCTAACAGTGTGCACAGAGTTGGTTAAATTTGAAGTTCAAAACCCAAATAGCTACAGCTTTCTCTAATTTCAATGTTTCAGAGTATGAAAGTTGCTTATTATTCTAGGAGCTATCAAAACATTGAACAGATGGAAACTGCCCTTCCTTCAAAAAACAGAGGACAATACAATGCCCTGAAAAGAAACATCAGAGAAAATAAGCATGAGTTTTTCACCTAAGTTGCATACATATGGGGATATATTTTATATAAGTAAAATATTTGCTGGGATTCTTGTATTACCTTCCTTCATATAAATGCTGTTAATCAGAGCTTTTGAATTTTTGTTTCCAGTCCAGTCTATGTGAAGGAAAATAAAAAAGAATCCAAAAGTAAATTGTGTAGTCTGAGCTACACAAAATATGTCTCAGACACCGAGGTCTTTTTGTCAGCTTTGTGTGCCCCTGAAAGTGATGTACTATTGGAGGTTCACTTCTAAATGGGCATTCTGCCAACTTTTCATCACAGTTTTATATTCCCCTGGTATTTAATCCCTGGAGGGATTCCATAACAGTTCTGAGTGGAACATGGCCAGGACCTTTAATTTGAAACAGTGCTTTAATTTCATACATCATTTGGAATGGCTGAAATTATTGGGCTGATTCAAGTTAATAGGACAGGAGAGCATTTGAAGGAAAGGTTTAAACAAGATGGGGAGAGAGTATGATTAATGTTAGACATTTTGGCAAGGACTAAAATGCCACTGATTTTAATATTATCTCTCTCCTCCCCTATTTCTTCTCCACATAAAAGATCTTTGATTACAAGAAGGGGATAAAATAACTAGCAGGATGTCTCTATGAAGTCCTCTTTAAAATATCTAATGAGTTTTGTGGAAGGAACAAATGCTGGGCAATTATTTATTTATCAAGGGCAGACAAAGTTTTCTACATTCTCATATGGTTCCTGACTAAATTTACAAATGAAAACTTGGTCATAGAGAATGGAAACAAGATATAGAATGTCTCTAAACATTTAACTTTGGTTTCAGATTGGATGTTTTTTGAGAATCTGCAAATGAAGCTATTTAAGATAAAAATGATCTCTCTCTCTTTTCTTCTTTGCTTTCTTACTAAGAAACTGTGAAAGATACAACTTTATTTACTTCAACCTGATCATCTTAGATGAGGATTAGGGTTAGATGGAATGTATTCAGATACTTACAGCTAATATAACAAAATATTGTTTACCTATGTTTACCTTTATTTGACTTGATTTCAGATGGACTTTTTGAGAACAGTTCTGATGAATCAGGACCCAACCTCTTCTGATCCATCACTGTGATGCACATAGTGACCAACTGGATAATAGAAATTCACAAAGATTAACAGAAGGATAAAAACCCTCCTCTATAGATGCTTCCCAGAGGCTGGTAGCCATAAATGTGCTGAATTCCCCTTAAAGCATTCTAATGTAGTGATCTTTACCACAATTGATACCAGAGAAATCCACAGCTTATTTTTGTGTGGCATAAAGAAAGTGCATTCTTTAATTGGTCATGCATCTCCCCATACCGGGTTTAATGGAGGGGTTGGTGTTTTTATAGGTGAAGAGAATAAGAAAAAATATACCTGTATTCCCATGCTTAATTCTATGAAATATTCTATCTATATACACTAAAACTTCCATGTCTGTTTGTTTGTGACCTCAGTTGTGCAAAATGGTATATCAAAGGGCAATCATTTTTTCAATCAATTTACTTCAAATGATCTCATTTATAAAATCCATCCAAAATCCAGCACCCATGATTCCTCGTGGAATTGAAATTTTGCAAAGTTGAGGCAGCTTCACTGCACCCTTGTTAGTAAGCTACTGTGGTCATCTGTTGTCATGTGATCATTATTTCCAATGCTCCCTTACCAGCTTTTTACTAGGACATTCAATGGGAAAGACAGCAGGAAGTCAGAAGCCACTCCTACTACTTCCCCCCTCCATGATCATTCTATTTCTCTGTTTAGGAAAGAAAATATCTCTGAAATGATGACCCAATTGGTCATGGGTTGTCGAGTATACATAAATCAGATTTCTTTGTACTTGCTTTTCTTCAGAACCTTAAAGGTTGAAACTTCTTCTGGGGAACCACTAATTTTAGTTATTTTTATTTAAATCTTTTCCATCTTTATTTGAGGGTCTGCCATAGAGATCAGGGGGTCAAGCTATTTTCCAAAGCATCAGAAGGCAAGACAAGGAATAATGGATGGAAACTGAGCAAGGAGAGATTCAACCTGGAAATAAGGAGAAATTTCCTGACAGTGTTTTGAAGGACTGAACTATGCACCCTGACTAAAGTGCTGACAGCTAATGGCTTCAACAAAAACAAAATCATCGGCTTGATCCACAAAAACACACTGAGACATAATGGAGACCTAGAACATGAACAGGCCTATGGAACAGCTGTCCTGCCCTACATAAGAGGTATCACAGACAAAATCAGTAAGATCTACATAGGCGTCACATCAAGACTGCTTTCAAAGCAGACAGAAAAATAGCAGCCATCCTAAGAAACCCCAAAGATAAAACTGACCTGGAAAACCAAGGCATATATGAAGTCCCCTGTGCATCATGCCCTGCCACATACATTGGACAGATCAATAGAAGAATAAGTACCCACCTAGATGAACATAAAAATGCAGTAAAAAAAGCTGGAACACACTTCCTCACTAGTCCAACACATGAAAGCCATAGGTCATAACATTGACTTCAATGGCACCAAAACCCTAGCCACGATAGAAAACCCCAACTACAGAATTATCAGAGAAGCCATAGAGATTGAAAAAAGACCTTAAAGCATGAATAGAAGAGATGACTCCACCAGACTGTCAATTATCTGGAAGCCTGCACACTCAAACAAAAAAATCTTCACACCACAAGCCAGCCAAACACTTGGGCACAAACAGACTCACCCTGATACCTCCAGCTCAAACACACCCCAAACAGGCACCTAGATGAAACCTAGCTTCCTAATACATGATAACCATCCATTTACTCGGAGTCAAGCCACACTAA
This sequence comes from Laticauda colubrina, assembly GCA_015471245.1. Taxonomy (NCBI): domain Eukaryota; kingdom Metazoa; phylum Chordata; class Lepidosauria; order Squamata; family Elapidae; genus Laticauda; species Laticauda colubrina. The sequence continues at coordinate 15,179,108 of BLBF01000042.1, read as the reverse complement.
AAGCGTCCAATACAGGAAACACAATGTTGCCAGCCAATCAAGACACAAAAATAGCCACAAAACAGACAGAAGATATTAGAAACACCAATCAAGGAGAACGCAGCAAACTCCAAGACCAATAAACACAGAGCAAGACTCCCAACCAATCAGGATGAAGAAAAAAAGCAATTCTGGCACAGCATAGGCTAGCACCAAATTTAAAACAGAAACAGCTGTGAAAGTCTGACTCATAGACGAACACTATACAGAAGCCTGATGATGGGAGATGAGATTCTGCCGAAACGTTGCTACAACTTTAAGTTGTATATATATTACAATTATATTACAACTATAATGATGTGGGAAAATACCCGAACAAAGCTGAATACCATATACATACATACATACATACATACATACATACATACATACATGTATACCACATATAACATCTGTTAATCTGTTATTTCTTAACCATTACTTCAAATATGCCCTTCCCTTCTTGTTGTTCTTTCTATTATTCCCATCATACTGCAGAGTCTGCAGTTTTGCATTTTGCCTCCTACTTTGTCTCGTCTGCAGCATCAGTAGGACAGTTCACCTGTCTAAATGCAGGCAAACCACCCATCATTTTTCCTGTCATCCTTGGGTCTGCTAGCTATCTGTGCTAAGTGCAAGTGCAACTCCAAATATGCTCTTAAATCTCTCTATAAACTCTGTGTCAGCTTTATTTTTAATTCCTTTCCTAACTGATAAAAAGATGGAATTTACCTTTTTTTTTTCATTCCATAATTTTTGTTTATTTTGTCTTCATGTTTTCTACTCTGATTCCAAAGTTCCTTTCCAGAAAAGCCATGGACAACACAGATCTCCTTAATGTATATGGGAAGCTTAGATATTTTTTATGCCTATGCACATCTCATTTTCCTTTACACCAAGCAGCATGTTGAAATCCAATCAAAATGATCTAACCTTCTCTTTGAAATCCCTTTATGATTTTAAAGACTCTGAATGGTTTTGTATTATCAGGAGATGGTGATGGCCACCTCACCTCACTGCTCACCCCAGATTCCAAATATTTTAAAACCAATTAAAAGATAAGGGTCTCAACAGGAATTCCTGAAGGAATTTGGTATGAATATTGTCCATGTCTGCCTTTTGCAAGTAAGGCTGATGCAGGAGAGATAAAAATAAGCATATGCTGGATACATTTTCTTGCACAAAGCACTCTTTAACAGGTCTGTACATTTGACAGATCTTGCTGAGATGGATAAGCTGGCTTCTTTGGTTAGAGAAAAGACAATATCTACATCTATTGGTGGCTGAAAACCCCTTATGCATTTTTGTGTAAACATGAAAAAAAAACTGAAGTTGTTATTTTGGGTTCTGATAATAAAAGAGGATCTATTATTTGTAAAAAAAAAAGAGGAGAGAATCATGATATAACTTTAAAGACAAATGTTAAAAATGTAAGTGTACTTATAATTGCTGTGAAAAATATCAGAAGCCACGTCTTTATGACTTTCTTTAAATCTATTTTCTTTTTTTAATTGTACTTTTATCTTCCAATATGATTTCTTTTCTTTTTACCTGTCTGTTCTAATTTTGTTAAATTATTGGCTCTCTGTTTTGTTTCTGAACTTACAATGACATTTGTTTGGTCCCATAAGACAATACGGGAATGGGAACTGGAATGGATGATTATTCCAACTCATGAAACCTTTTGCCAACCCTGAAGCTGGCTAAATGATGGCCATTTTCCTGTTCTACTGGATTTTTTCCTTTCTTCAAAGCTTCAGTGCTGACACAGACTGGAGATGAGGGATAGGGAGGGAGGGGTATAGAGATAGTTGGGGTGCTATAGCCAAAGCAGCATTCTTTTCCCGGAACCAAGGTTGTATATGCAGGTGGTTGTGGGATGGCATTGAGAATGAGACCATCTCATGTCTGGACTGCATGCTGATTGGACCATGTGACTGACACCTCTGAGGAAATGACAAACTTTTACTTTTAATTGATGGGGAAAACCTGCATGAACTTAGATCCGGTTTTCACGAGTATAGTGTCAATATGACATGCCCTAATAAAATGTTCTTTGAGATCTCTTGCCTCAGAGTTCTTTCATTTGGGGTTGTGTTAGTTGGAACCCTGACACCTCCCACCTTATGTGGGAAGCATAAAGGCTCCTTCAAACAATGTTCATCTCCTGGTTCTCTTGATTTTGATGGTTTCTTTTTCAGCAACAGATAGAGACTAGGGACGGAATTAACCTTTGGCCAGCATCAACTAAAGAGCTAATTGTAGCCTTTTAGACCACAAAGCCACTCCAGCAGTGAATCATGACATTTTAATTAGGCAGCTGCAACACATTTTACCTTGAACTCTCTTTGACGAAGATCTGGAAAATGTTGTGGGTTCAAAATGTACTGACTCACTTGTTGGTGCAGGTGAGCTGCTTTAGCAGCACAGCATCAGTGCTTCAATGCTTTATGGTGCATGTAAATTCAATCCAGCTTTTAATTTATCAAGCCCTATATGATTCATGTTCCTGTGCTTATCTGTTTGTGGCAATCCTCTTTCTAAGCCGACCATATTTATGAAATTAATTTTAGAAAAAAGTTTTAAAGAGACCATAAAAGCTAACAGAAATTGATTAAAAAGAAAAGAAAGAACAAAGAAAGAGAGAAGGGAAAATGAAAAAAACAAAAATGCAGTGGGAAAGAATAAAAAGAATTAGAAAAAGCCTCTGATTTTTTCTGCAGCATATATGAGTATGAATACAAAAGTAACTTACTCTGATTATAAAAGAAACTAACATTTTCTATTCTCATTTTTTATAATCATCAAAACTATAAGAATTAAGTGTTGAGTAATTCCCCGTTAGGAGAATGAGTACATACAGGGAGATGTATAGAGAGTAGTGTTGGAATAATACACAAAGCACACAGATACACTGTACAGTAAATGTAGGTTTTTATTTCCAGAAAGGTTTAAGTGAAGTCTAAAATAAGCAATTCAAAGTCATGCACAATCAGTCAGTTTTCAATCCAGGGATAATCCAAATATCAAATTCCAGTGTCAAAAACAGTTCAGTATCAGACTTGCATTAAATCCAGAAATATCAGTCAATTAGAAAAAATGGAGCAACGGCAATACTTTCCAACAGAAGGAAACAGAGATACAATCACACTCTTTTCTGAGACTCAGACTAAGACAAACCAGATTTCTGGCTCCATCTTATGGCCATTTGAGAAACCACACTTAATACAGTTTTGCATTTTCTTAAAGATACAGTTTTAAAATATTTATCCTGATTCTAACCCAAATACCTGTTAGGTGACTTATATTCCTAATAATAAGTGCATTCGTTTTTGTTTTATGCAAAAATGTAAGGTACCATCTTTTCTGGGAAGCTGATTTAGCCATGATTTAGCCAGCTCCATCATCTTCAACATTGCAGGTATGTTTGAATCTTTCCACTTTTTGAGCATATAAAAATCTCACTGCAGTTGTCAAAAACAAAAACAAAGTGCCATAACTTTTTTCTAGTTGCCTGTCCATTAGTTCCATAATAAAAGTCTGGTTTCAATTGCACTTTAATCTTTACAATATTTTGAATTAATGTATATATTTGTATAATTTTTGTTTTTTATACATCCACAACTTGATAAAATGCATCTCTATGCTGTTCCTTTTTCCAGAAAAAAATTCAAAAAAATTCAAAGCAAATACATTCTATGCTATTTATCTGGTGAGAAATAGTAACAACACATCATTCTATGAAAAAAAAATCTATTTAAGGTTATAACAGAACACACATTTAGTCGTTTCAATCATATATTTTTCCATTGTTCCACTTACATAATATAATCAAAGTTTTTTGCCGAATTCATCACACATTCTTTCACTTGTTCTTCTTCTCTCTTATATTTAAACAATAGTTAACACATTTTAGGAAAAAGATTGCTAAAATCATTAGCACATAATTCTGTTTCAAACACAATCTTACATCCTAAAACTATTTATTCACTTTAAATCTCACTGTCAGCCTTCAAGATCTTCTACTATTGCCTTGCATCTTTCAGCTGTCATAAGAAATAAGAGGGGGGAGGAGGGGATAAGTCTGGGAAGTGAGCTGGAGGTGTTACATTTTTCTGTTGTGTAAATGGGGGGGGGAGCATACATCAGAGTTAGGGTTCTATTTGTTGCTTAGCTTTCTTTTCTCTGCGCAACTGCAACCCGTAATCAAACTATGCCAAGGTCATAGGACAGAGGCCTCATCATCACCTGAAGATGCCCACATGATTATATTCACAATTTCTAATTGGAAGTTTCATCTGAACTACTGGGGGTGGGAACATTTCCATCACTTTGTATATGTGATTTACGCGCCTAATTTCTCAGATTCAGAATTCTTTGGTTGCTACCACTTCATTTTCTGTAAAAGATAACTTTTCTCTAACTTAAAGAGTCTAAGTATTTCTTTCTTGGATTTTGAATGGAGCATGGCCTGACATTATTCTGAATCTCCCTCTACCAGCCCACCTGGAGAAAACACCCAATTTTCTTCTGAGGGGGCCTGAACATCATGTCATCTTCAACTAGTGATCAGGAAGATCTGGGAGCCATTGGAGGGCAAGATTCTTTGCTGGTACAGGAAGCCCAATCGTTAGCAGAGCTCAATCTGGAAGAGGATCCAGCTGTGAAGCCCAAATGGTCGGTGGGGGTTGGCTGGAAAGATCCAGAGAAGGACACCCCCCCCGGGATCACGACCACCCACCAGCATGGAAAAGAGGAGCCATGGCAAGAGAAGGAAAAGAGAGAACTCTCACTGGATCAAGCCAGGAGACTCCTTAATGAAGCCTTTGAACAACTCCAAGCTGCACAAAGGTATAATGATAATGCATAATGATAATGCCCCCCAGTTGATGAATTATAACCTGTTCATGACTGCACTGCGAGCTAGATATGAGGACCCATTGGCAGAGTGCAAGGCTCGGATCAGGATGAAGACCATAAATCAGGGGAGGAGGTCAGTGGCTGACTACACCCAAGAATTTAGACAGTTAGCAGGTCATATCCGAGGCTGGTCCTAGGAAGCCCAGATAGAAGCATTTAAAGATGGATTAAACAAAGATGTGTAGCAGAGATGCATTGCTAGAAGAGACCCAAATGATTTGCAGATGTGGTACTTGCTGGCAGAGGAAGTGGAAATTGATTTAACCCAAAGCAGATGGCGGGGAGGTTCTGGGTGGAGCAAACCTTCCCCCCAACGTCCTCAAGAGATTCCCAAACCTCAGAGGGGAGGAGTGGTGGCAAGACCCAACCCCTCTGCCTGTTTTCGATGTGGGAAGGAAGGGCACCGGGCTGTGAACTGCAAAGTCAAGCTGGAACCAAAGGGGGCGCCAAAAGAAGGGAAGAAACCTGAAAAGTCCTCAGCGAAGCCTCGCAAAGCAGCCCTAAAGTCGAAAGAGACTGCACAGGTCACCCCTCCTGTGGGAGAGGAGTCAGAAACCCTGATTAGCCCTGAGGAGGGCGATTTCGACTCAGAAGACGACTTCCTGGTAAGTCCAAGCGAGGGCGCTATGACCATTCCGGTGAAGTTGAGGGTACCCAATTCAGGGGTCGAAGGGGAAATGCTAGCCCTGTTAGATTCTGGGTGCACAAGGTGTATAATCAACATGGAAGTAGTGGAGAAAATGGGCTTAAAACTAAAACCTTTGAAGATGCCCATTTCCTTTTGCCAACTAGATGGATCAGTGGCTGGAGGTTGCCCTGCACATTTTATCACGGAACCTATAGAAATGATCATGGAAGAGCATGATGAGACTCTGCGCTTTATTGTGGTCCCTGGGATGGAGCAGCCATTAATACTGGGATTGCCCTGGCTCTGGAAGTGGAACCCCCAGGTTAACTGGAGAAAGTGGTTGTTGCACATACGCACCAAGCAGCGACTGGAAAAAGAGGGGAGATCTCAGCCGAAGCTTTAGATTCTGATTGAAATAGCTTCCACAGGTACTGAACCCGTGAAAGGGGAGGAGAAAATTCCAAAAGAATATTGGGATTTAAAGGATGTGTTCAGTGAGAAGGCCTCAGATGAGCTCCCGCCTCACCGGTCAACAGACTGTGCCATTGAAATTTTGCCTGGGGTGAAGTTGAAGTTGTACTCAACTGAAGTTGTACTCAATGACAACACGGGAATTAGAGGAGCTAAGATTGTTTATAGATAAAAATCTGGAATGTGGTTTCATCCAACCTGCTAGGCCCAGAATAGTGGCCCCAGTATTGTTCCGTGAAAAGAAAGATAGCTCCAAACATTTGGTGGTGGACGATCAAAATTTGAACACCATTTCAGTGGAAAACATGTACCCCCTCCCTTTGATGAAGGACATGTTGGCCCATCTAGCCAAGGGGAAGATTTTCTCAAAGTTGGATTTGAGAGAAGCATACTACCAAATTCGAATTAAGGAAGGGGATGAATGGAAGACCGCTTTTAACTGCCCGATGGGTTGTTTCCAATTCAACGTTCATCCTTTTGGTTTACAAGGGGCCTCAGCTGTATTTATGCAGATGATCAATCAGGTGTTACATGAACATTTATACAGGGAGGTTCTGGTTTATCTTGATGACATCCTTATCTACACGGAAACTCTGGATGAACATGTGAAACTGGTGCAGTCGGTTCTACAGAAACTGTGTGCCGCTAAGTTGTATGCTAAACTGTCCAAGTGTGAATTCCATCAAGAGAAAATTGACTTTTTGGGATATCACATTTCATCTGAGGGCATAGAAATGGATCCAGAGAATGTGTGTGCCGTTTTGGAATGGGCTCTACCACGTACCAGAAAACAACTTCAAAGCTTCTTGGGATTTGCAAACTTTTATCGACAATTTATCCCGACTTTTGCTAAGATAGCAATGCCCATCACAAATCTCTTAAAAACAAAAGGGGAGGTGAATCCAAGGCTGAGCAAGCCGTTGGAGTGGTCCATGGAGTGCCAAGCAGCTTTTTAAAAGCTAAAACGACTGTTTGCTACAGAACCAGTGTTAATGCACCCAGATATGGAGGCTCCTTTCGTGATCCAAGCCGATGCGAGTGATGTGGCCGCTGGAGTGGTGTTACTTCAAATCAATGAGAAAGGGACCTTACAGCCTTGTGAGTATATCTCCCATAAACTGTCTGAAACCTAGAGAAGGTGGGCCATCTGGGAAAAAGAAGCTTTTGCAGTTTGTTGGGCCTTACTGACCTGGAGACATTACCTGGAAGGAGCAAAACATCCATTTGAGGTATGGACTGATCATAAAAAATTGGAAGCCTTAAAAATGCCTCGGAAGCTGTCCCCTGAACAAGTCCGCTGGGCCCAGTACTTCAAGTGGTTCAATTTTTCACTGAAGGACATTCCAGGGGGGAAGAATGTCATGGCAGATACTCTCTCTAGACTACCCCAATATAATAGTATTCTCCAGGAAGTGATAAGTCCAATTGTTTTGACCAAACATCTAGCTGCCCCAGTGATCACCAGACCCAAAAGAAGAAACAAGAAGTGGATTTATCGTATGACTTAAAGAAGCATTAAAACTTGATGATTGGTTCCTGGCTCATTCGAATGACTATACAGTTAGAGATGGTTTGGCTTGGGTGGGGACCAAGTTGAATGTGCCACAGGTGCTGAGGGGCCAAATACTAGAACAAGCTCATGATTCTAAAGCAGCTGGTCACTTTGCATTTGTGAAAACCTTACACCTGGTTAAGCGGCAATTCTGGTGGCCTACTTTGAAGAAGGACATTGAAGCTTATGTAGCTAGCTGTCCAATTTGTGCTTCGGCAAAAAGATCTCCTGGTAAGCCAGCAGGGTTATTACAAAATGTAGCTAGACCAACAGCCCCCTAGAAGGAAATCTTTAAGGACTTTATAGTAGAATTACCCGATAGCAATGGAAACATGGTTATTTGGGTGGTAACCGATTTGTTTTCCAAACAAGTACATTGCATTCCTTGTTCCAAGACTCCATCTGCAAAGATGTTGGCTAAACTGTTTATTTCAGATATCTATAGGTTACATGGCATTCCAGAATGCATAATCTCTGACAGAGGGGTCCAATTTACCTTAAATTTTTGGAAAGAGTTCCTGAAGTTGATAGGCTCCGCCCAGCATTTAAGCTCTGCCCACCACCCCCAAACCAATGGGGCCTGTGAGAGGACTAATGCAGTGTTAGAACAGTATCTTAGATGTTATATAAATCACCAACAGGATAACTGGTCCGACTTACTACCATTTGCTGAAGTGGCATATAACAACTCTGTACATAGTAATACTGGATTTACCCCATTTAAAATAGCTTCGGGACAAGATTTTGTACCCATACCTGGACTTCCTCGTGAAAGGCCTAACATTCATTCCTTGGATGAATGGATAACTCAGCTCCAACTTAACTGGCCAGTAACACGTAAAGCATTAGATGAGACCCATCAAGCTTATAAGAAGTTTGCAGACAAGAAAAGATCTCCACATAAATTATATAAAGTAGGCGAAAAAGTTTTCCTGTCCACTAGATACCTGCAAACCACTCAAAAGTCAAAGAAACTTGGTCCTAAGTATGTTGGTCCTTTCACGATTGAACAGATTATAAACCCTGTAACAGTCCAGCTGAACTGACCGAAAACTCTTTGACAAATTCACCCGGTTTTCCATGTTAGTTTGTTAAAAACTGAACATACTTCTGATTTAAGACCCATCCAGGCTGACCCTCCCATTCCAATACTGATTGAAGGTGAACAACATTTTGAAGTCAAATAAATTCTGGACTCTCGCAAATGGAGGGGTCGACTCCAGTATCTTATAGCCTGGAAACATTTCCCTTCTTCACAAGCCGAATGGGTTAACGAAACCGATGTTAAAGCCCCTAAGTTGATCAAAGCATTTCATTCCAACTAGCCTGATAAGCCCTAGGAGTGTTTTCATTTGTAATTGTCTCAATGATTAATTATTGTCTTTATATCTTTTTCCTCTCTCTCTTCTAGGACTGATGGTTTTCCTTTTTCTAGGAGGGCCGAATGTCAGCCTTTAAGATCTTCTACTATTGCTTTGCATCTTTCGGTTGTCATAAGAAATGGGAGGGGGGAGGAGGGGATGAGTCTGGGAAGTGAGCTGGAGGTGTTACATTTTTCTGTTGTGTAAATGAGGGGGGGGAAGCATACAATAGAGTTAGGTTTCTATTTGTCGCTTAGCTTTCTTTTCTCTGCGCAACTGCAACCCATTATCAAAGTATGCCAAGATCAATGGACAGAGGCCTCATCATCACCTGAAGATGCCCACATGATCATATTCAAAATTTCTAATTGGAAGTTTCATCTGAACTATTGGGGATGGGAACATTTCCATCACTTTGTATATGTGATTTACGCGCCTAATTTCTCAGATTCAGAATTCTTTGGTTGCTACCACTTCATTTTCAGTAAAAGATAACTTTTCTCTAATTTAAAGAGTGTAAGTATTTCTTTCTTGGATTTTGAATGGAGCACCGCCTGACACTCACTGATAATTGTACATAAGAAAACCATTGACAATATATCTTTCCACTGTAAAATCTTCTCTTCATTTTATTTTACAATCTCCTTGTGACAACTGTAATGCATCACAGTTAGTTAGCCATTATGTTTACTTCTCATTTCTCATCTATAAAATGTCTCTTGCATTGAAAGTTTCAAAGGTGTTTTCAGGTAAAATCTAAATTTATATTTACTCCATACAGAGGATAGCCTATGTGATATAATACCTGATATAATGGTTTTTGAAATCTACATTCACCTTAGCTTTGTCATACAATAAATATCCATGCCATCCAAATCAGATTCAATTTGGAAAAGTGCTAGAAGGGACCTTGAAGGTCTTCTAGTCCACCCTCCTCTTCAAGCAGGAGATCCTATACCATTTCAGACAAGTGGTTGTCCAGGCTCTTCTTAAAAGTCTCCAGTGATGAAGCACCCACAACTTCCTCAGGCAAACCGTTCTACTGGTTATTTGTTCTCACTGTTAGGAAATTAATCCTTAATTCCAGGTTGCTTCTCTCCTTGATTTGTTTCCATCCATTGTTTCTTGTCTTGGTGATTGACTCATATTTATGACAGTTGCAGTGTCCCAGGATCATGTGATCACCTTTTGTGACCTTCTGACAAGCAAAATCAATGGGGAAGCCAGATTCACTTAATAATGATGTTACTAACTTAACAACTGCAGGGATTCACTTAACAAATTTGTCAAGAAAGGTCTTAAATGGGGCAAACCTCATTTAACAAATGTTTGACTAACCAACAGAAATTTTGGGCTTAATTGTGGTTATAAGTTGAGGACCATCTATCAAAAAAGGAGACAGTGGACAACCTTGTCTTCTTCTTTTTTGCACCCTACATGGTTTGGTGAAATCTTGATTAATAATTATTTGCACCATCTACGAAGTGTAAATTGATTCCACTTGTTTTATATTCCCTCCGAAATTCACACCTTCCATACTCTTAAACAAGAAAGTCTGCCTGAAATTGTTAAAAGCTTCTCTGAATGTAGAAAAATCAATGCTACTTATTTTTCATTATGTTGTTCCAAATATTCCAAAACATCCAACATAGTTCTAAAATTATCTTTCAGCTGTCTTTTAGATAAAAATTCACATAGATCCCCATGAATAAATTCTCACAAATTTATTTTCAGACTTTCAGCTAAAATAATTGTAAACAACTTGTAGTCATTATTTAATAATGATATTGGTGTCAAGATTCCAGTAGTTATTCCAATTAAATCATGACCCTCAAGCCACACTCCCAAAACTTGAAAGGATTTATTATAAGTTAACATGCCGGCATTAGCCTGGGTGTAGCTAACTCTGAGATACATAATTCACTGTCACCCTTGATCCTGTTTTCCCCCCCCCACTCCTCTGGGTGTATCATCCAATGAAACACATCCATAGCCAAGAGTCATCAACCATGCTCTCCAATTAGATTTTTGTGCAGCATAAGCTCCAGTCATCTAATAAGTCTCTGAAGAAAATATGAATCTGATCTCATTGTAATTTGTAAAGGTTTGTAAATGTTTATACTATAATAAAAGTTTCAGAAGCAATTAAAAAGAGTAAGCCAGGAAAAGAAAGTTATCTGGACTAGATTGTAATTTGATCAAATTTGAATTTGATCTGAGTAGAATTGCTAATAGTCTCAGAAACAAAAAGCAACATAAATCTACAGACAGCTTTAATGAACAGAATAACAGAGTTGGAAGTAGTGGTGGGATTCAAATTCTTTTACTATGGCTTCTATGGGCATGGCTTGGTAGATGAGGCAGGGGAAGGATACTGCAAAATCCTATTCCCTCCCCACCCCACAAACCTGCTTTCCAGCCCTGTTCTCCTGTGCAGGGCAACAAAAGAAGACCCAGTCAATCAGCTGGGACTTGGGAAGCAGAGAGTAGATGGGGGTGGGGCCAGACAGAGGTGGTATTTTCTGGTTCTATGAACTTCTCAAAATGTCCTCTACTAGTTCTCCAGAACTGTTCAGAACCTGCTGAATACCACCTCTGATTGGAGGTCTTCTAATCCAACCCACTGCTCAAACATGAGATCCTATACTATTCCAGATGCGTGACTGTCCAGTCTCTTCTTAAAGTCCCCCAGTGATGAAGCACTCACAACTTCTAAAGGCAAGCCATTCTACTGGTTAATTTTTCTCACTGTTAGGAAATTAATCCTTAATTCCAGGTTGCTTCTCTCCTTGATTAGTTTCCATCCACCATATCTTGTCTTCCTCTCTGTTGCTTTCAAAAATAAGTTAAAACCCTCTTCTTTGTGGCATCCTCTCAAATATTGGAACACTGCTATCATGTCATCCCTTTGTTTTGAATCACCTTTTTTTTTTTTTTTGCTTTAAATCACCACTGCTATATAGACCAGATCAGTAAACTAATTCAGCAGGAACCCTCTTTCCCAAGAATGCTTGGAATGGAATGCTTCTATTCTGCTGTTTTAGTAATGACTTCTGAGTACTTCTTTCACATCTTTTTACACTTTGAAAAGGAAACCGGTTCTTCTTTTTTCCTCCTCCTCCTCCTCCTCCTCCTCCTCCTCCTCCTCCTCCTCCTCCTCCTCCTCCTCCTCCAACCTTTTTTTTTTTAACAAAAGTTTTTAATCTTTTTATAAGTACAAACAATTCATCTTCCATTTAACGGTGTGTCACCTGGGTACAGATATCTTGTGCTACAATATTACTACCATATTCATCACATATTATTATTACATATATTAGTTCTCAATTTCCTTATTATAAATATACATAATATCTTTTACACTATAACAATAATATGTTTAGATCTTCACTTATTATTAGTATATCTATCTATCATAACATTCTATTAAGATATTTTCCTTATTTCACTAATCTATTAGATATTTCTAGCTTTCATATTTTTTCTCTAACCATTGATAAAATAATTCCCATATCTTGTAATATTCAGATTGCTCCTTCTCTTTAATTGTAAGTGTTAATCTTTTCATTGCTGCACATTCTAATATTTTCCTAATCACATTTTTATCAGTAGGAATTTTTTTCACTTTTCCAGCTTTGAGCAAATACAATTCTAGTTGCAGTTAGTACATGAATAATTAAGTATATATTCTCTTTACTATAAGTTTCAGGTAAGATCCCCAACATTTATTTTCAGGTTTTATATATTTAAATATATATAATATTTCAGGTTTTACATCAATATGCTGTTGTATCATTTTTTTCCAACCATATATGTATTTTTGTCCAATATTTTTTGGCTTCTACACATGTCCACCACATATGATAATATGAGCCAGGTATCTGGTGGCACTTCCAACATTTGGCTGATTTATCTTTATACATCCTTGCCAACCTAGCTGATGCAAAATGCCATCTATAAAACATCCTATACAAATTTTCTTTATATGAGGTTGACATTGTTAACTTGTAATTCCTACCCATAGTTTCTGCCATTTATCTAGTTCTATTGTAGACCCAAAATTCTTTGTCCATACTATCATTGTCTCCTTCACTTGTTCCTCTTCCAATTTAAGGCCTAACAGATAGATATACAGCTTTTTTTTTATCAATCTTTCTTCTATTCCTGTTAGTGTCTTATCCAATTCTGTCAGTTCTTTGTGAAAGCCATATAATTTAGTACCTTTTTCATATCTAGATTGTATTTGCACATATGAATACCAAACCATGTCAATCCCTTGCTTACCCAATTCTTGTTTAGTTTTGAGCTCACCCTTTTCATTCAAGATACCTTTATATCTTACAGGGTTTCCCAGGTTAAAAATATTTGGATGAAAAAGGGCTTCCATTGTCAAAAGCCAAACTGGTATTTTCAAATAGTGTTGTTCTTTGATTTTCTTCCATACTAACAATAAAGTGTTTCTTCTTAGAAAGTATCTATGTATCTTATTTTTCCCATACCATAAGAAGGTGTGCCAACCCAGTTGTAAGTCTTGTCCCTCCAAAGTTAATAATCTTGTATTTCTCAGTGCAATCTATTCTTTCATCCATGTTAACTCCACAGCCTGATAGTATAATTCTCAATTAGATAATTTTTTCTGGACCTTGAACATAGAGGTGTCACCAAATTTGAGATAAGATAGATTTTTGAAGCAAGGTGGGATTTTGTGTTCATACAACAGCCAAGTAATTTTATGGGAAGCCAAAAGTGTTTCTATAAAGATTAGAAAAAGAAAAAAAAAACAAACAAAAATCTCTTACTAACATTCTTAGTCTGCAAATGTGAAGGACAGAGGATCCACATAACACCTGCATTGGTCTTCTTGAATCTGAGATGATATTCTGAAACTGAGTTTGAATTAGAGATTGTCCTAGTTTTGAACAAAGTGAAATAACAATTGACACTGGCAGCAGAAGTTATAAGAGAAAATTTTGTCTCAATACTTCCTAGCCTAACTTGCTGTATTCAGGGATGACTGAAAGTCTATCACAAAATCAATGTTAAAAAATAAACCACAGTTCAACTGGCTTTTCTTCATGGACAAGAAGGGGACTTCAATTTATTTTTCAATGGCTCCAGGTTTTGAAATCTTAGTTTGGTCCAATTTGGAGAGATCTAAAATAAGAGAAACAAGATAGCAATCCTGAATTGTCTATAAAGCTTCACAGAAAGTGATGGGATAGAGTCCTAGGAAGGACCTAGGTATTTGTTTGAAATACAGTATTTATTTGTTGATTAAAGATACCAGGAAGGAATGCTTTCTCTCATTCTAGAAGCCATGTCTTTATTAGAACTACAGTTGAATTTCCCTTCCTAGTTTTTATTCATTCATTTGTTAAACATTCAGAGTCACCTTATTGTGATGGACAGCATATAAATTCAACAGGCAATAATGAATAATTCATGTTTACATATAGATTTTCTAAGAAAAGAAAAAGGTCTTGTTAGCAGCACTGAAATTCTGAGCAGCTGATTTTTGCTCATCTTTAAATAGTGTTTTCTTACCTTCCGTCTTGTGCATTAAAAATGATTGGCTAATCTATAGGCTAATTTTTAGAAATACCCTGTAGGTGGATTCAGAGATCACATTGAGGCAGAGCGGTTACAGTTTGGAGCTAATGTAAATGAGCAGTATGAGAGAACATTGACCATTCATCCATGGCTATTTGTGTCAGTGGAAGTGGCTAAACAAATCAAAGATACTGTATGCCTGCTGTGACTTGCTTGGCATGACAACAGATTTAAGATCATTGTCTACTTCCTTCTGGTTTACCCTTGGCTTCTTAATCCAGTTTGTTAAGGACAGAGTAAGATAAATCTATCAGCAGGGTCCAAAGTAGGAATTTAAAAAGTCAAGATGATAGCCAAAGCAATATGATCAAAACCTTGACTCTTAATGAATGCACACAACATGAACACACATCCAAAAAAGATGGGGTTTTGATTTTACTGCAGCAACTCTTTATGATCCCAGTAAATCTCAGTGGTAAAATACATCCATTGGTGACTGCTTCACAAAAACCTACAAGGACACTTCTGCTTAGACTTTTAGACTATTTCTTTCAATCTATACTATCTATGCTCACTCAATGAACTATTAAGAGATTTTAAAAAGAAACTATTAATCAACGAGTTTTATATCAGCAAACTAAATGTGAGGCTTTCTCTTTCAAAGCTGCTTGTAATTTAAATGCCATAGGTAAAAGGATCAACTGATAAAGCAGCACTGCAATACAATATTTATACATGATGTGATACTGCACGAATGCCCCAAAGTAGCACAGCTAGCAGTGTGAAGCTGCAATTATGTTCTTACCTTTCTGATGAAACTAGGAAGATCTTGTGAGTGCTGTTGCATAACCCCGTAATGCTTCTGTTTTCTGAGGTGGCATTATATGCTATTCAAAGATAAAATGGGCTGTGTAATCTATAGTTCAAGTATTGTGGGAACTCAGTCATTTTCTGTTGTATGAACCAGTCAATCCTATCAAGTCATAATATGGCTTCTTTAGTCAAATCAAGTTTGATATATAAACATAAGAACTGTACTCTCTTAGATCTCATTTGTTATGTGAGAATAGTTCTTGTGTTGCGGCTGTACAGTTCCATGCAAAATTCTAGCTAATCATGAGATGTCAGGAAAGTGATAGAGATTTCAAAACCTCCTTGCTACCATCGAGCAGTCTGTATTATACTGATGGGAATTTAGACACTCATAGATTTCTATTTAGGTAGCAGCACCTCCAATCTTGGATGTTCTCAAAAGCTAAACAGTGCCAGATCTAATCTTAGGTGGAATAGTACCAGAAATGGAAGAAATTGAAACATTCTAGAAGAAGGCACAGACAATTTTATTTTGTATTGTTGCCATGAAAAACACATGGTGAAGATTCTCAATATGGTATGCTCTCTTCCAGCAATGTTCTTTGGCAGTAGTCAAAAACCCAAGATGAAAGCCATATTAAGCCCATGTCACACTGAACCAACGGATGCAAAGAGGATGTAAAACGGACAAAAAAGCTTGCCATCCGTTAGTTAATGCGATGTATCCGTTCTGTACTCACTGCTTCCGTTTTGCTTCCTCTCTATCTGTCCAGCATCCGTTTATGGACGTTTCATCCACTCCAAAAGTTTTGGGCTGCCTAAAACTTTTGCGTGGAAAATGTATTCAGTTCGTCCGTTCTGCATCCGCTACGCATACGCTACGTATCCGCTACGTATCCGTTACGCATCTGTTATGCATCCGCTATATCCGCTAGGCATCTGTTGCACATCCGCACAACTCGCATCTACCCGGATGAAGGGAGGAAGCGGTACGGACGCGGAACGAATGCAGAACGGATGCCTAGTGGATACAGCACGGAAACAAAGCATTTAAAATGGAAAAAATGTTCGCAGAGGGGACCTATCTCGGATATTAAGGATGTCTAGAGGATGCCTAGAGGATGCCTAGAGGATGCCTAGTGGAAAACCTATACTGCCTATAAAAAGGGGGAGCAACTCGCCTGCATCGCACTTTCAGAACAGCAGCCCAGCGGTGCAGACCTCTGCAGCCTTCATCTGGCTCTTCCTCTTCCACAGCATCCAGTCATGTCCACCGTGGATTGTAACAAAGTCCTTTCAGCAGCCACCATCATTCTGCAACAGTGCGAAGCCATCTACAGGCTCTGTGAACACTACTGCAAGAAGAAAAGGAGCCACCCAAAAAGAGTCTGGGTCCGAAGATGGTTCACCAGAAGAGCGGAGGACGGACTGTACAACAAGCTGATGGTGGAGCTCAGGAGCGAAGACACTCGGGCATTCCAGAACTTCATGAGGATGCCGCCAGCCATGTTTGACAAAATTGTGCAGCGCCTGACACCCAGGTTGACCAAGGCAAACACACGCTTCTGGCCCAGCCTGGAACCTGGGCTCAAGGTGGCACTCACTCTGCGCCACCTGGCCTCAGGGACCTCCTACAGGAGCATGCAGAACAGCTGGAGGGTGCCATCCAACACCATCAGCATTGTGGTCAGAGAAGTGGTGCAGGCCATCATCGAAGAATACAAGGAGGAGCTCCTCCAGTATCCCTCCACCGAAGAAGGATGGAAGAAAGTTGCAGAGCAGTGGTATCAGAAGTGGAACTTACCACACACCATTGGAGCCATAGATGGCAAGCACATGGCCTGCAAATCTCCAGCCAAGTTGGGGACCACTTATTTCAACTACAAGGGCTTCTTCAGCATCATCCTCTTTGCCATGGTCGATGCTGACTACAAGTTCATCTACATCGATGCTTCAGGCAATGGCTCATCTTCGGATGCCCAGGTATACAACACCAGTCACCTCAAGGAGGGGCTGGAACGCAACCTCATCGTGGGCTTCCCAGATCCAGAACCCCTGCCCAACGACACACAAGATGTGCCCTACTTCATCATGGGGGATGACGATTTCTCCCTCACAACCTACATCATGAAGACCTACACCTCCAGACTCCTCACCCGTGAAGAGAGGATCTTCAACTAGAGGCTGTCCAGGGCAAGGCGGGTGGTGGAGAATGCCTTTGGCATCCTGGCCAACAGGTTCCAGGTACTTCTCCCCACCATGCAGCAACAGAGCTTCAAATGAAGCAAAGAAGCAGCGCAACGTCCTGAGGCAATGGTGCAACTCCCCAGCTGGAGCAGTGGAGTGGCAAGACAGGATGGTAGATGCTTAATGGATGCTTCCTTCAGCCTGTCGCATCACACAGATGAGATTGGGCCATGTATGTTTGCTTGGCCTACAATGAACAGGGCGTTTAATAAAGAGTTGTGTTTATGTTGACATGTGTGGATAATTATTACATTATTATTGATAATAAAGGGCCGTAGGTGTGGCACTTGGGAGGGTGGACCATACAGTCCCACTATGCTTGCACTGGAGGTTTATCTATCCCACAGCTATTACCCATCCCACAGGTATCCCTGCCCATCCGACAGCTATCTTAACCCATCCCACAAGCATGCAAAGGCTTAAACCATTTCTAAAAGTTTCCACCAAGACTTTATTAAAAAAAAGAAATGAAGCAAGTGTGTGAATCATAAATAGACTTTATTAACAACAAGCTATAAGACAAAAATGAGTCTCTGGCACTCCTCTTGGTCGCTCAGTCCCAGGGGTGAAGGGTGCAGGTGCTGTGGAGGTGGCTGGTGCTGGACTGCTTGTCATCAGCTCCTCCAGAAGCAGAAGCAGCAGAAGCACCAGCCCCAGAAGAGTGAGCCCGTGCTGCAGAAGCCTCAGCAGAACCAGAGTGAGGGCCAGGAGGCGGGATGGTAGCCCTGTCCCTCTTGCCAGAGCTGGCAGCAGATGGCTGAGGCTTGCTGTGCTTCCGCATAGTTGTGGGGTTGCTGGCTGGCAGGGAGGCTGGCAGGAACCAAGGCTGGCAGGAAGGCTGGCAGGGAGGCAGCCACCAAGGCTGGCAGGCAGGCTGGCAGGCAGGCAGCCACCAAGGCTGGCAGGCAGACATGAACCAAGGCTGGCAGGAAGGCTGGCAGGCAGACATGAACCAAGGCTGGCAGGAAGGCTGGCAGGCAGACATGAACCAAGGCTGGCAGGAAGGCAGGCAGCAAGGCTGGCAGGCAGACCAGCTGGCAGCAAGGCTGGCAGGGAGGCTGGCAGCAAGGTTGGCAGCAAGGCTGGTAGCAAGGCTGGCAGCAAGGCTGACAGGCAGACATGCAGGCAGGGCAGGCAAGGCAGCCAATCCGTCCGGCAGCAGGTCTTTCCTCTGAATGGCGACCTGCTTCCGAGCTGCTTCCGTTATATCCGCGGGGTGGACGCAATGCATCCTCCCTGCATGCGCAATTAATGGTCGGCATCCGCTAGGCTTCCGCTGTGCATCCGCTAGGTTTCCGCTCTGCATCCGCTTCATCTGTTCAGCGTCCGCTCTGCATCCGCTGTATCCATTCCGCGTCTGCTTCACTGAGGCCCCCCGGAAGCCCTGCGGATGTGCCACCCACTCCCATCTGCTTCCATCCGCTTCCATCCGCTGGGCTTCCATTCCACATCCGCTTTGCCTCCGCCCTGCGTCCTCCCCGCGTCCGTGTTATCCGCTCTGGTTATGCAAATTTTCATCCCTTTTGAAAGCAGATAACAACGAATGGAACATTTTGCTCATCCGCTGTGTCCTTTTTGCATCCGTTGGCCAGTGTGACATGGGCTTTAGATGATTGAAGCCATACCCCACTTTATAAATGTGCTAATATCACAAACTTCAACAAATCGACAGGGCTTCAACTGCCCTACAACAATCGTCTTTATATCCTTTTCGACCTCCTCTGCTGCCAACTCTTTAAAGGCACTGTCCCACTGGCCGATGGATGCAAAACGTATACATAAAAGACCAAGCGGATGAGCAAAATTTTGGGGGTGTCTCTATCTGTTGTCATCCGCTCCAAAAAGTGGTGAAAATTTGCATAAACAGAACAGAAAAGAATGGAAAACAACGGACGTGGGTAGGATGTAGCGGGGATGTTAATCGGATGTTCGTAGGAAGCCTAGTGGATGACAGTGGATGGAAGCGGATGACACATCCGCAGGGGTTCTGGGGGAGAATAGCGAAGTGGACGCATAGCGAAAGGGGCGGATGCATAGCGGGTGACGCGGATGCATCACGGACACCTATAGGAAGCAAAGCAGATGCATAGCAGATGTTTATCGGATGCAAAGCGTTCACTGAGCATGTGAGGAGTATGAATTGCATCAGCTCCGTGGATATAAAAGGATGCAGCTTGCACGCAGTCAACATTCAGAGGAAAGACGTGCTGCCGCATACATCTTCCAAGAACACCATGGTTCATCAGTCAGGGAAGAAGAGAAAGCCGGTGCCTACTCGTGCAAGCCCTAGCAAGGACAAAACCACCATCCCACCCCCTGTCACTGACTCTGAAGCAGCTGGTGCTTCTCCTCCTGCTGCTGCTGCTGGTGCTACTGGTGTTGCTGGTGCTGGTGCTTCTCCTGCTGCTGCTGGTGTTTCTCCTGCTGCTGGTGGTGCTGCTGGTGCTGCTGCTGGTGCTGTTGTTGCTGCTGGTGCTGTTGGTGCTGCTACTGCTCCTGCTACTCCTACTGCTGCTGCTATGGTGGACCAGCTCCAAGGCCCTCAAAGCCCTGCTGCTCAAGCCCCTGAAGGCCCTGCTGCTCAAGCCCCTGAAGTTCCTGCTGCTGAAGGCCCCACCAGAGGGAGGAAGAGGCAAGGGAAGGAGAAGGGAGAGAGGAAACAATACACCATTTCTGAGGAGCATGAGGAGGAGGTGCTGGAATGGCTGAGGGAGAACGAGTACCTGTGGAGAAAGGGCCACAGACTGTTTCAGGACACCAAAAAGAAGCAGGCAACTTGGAGAGACAAGGATGAGAGCCTGTGCTACACTGCAGATGTACTCCTGGGATGGTGGAAGCACATGCACACCTAGTATGGCAAGCTACACCTCAAAAAATCTGGCCAGGCTGCTGTCAAGCTCACTGACCGGGAGATGTACATCATGACCAAGTGCAGCTTCCTGGAGGGTGAGGTCTGCCACTGAGGAGCAGCCCCTCTGAGACCCCTCTCACTCAGACAGCTCACAGACAGCCAGTCCTCTTCCAGCCAGGAGCCAGCTAGCCTGTTCAGGCAGGTGTCTTCAGAGGGCCCCACGGCAGAGACCCCCCCCGACAGCTACACTCCCCATGCCAGAGGACTTGGAGGATCTCCTGTCACAAATGGAGGAAGAAGCAGCAGCCACCAGAGACCAACGCACCCCCACTCCCACCCCCAGCTCCACAGGATGGAGTCAGAGAGGCAGACTGGAGGGCCAGACCCACAGTGTCCTGTTGGAGATCAGGGACACAATGAAGACCAGCACAGAACTGCTCTCTCAGCTGGTCCATTTGAACAGAGGATCCTCCAGTCTCCACACTTTCATCACCTACGTGAGTCACACCTTGAGGGATATGCCTGAGGCCCAATACCAGGTGATGAAGGAAAAGAGAACAGCACTTCTGCACAACCCTCAAGGCCCAGCTAAACCTGCTCCTACCCAGTCCAGGTCTGCTCCTCTACCCCAGGCAATGTCACAGCCCTTCCACAACTTTCAACAGCCTCTCACCTACCAAGGCTATGACTACCAGGACTTCCCACAGCAAAAACAGACCTTCCCAGTCCAGGCCCAGGGTCATCGCATGCCACAGACGCCACACTTCACCCAGCTGCAGATCAGACAGCCCCACTACACTCCTCCTTCCTCCACCCCAGAGCCAAGCCCGTCAATGGACAATCAGTCATCAGTCTTGTGCCTGACATCCCAGGTACTTGATGAGGGGCCTCTCAACCTCACGGGACTGAATCAGCTCTCTGAGACCTTCCTGAACATACCATCCCCTGTTGTAGCCTCGGGGCCAAGCATCCCAATGGTGCCTCAGAGCAGCACTCAAGCCACAGCCACCTCCACAGTCCCTGGCCGCTTAACAGCTGAGATCATGGACATGACTCAGAGTGACTGAGAATAGTGCCAGAGACTGAGTTGTTACTTGTTCACTTTATCTTTGCTTAAGACACTTTACTTAGTTCATTTTGCTTTTTTAATAAAGTCATACAGTTTACTTAAGACAGTTATTAAAAAAGGTTATCTTTGCTTCACACACTTGGTTCATTTTTTTACTTAATAAAGTGTTGGTGAAAACTTTGAAAAAATGGTTAAGCCTTTGCATGCTTGTGGGATAGGTAAGGATAGTTGTGGGATAGATAAACCTCCAGTGCAAGCATAGTGGGACTGTATGGTCCACCCTCTCAGCTGCCACACATATGGACCTTTATTATCAATAACAATTTATTCATTGATCAACACATTTTAAAATAAACAGAGCTCTTTATTAATGCCCTATTCATTGCAGGACCACTCAACATACATGGCACAATCTCATCAGTGTTATGCGACAGCTTCAAGGAAGCATCCATTAACCATCTATCATCCTGTCTTGCCACTCCACTGCTCCAGCTGGGGAATTGCACCAGTGTTTCAGGAGGTTGCGCTGCTTCTTCCCTTGACGTGAAGCTCTGTTGGGGCCTTGTACACCCACAGTGTCTTTCAGGTTTTGTCCTTGCCTCCATTCACCAGGCTCCATGTCCCCATTCCCTTGTTGACAGTCCACAAGTCTGTTCTGCAACACTGGGTAGTGGGTGCGCATGAGATTGTGCAGGATGCAGCAAGTTTCCACATGCTCCTCACAGTCTGTGGGTGATGCTGCATGGTGGTGAGAAGTACCTGGAACCTGTTGGCCAGGATGCCAAAGGCGTTCTCCACCACCCGCCTTGCCCTGGACAGCCTCTTCATGGTTGAGGTATCTTGAACTGTACGCCTTCATGAGGTAGGTTCTGAGGGAGAAGGCATCATCACCAACGATGAAGTAGGACACATCTTGTGTGTCATTGGGTAGGGGGTCTGGATCTGGGAAGCCCATGATGAGGTTGCGTTCCAGCCCATCCTTGAAGTCACTGGCATTGTATACCTGGCTATCTGAAGCTGACCCGTTGCCTGAAGCATCGATGTAGATGAACTTGTAGTCAGCATCAACCATGGCAAAGAGGATGATACTGAAGAAGCCCTTGTAGTTGAAATAAGTGGACCCTGAGTTGGGTGGAGCTTTGCAGGTCACGTGCTTCCCATCTATGGTTCCAATGGTGTGGGGAAAGTTCTACCTCTGATGCCACTCTTCTGCAACTTTCCTCCAGCCTTGTTCAGTGGTGGGGCACTTGAGGAGCTCCTCCACATATTCTTCGATGATGGTCTGTACCACTTCTCTTACCACTTTGCTGATGGTGTTGTGTGGCTCCCTCCAGGCATACTGCATGTTTTGTATGTGGTTCCAGAGGCCAGGTGGCGCAGAGTCAGTGCCACCTTCAGTCCAGGGTCCAGGTTGTCATGAAAGTTGGTGCTCGGCTTGGTCAACCTGGGTCTCAGATGCTCTACAAGTTCATCAAACATGGCTGGTGGCATCCTCATGAAGTGATGGAATGCACGAGGGTCTTCATTCCTCAGCTCCACCATCAATTGGTCATACAGTCCAAACTCCATTCTTCTCACTATCTATCTTCGGACCCACACAGCTGTTGGATGTCTCCTTCTTCTTGTGTATAAAAGGTGAGACAGTCTGAACAGGGTTTGGTTCTGGTGATGAATTATCTCAGCTACCATTCGGATTGTGTCATGATCCATGGTGGAGAACAATGGATGATGTGGAAGACCAAGACCAAGGGTGAAGAGGTCTGTACACCATGGCTGCTTGACTCATACTGAGATCCAGTTGATTTCCTCCCCCTTTTTATAGGAAATATCGTTTTTCCACGAGGTATCCTTCTACATACTCTAGACATACTGAAGACATCCTAAATATCCAAGATACATCCCAGATACAAACGTTTTGTCCATTTTAATCCCTTATATACAAGATGCATATGCTTACATCCTTTCTATTTCCATGCTACTAACGCTGTGTGGACATTCCGTGTACCTTTCGTTTCCTCCCTCTTTCTGTTTTCAGCTGCAGTGGATGTGAGTTGCAAGGATGTCCAGAGGATGCCGAGAGGATACAGCGGACGTTTAACGGATGATAACGGACATAGAATGTTTTTTGCCTGTATATGTCGCGGATATGCATCGTACACAGCAGAAAGTTCATCCATTCACAAAGTTTTGTGCAGATCAAAACTTCTTGGGCGGATGAAATCTCAGTGGACGGATGCTGGAGGGATACAGCGTATGAAACACATATGCAGTGAGTACACAACGGATGCATTGCATTTTCCAACGGATGGCAAGCTTTTTTTAACATTTTACATCCTCTTTGCATCCGTTGGTGCAGTGGGACAGGGGCTTAAGTTTGGCCAGAGCAGGACACTCGAGAAACAAATATTATTATAATTTTATTATAAGATTGCAAAAACAGATTTTGCAAGTGTGAATGAATTTCCCTCCACCCTCTCTTTATCTTATGATAAATTAGGAAGACCCATGTCTGAGACGCTTACTCAAATTAAATTTCTGCCCCAGGCTCAGATTTCTATTATCTGATTATTATCTTCTTCCTGCCCCTCAAAGCCATTATACCTGCATAACCTTCTGTTTTCTTCTCAGTAATCCTGCCCCCTACCTGTAATCCTCTTCCTTTCATTGCTGTTCTTAAGATATTGTGTGTTTCTTTTTTAAACGTTTTAAATATTTTCTAGGCTGTGGTATTATTATGAACTTCAGTCATATTCCAGAACATTGAAAGGTCAAAAACTTCCAATGACCTTGTAGTGCCTCAACTGCCAACACCATGTTTACCTGATTCTATGCCCCATCTAATTTTATTTTATTTTTTAAAATATTCCTTTAATTTAAAATAAGTGAGAAGTAGAAAGCTGTAAAATAAAATGCCAGCCTCAAGGCAAACCTTTCTTTCAAGGAATGCATCTGGGACTAGAACATAAATTTGATAGGGAGGTATTTGGAAGTAAGCCCAGTTGTTTGGGGTGAGGAGAGAAAAGAAGAAGAAAATAACCTAAGTGACTTGAAAGAGCATCCAGGGAGCCTCAGGCTGCCAACCAGCTTGTCCTGGTTAGTTTGTCACCTATGATTATTTTTTAAAAAGGCAAAACATGCATTGTTATGTCACAGTGCAAACTCTGGCTGCTTCCTTTCCTTGAAGAACATCCCAATCTCTTTAAGATATACATGTATTTTGCTACCTATAGTGTACTTGAAATGGTTTGGAGATTTATTCAATAAATTATGTACTTACAATCCCTAGAATGTCCTGGGGATAGGGGGAATTCAAACATTCTATTGATGTCCTGCTTCAAACTGAACTGACATTACTGTTGAAGAAGAAGCACAGCCTGGGGATGGAATCAAGTGAGTAATTAGCTTGGAATCATTATGTGCCCACAAGTGATCCAAGTTTAGCTCCCCATTAAATTCCATTGACTCCTATCTAGCACCAATTTAGTGCTCTTCTTAAGTTGACTAGATTCTTGTGTATGTAGGCATGGGCTAATAAATCATCTGAACTGGAACTTGATGCATAAGTCTGATTCTTTGCACCAGACAATTATTTGGCTAAAAATGGATGAATGACATGAAAGCCTGGAGCAATCAGAGCCGTTGTCAAAATGACAAATTGTGTGTCATGGTGAAACAAGATAAAATCTAACCATTGTGTTATCATGGGGAACATCCAGTGAGTGATCCCACTGGTTGTCAAATCAAAAAAATCTTGAATAGCACTTAGAAAATCTGCACTTTGACAAAATTTTCATCTCTCATTTATAAAAGACCACAATGCTTGGATCCACATATATACTACACTGACACATTACGACAGAGAATATAATTCTTTATTGGCCAAGTATGATTGGACACACAAGGAATTTGTCTTGGTGCAAGTGCTCTCAAAGTACATAAAAGAAAAGATACATTCATCAATAGTCAAGAATCACAAGGTACAATGCCTAATAATAGTCATAGGGTACAAAAAGCAATCAAATTATACTAGGAAACAGTCAATATAAATTGTAAGGATACAAGTGACAAAGTTACAGACATGCAGTCACAAGTGGGAGGGGATGGGTGATAAGGAATGATGAGAAGATTAATAGTAATAGTAATGCTAATAGTAAAGACATCTTTTTAAAAACAAATTTTATTTGTTTTTAAAGACAATACACAAACAAAACATAAAACCTAAAGCCCCTGTCAAACTGCACCAACGGATGGAAAGAGGATGTAAAACGGAGAAAAACACTTGCCATCCGTTGGTTAACGCGATGCTTCCCTTCTGTACTCACTGCCTCCGTTTTGCTTCCTCTCCATCCATCCAGCATCCGTCTATTGACATTATATCCGCTCAGAAGGTTTTGAGCTGCTCAAAACTTTTGAGTGGAAAATGTATCCAATGCGTCTGTTCTGCATCCGCTAGGAATACGGGGAACATCCGTTCTGCATCTGTTACGCATCTGCTATATCTGCTAGACATCCGCTGCACATCCGCGCAACTCGCATCCATTCCAGCAGTAAATGGACGCAGGGAGGAAGCGGAACGGACGTGCAGTGTTAGTAGCATGGACGGAGAAAGGATGAAAGCAGATGCAGCATGCAAAGAAAGCATTTAAAATGGAAAAAACGTTCACAGAGGGAACCTATCTCGGATATTAAGGATGTCTAGAGGATGCCTAGAGGATGCAAAGGGACACAGTGGGGAAAACCTATACTGCCTATAAAAAGGGGGAGCAACTCACCTGGATCTCACTTTCAGACCAGCAGCCCTGCTGTGCAGACCTCTGCAGCCTTCATCTGCCTCTTGCTCTTCCACAGCATCCAATCATGTCCACCTTGGATCGTAACAAACTCCTTTTGATAGCCACCATCGTTCTGCAACAGTGCGAAACCATCTACAGGCTCTGTGAACTCTACTACGGGAAGAAAAGGAGGAGGCCAAGAAGTGTCTGGGTCCAAAGATGAATCGGGAGAAGAGCAGAGTATGGACGGTACAACAAGCTGATGGTGGAGCTCAGGAACAAAGACCCTTGTGCATTCCAGAACTTCATGAGGATGCCTCCAGCCATGTTTGATGAAGTTCTGCAGCGGCTGACACCCAGGTTGACCAAGCAGAGCACCAAATTCTGCCCCAGCCTAGACCCTGGGCTCAAGGTGGCACTGACTCTGCGCCACCTGGCCTCAGGGACCACCTACAGGAGCATGCAGTATGGCTGGAGGGTGCCACACAACACCATCAGCATTGTGGTCAGAGAAGTGGTGCAGGCCATCACCGAAGAATACCTGGAGGAGCTCCTCTAGTGCCCCTCCATTGAAGAATGATGGAAGAAAGTTGCAGAGCAGTGGTATCAGAGGTGGAACTTCCCCCACACCATAAGAGCCATAGATGGGAAGCACGTGGCCTGCAAAGCTCCAGCCAAGTCGGGGTCCACTTATTTCAACTACAAGGGCTTCTTCAGCATCGTCGTCTTCGCCATGGTTGATGCTGACTACAAGTTCATGTACATCGATGCTTCAGGCAACGGCTCATGTTCAGATGCCCAGGTATACAACGCCAGTCATCTCAAGGAGGGGCTGGAACGCAACCTCATCATGGGCTTCCCAGATCCAGACCCCCTACCCAACGACACACAAGATGTGCCCTACATCATCATGGGGGATGATGCCTTCTCCCTCAGAACTTACCTCATGAAGCCCTACACTTCCAGACTCCTCACCCGTGAAGAGAGGATCTTCAACTACAGACTGTCCAGGGCAAGGCAGGTGGTGGAGAACGCCTTTGGCATCCTGGCCAACAGGTTCCAGGAACTTCTCACCACCATGCAGCATCGCCCAGAGACCGTGAGGAGGATTGTGGAAGCTTGCTGCATCCTGCACAATCTCATGCGCACCCGCTACCCAGTGTTGCAGAACAGGCTTGTGAACCTCCAACAAGGCAATGGGGACATGGAGCCTGGGGAATGGAGGCAAGGGCAAAACCTGATAGACACTGAGGATGTGCAAGGCCCCAACAGAGCCTCACGTGAAGGGAAGAAGCAGCACAACCTCCTGAAACACTGGTGCAACTCCCCTGCTGGAGCAGTGGAGTGGCAAGACAGGATGGTAGATGATTAATGGATGCTTCCTTGAGCCTGTCTCATCACACGGATGAGATTGGGCCATGTATGTTGGGTGGGCCTACAATGAACAGGGCATTTAATAAAGAGTTGTGTTCATGTTGACATGTGTGGATCAATGCTTACATTGTTATTGATAATGAAGGGCCATAGGTGTGGCACCTGGGACCATACAGTCCCAGTATGCTTGCACTGGAGGTTTATATATCACCACAGCTATCTCAACCCATCCCACAGCTATCTTAACCCATCCCAAAGATATCCCTGCCCATCCCACAGCTATTACCCATCCCAAATGTATCCCTTCCCACCCCACAACTATCCTTACCCATCTCAAAGGTATCCCTGCCCATCCCACTGCTATCCCATCCAGTACCCACTACCCATCCCACCAGCATGCAAAGGCTTAAACCATTTCTAAAAGTTTCCACCAAGACTTTATTAAAAAAAATAAATGAAACAAGTGTGTGAAGCAAAGATAAACTTTATTAATAACAAGCTGTAAAAGAAAAATCACCCAAGTCAAATGTCCAAATAAAGTCTACAGGTAGCCACCCAGTCTCTGGCACTCTTATCAGTCACTCGGAGGTGTGCCCAGTCTCAAGGGTGAAGGGGCCAGGTGCTGTGGAGGTGGCTGCTGCTGGAGTGCTGGTCTGAAGGCCCACTGGGATGCCTGGCCCCGAGAGGAAAACAGGTGACGGTGTGTTGAGGAAGCTCTCAGACAGCTGGTTCAGCCCCGTGATGTTGAGAGCTCCTTTCTCCATGCCATGGCCTGTCAGCCCCAGTACCAAGGGCAGATGTACTGAGGCCGGGCTTGGCTGTGGGGTGGAGGAAGGAGCAGTGTAGTGGGGCTGTCTGGTCTGCAACTGGGTGAGGACTTGCGTGGGTGGCATCTGTGGCGTGGGTGGCATCGGTGGCATCGGTGGCATCAGTTTCATGGGTGGCATCGGTGGCATCAGTGGAACCGGTGGCAATGATGTCGTCCAATGAGCCTGTGCCTGGACTGGGAAGGGCTGCTGCCTGTGCTGCTGGACCTCCTGGTAGCCGTAGCCCTGGTAGGTGAGGGCCTGTGGAAAGCCTTGGAATGGGAGGGACATCACCTGGGGTGGAGGAGCAGACCTGGACTGGGTGGGAGCAGGTTCCATTGGGTTTGGAGAGTTGTGAAGCAGCTCGGTGATCCGGTACTTCACTACCTGGTACTGGGGTTCTGCCATGTCCGTGAGGGTCTGGTTGACATAGGTGAGGAAGGGCTTGCGGTTGGAGGATGAGGAGTCGGTGTGGACCAGCTGAGAGAGGAGATCTATGCTGGTCCAGATGGAGTCCCTGATCTCCAGCAGGACAGTGTGGTTCTGCCCCTTCTGTCTGGCTCTCTGCCTTTCTGTGGAGGTGGAGCTGTGGGTGGATGCGGGTAGGGCTGTGGTGGAAGTGCCGTCTCCTTTCTCCCACTGCACCAGGGAGTCCTCCACGCACTCCACCACAGTTAAAACACCTGTCCGTGGGTTCTCTGCCGTGGCACGCTCCACAGAAACCTGCCTGGAGACAGGAGCTGACTCTCGGCCGGAAGAGGACTGGGTCTCAGCAGGCTGCCAGAGAGAGAGGGTCATGAGAGGGGCTGCTGCTGCTCCTCAGTAGTGGATCTCACCCTCCAGGAAGCTGCACCTGGCCATGACATAGGTCTCTCTGTCTGTCAGCTTAACCGTGGCCTGGCCAGATTTCTTGAGGTACAGCTTCCCGTATCAGGTGTGCGTGTGTTTCCACCAGCCGAGGAGCACATCCGATGTGTAGCCGAGACTCTCTGCCTTCTCTCTCCAAGCAGCCTGCTTCCTTCTGGTGTCCCTGTAGAACCGGTGTCCCTTCCGCCACAGATAGTCATTCTCTCTCAGCCATTCCAGCACCTCATCCTCGTGTTCCTCCTCAATGGAGTATTGCCACCTCTCCCATACCCACATATGCCTCTTCCTCCCTTTGGTAGGACCAGATGGGCCCTCATCAGAGGGGCTTCCAGGTTGTAGGGGCTGCTCCTCCACACCACCAGCAGCAGCAGCACCAGCAGGATCATAATCATCAGCATCATCAGCACCAGCACCAGCACCAGCACCAGCACCAGCACCAGCATCAGCAGGACCAGGATCAGCACGAGCAGGACGAGCAGGACGAGCAAGTCCAGGAGCACGAGCAGGACGAGCAGGACGAGCAGGACGAGGAGCAGCTTCAGCAGAGTAAGCACCAGCAGAAGCACCACCACCAGGAGCAGCCTCAGCAGAGTAAGCATGAGCAGAAGCACCACCGCCAGAAGCATCATCATCAGCTCCTCCAGAAGCAGACGCAGCAGAAGCCGCAGAAGAGTGAGTCCATGCTACAGAAGCCCTAGCAGAAGCAGAGTGAGGGCCAGAGGGCGGGAGGGTGGCCCTGTCCCTCTTGCTAGGGCTGGCAGCAGATGGCTGAGTCTTTGTCTTCTTCCCTATGGTTGTGGGTTTGCTGGCTGGCAGGGAGGCTGGCAGGGAGGCTTGCAGGAAGGCTTGCACCAAGGATGGCGGGCAGGCAGGCACCAAGGATGGCAGACAGCAAGGCTGGCAGGGAGGCTGGCAGGATGGCAGGCAGCAAGGCAGGCAGGCAGGCTGGAGAGCTGTGTCTGGACGCAGGTCTTTCCTCTGAATGGTGACATGCTTCTGAGCTGCTTCCCTTTATATCTGCGGGGCTTACGCAATGAATCCCCCCTGCATGCGCAGTGAATGCGAGGCATCCGCTAGGCTTCTGCTTTGAATCCGCTAGGCTTCCGCTTTGCATCCGCTTCATCCGCTGTGCATCCGCTGTGCATCCGCTTCATCCGCTCTGCATCAGCTCTGCATCCACTGTATCTGTTCCACGTCTGCTTTGCTGAGGTCCCCCGGAAGCCTAGCGGATGTGCCATCTACTCCCATCCGCTTCCATCTGCTAGGCTTCCACTCTGCATCCATTTTCCATCCGCTCTGCGTCTTCCCCCTGTCCGTTCCTTTCCCTGTTATCCACTGTGGTTATGCAAATTTTTGCCCCTTTTGAGAGCGGATAACAATGGATGGAACATTTTTCTCATCCTCTGTGTCCTTTTTACAAACGTTTTGCATCCGTTGGGCAGTGTGACAGGGCCTTTAGAGCATAAAACCTCTTTTCTAAAAACTGCTTATTAAATTTTGACAAAACAAATAAAACATCTTATTTGAGTACAACATAGTTCCAGATTATCACATATGTATATCTTATTTATTCTTTTTCCAACTTCTCACTATTTCTCCCTTTATTCAATTAGATTTCTTTTACCTAAATTTCTATATCTATTTATTCATTGTACTTATACTTTCATCTGTCTTGTTTACAATTTCATTGTTCTCTTGTAACTTTCTTCCAAAATTTTATTAATTCTCAGTAGGCTAACTTAACAAACAAAACACAAAACATAGAAACATAAAACTTCTTTTTGGAAAGCGGCTTAATCCCAGATTAGCATCTTTTTATACAGACATAAATCAAATTCATGCTCACTTTATATACTATTTCATATCTCATTTAACATTCTGCATTTTCTATATGTTTTCTCCCCTCTTTTCACTCTCTTAATTCTATTTTACTTATTTCATCTCAATTTAAATCATTATACTTGTATCTTTTGTCCGTTCTTTTTCAATTATCTATTTTTTCTTTTCTCTTTACTGCAAAATTTCTCTGTAATGATTGGTTGAAGTATGATGACTTTTTATCCTTCCCCTAAATTTAACACTTAAAATAATATATAATTTTCATACTGATTCTGCTTAGTGCATTCTACATACTACATTTTAAAATAATAAAAGAAAAAAAAATAGTAAGCTTATAATGTACTAAAAACAATGTTCCATAACTAATTAAACTCTATTAGACATTTTATACATTCCCTTTAATATGTTGTTAACTCATATAATATTCCAATTTTCTAACTCTATTTCAAATACAAATGCTACAATACAATCCTGTGCACTTTTGCAGAATCTCTTCTTTAATTACATTTTACCCTTTGTCTCTAAAAATACCCTGTTTTTAACATCTTGTTTTAAGTCTTTATAACTTATCTTCCCTTTTTCCCTTCCTCTCTTATCCAGTCTGGTCTTTTTGCCCCCCCCCATCTCTCAACCTCTGCCCTTAGTCTCCCTTCTCTGTTGTATTCCTCTTTTCTGTTGCTTTCTGACATTATACTGATTTTTCACCTTATTTTTCCCTTTCTTGGTTGTTTTTTTAAATCTTGAATTCTCCATTTTCTTTCCATTTCCCTTTTCTTCCTCAACTAAAATTATTTGTCCATTAAAGATGGCTTCTTCTTCTTCATCCCAACTTTATTGTTGTTGTAATTCTTGGTAGGTAGAAATCGCAATATCTAAGAAATGAAAAACGGATCCAGTAGAGCCCTTGCTTTTTTGTTCCTCTTCTTTTAACTTTTTATATTCTATTTTCAATTCTTCAACAGATAATGCCATTGAAAGATTTTTTTAAAAAAACAACCCAAATGTTTTTAATCTTTCAAAAAATAGTTTCCAAGAGTCACAAAGTCACAAAGCAATCCAAATCAGCACAAACTGTTTCATTTAGCACTTTATTCTTTTTGTACTTTCTCTTCCTGGGGTGGAATTTAATTACACAATTCCAAAGTAATTTTTAGAAGTCTTATTGCCGTTATCTCTGATTTTAAAAGTTCCAAGCCATCCCATCCAACAAAATCTTAATATATGCTTTACCTCTCCCTTCCCACTTATAGCAAAAAAAAATTGGTTTTTAGTTCCAATGTTCAGAAATCTTAATATCCCCTTGGCTTTAATTTTCAGGTTTAATTACCTTCTGTACTGAAGCAGGTTTTTCTGATTTCCATCTACTATCTCCGTAGGGAAGGAGAGTGAGAAGAAAAAAACTTTCCCTTTCATTTTTCTCCACCGCTTTTAACGATCTTGTTAGGAAACAATGTATCATTTGAAAAGTTGAACCTCCAGGATAGAAATGTAACTTATTGTCCCGGTTCAGCCAAAAACTCTCACTTCTTCAAACTTCCTCCTGGACAATCTTGTCTGGCTGAAAGTTTCTTTGTGGCGGCCATTACTGACCGCCGCTGCACTGCTTTGGGAAAAGGGAGTAAAGCCGGCTGAGGAGGGGGTTACGATTCCTCCAGACACACACACACACACACACACACACACACACACACACACACACACATATATATATATATATATATATATATATATATATATATGTATATGTATATGTATATGTATATGTATATGTATATGTATATATGTATATATATAAGCTTTCGCGGGTACTTACATGTGTGCTGTTCAGCTTCCTTCGGGTATTATCCCACATCATTGTAGTTGTGCTTTTAAAGGTGTAGCAATGTTTCAGCAGAATCTCATCTGCCATCATCAGGCTTCTTTATGGATGTGGGTCTCACAGCTTTTGGTTTCAAATTCGAGGCTTGCCTATTCTGATTGGTTGGGAGTTTTAGTCTGTGTTCACTGGACTTGGAGTTTGATTGATTGGTGTTTCTGGTTTCTTCTGTCTGTTTTGTGGCTTTGATTGGCTGGCGACACTCTTTTCCTGTGTTGGAGGCTTTCAGTGCAGCTTGGCTTTGTGTGAAAGGACGGCTGCTATCCATTAGGAAGCCAGGTTTCACCTGGGTGCCTGGTGGGGGGGTGTTCGAGTTGGAGGCATCAGAGGGAGTCTGTTTGTGCTCAGGTGTTTGCCTGGTGTGTGGTTTGTGGTCTCAAATAGAAAGATCTCCACAGCAACCCTTGAAATCATCAAAAATAAATACCAACCAGCTAAACACCTCATGGAACTAACAGAACACTGCCTAACCAACACATATTTCATATACAAAGGACAAAGATACAAGCAAATTGAAGGAGCCCCTATGGGATCACCACTGTCACCC
>BLBF01000042.1:15124969-15140547 GCA_015471245.1 Laticauda colubrina | reverse complement strand
TATATATATATATATATATATATATATATATATATATATATATATATTCTTAAGTTTTCATGGGTACTTACATGTATGCTGTATAGCTTTGTTCGGGTATTTTCCCACGTCCTTGTAGCTTTGTTTTTAAAGTTGTAGCAACATTTTGGCAGAATCTCATCTGGATCATCAGGCTTCTGTATTGTGTTCGTCTGTGTATTCTGTATTGTGTTCGACTAAAAGTCTGACTCACAGACGAACACAATACAGAAGCCTGATGATGGCAGATGAGATTCTGCTGAAACATTGCTACAACCTTAAAAGCACAAATATGATGACTTGGGAAAATACCTGAACAAAGCTGAATAGCAGACATGTAAGTACCCATGAAAACTTAAGACAACATATATATATATAGTATTCAGCTTTGTTCAGGTATTTTCCCACGTCATTATAGTTGTACTTTTAAAGTCGCAATGTTTCAGCAGAATCTCATCTGGATCATCAGGCTTCTGTATTGTGTTCGTCTATACACACACAAAAACACACACACTAATATATTTCATTTGCATCACACCTTTGTTATTTTTACAAATAACTAAAGGTGGCAAATATATAGAACTTACCTTCCTCCTGTTTTCACACAACAACAACCCTGTGAGGTATGTTCGACTGAAAAAGAGTGACTGGCCCAAAATCACCTAGCTTGCTTTCATGTCTAAGATGGGACTAGAACTCATGATCACCCAGTTTCTAACTTTAATATCCATGGGAAAGTGTTTTGGTTTCTTATCTTCTCTGGTTGTAAGTGTTGATATAGCAACTGTACACATTGTCAAAACTTAAAATTGGGCACAGCAAGGTTCAACTATCGATATCTCTTGGAGAAGGAAAGTCATATGTTTCTTCAGTCAATGAAAGGTGAATCTGCTGTTAAAATGCCTGCTCCATCAAACTGACAACTCATTCCTGTGTTTTTAATCACCTTTTGTTGGAGTCCAGCCCTGGCTAGCACACTCTGGAGTGAGATTCTCACCATGCAATTATTGTAACAGATAGGTGTGCATCCAGGAAAAATATGGAAATACTGTAACTCCTTGTTTGGCTTGTGATGGATGAAAAGCAGTAATTTAAGGACTCAGAGGGGAAATTTTTCCCTGTCTGTGGCCCAATAAATGGAAAAAACTTGAAATGGAGACTGGCGTTGAATTGAATGTCTATCATTGAGGCATAACTTCCTGCAGCCTCCATCTTTGCTAGCCACTTTGAGTGAATTACTTTGAGGTCTGCTATGAAAGGGGATGAGGGCAATGATACCAAATAGGAGAATTGCATTGCTCACAAGGAGTGGTGCTGTGTTTCTTTTCCTGTGCTTTCCTTCTCCATCAAGTTATAGCTCAGACTTTTGCGTTTTGTAATGGCAAGAAACTCTAGGCCCATGGTGGAGAATGTGAGCAGAACTAAAGTCATGTTGGATGGCCCATTGAATTAAATAAGGAAGTGTGTCTCAAACTCAGTAGCTCTGCAAAATAAGAAAGTGTTCCAGTTTGTGCACAAGAGAAAAAAAAACAAGATGAGGCTAGAACAATGAGGAATTGTAATAAAGTGCTGAGGTGTCAGAAACCATGTAACTGCTTTTGCTAGATAGGGAGCCAGCATAAACCTTCAAAATATATGTGTCAATTTGAAAACAGAAAGAATGTGAGCCAAGCCCTCGTACGAGGGGGCGGACAGTTAGGGTATAAAAATGCTGCCTGAATTTTGCTCTATGTTCCTTCAATGCCTGAGGGAACCCGTCTTTGCAGACATGTGAATAAAACCTTGTTTTCCTTGGATCAACGAATCTTTTGGTGGTTTTTTTTATCTGCTTCCACCTCACAATTGGGAGCTCAACGTGGACCCTGATGGAATTTCGACTGGAGAAAAGGGACTGGGTAAGTGTGGCGCCACTGCCTCCCATTGTAGAGGGGCCCCTCCCTTGTCTCAGTTGAATCCCAGGGTAACTGCACTCAGCAGACGATCCTTGGAAACAAGAGAGAGAGAAGCCAGCCTGATGCTCTGGGAGTGTCGTTGATCACCTGAAGTGGGACGCCCACACTCCTTTCATCTCCGGGAGACCAGGGGTGTATCAGGTGAGTTTGTTGCCTTTCTGGGATAGAAGAAGGGATATACTATCCTTAAACTCTGGGAATCCAACGACTGCTGAAGGACAGTGTAAATCTCTGAGTTGGGAATCTCTGGGAGATTGTTGGCGGGTAGCGTGGAGAATGGGAAAGGGACAAAGCAAGTGTGAGACGTTCCAAGAGGGAACGGGTATTGAGATAGAAAAGACCCCGAGAAGGCTGATTCCGACTGACTCCCCATTGGGTCAACTACTACAACAATGGTCGTTGACCCATCTGAGGACTTACACTCGAAATCTAGAGAAAAAGAAAATGATCTACCTATGCCAATATAGGTGGCCGAAGTATCCCCTAGTAGACCCTGAGTTTCCTTACCACTGGGATCCCAAAGGGAATACCAGCACGTACTGGATAACTCAGTTGAAAGAGTATATATTGAAACACCGGATGAAGGAGTAAGTACCCTATGTGGAGGTATGGTATCATGTTCACTTTGAAGGTCCAGTTCCACCAGAAACAGAAGTAGGACCGTTTGTCAGCAAGGTGGAGGAAAGCGAAACTGAGGACTGGATGGGGAGTCCATTGGCATCGGCTCCAGCAATGCTGGCACCACTGCCCCTGCCGGCTCCAGTTGCCCAGGTTCCACCTCCACCTGCATATCCAGGACTCAGAAGGGAACGGGCTCAATTAAACAAGGACCTAGAGAATTTGCCTCTAGGAGGAAGGTCGGCCAATCCCGTGTTGGCCTTCCCAATCAGAGAAGTCCCAAATAGCATGAATGTGCAGGGGAATCCAGTCACCATTTTCGTGGCTGTCCCCATAAAATCTGCTGAGTTATGGGATCTGAAAAAGATCCTTCAGAAACTCCATGAGAATGCTCATGAAGTGGCGGAACAGTTGGAATTGTTTCTGGGGTCCAATGAATACACATAGCAAGAACTGATGTATATTCTTGGACACCTTTTCACCCCCGAAGAGAGGAACCTCATTAGGAGGACAGCAATGGCTGCCTGAGATAGGAGACATGCAGGGCAACAGGGAGCAGTGGCTGCAGACACAAAGTTCCCCATAGTCAATCCAAATTGGAACATCAATAATAACGCTCATAAGGAGCACATGAGAGATATGAAACACATGATCATTGAAGGAATTAAATTGGCCATCCCTCAAGGGAGAAACTTGACCAAAGCATTTGAAATAACACAAGGAAAGGATGAGTCCCCAGGGGATTTCTGTGCTCGGCTCCATGAAGGGTTAACCAAGTACTCCGGAGTGGAGCCAGAAACCCCTGCCTGACTGATTTGGGCATGACAGATTTGATGAGAGCAGCCCAACAAGTTTTTGTGAACTGAGACTCAGTTAAAACCAAACAGAAGTCTCAGGTGATGGTACCTGCTGTGCAAACGGCAACCAAGAATGAAGTTAGGAAAAACAGGGAGACCCAGATGTCAGATCCGAGGCCAAGGTGGAGAGATGAAAGATTTCCCAGCTGGGAGTGGAGACCCCCGGTTAGGTGAGGAGGTCCAGGGGGCAATCAAGGAGGTCAATTCCAACGGCCATCCCAGAGTAGAACTTGCTTCAGATGTGGGAAAGAGGGATATTTTGCGCGTGAATGTCCCAAAACCCCAGAGGAATGAAGCTATGCCCTATATGATTAGGGAGGTTCCGGACCCGCGGGGAGCCATTGATAAATGTGTTAGTGGGTCCTGACTTTCAGGAACGGCCATTCCTGACCATCAAGAACGGCTGTTCCTGATCGACACCGGCTCAAGCCGGACATCTGTATGTGATCAGGTAGAGGGAGCATGCAGGTCAAAGCAGACTTTAAAGGTGGTTGGGGTGAGTGGGAAATCCCAAGAGGTCAAGATTTTGGAAGAGGTGAGATTGGAATTGAATGATGTGGTTACTGAAACCGAAATATTGTATATTCCGGTTTCAGGGGTGACCTTGCTAGGAAGAGACTTGTTGGATGTTTTTGGAATAGAATTGTGGGATAGAAGGAAGGAAGTTCGCATGTGTATGCTAACAACGGAAGATGAGGAGAAGATATCATCAGATGTGTGGGCAGGAGGTGAAGGGGTTAGTAGGATGGCAATACAGCCCATTCAGATTAAGATACAACCAGGAATAACTAAATTGTGGACTCCACAATATTCTCTGAGTAAGAGAGGTAGGGAAGGGTTGAAACCAGTGATTGACAGATTATTGAAACAGGGACTGCTGGAACCTACTATGTCACCATTCAATTCACCGGTTTTAGCAGTTATAAAAAAGGATGGGAAGTATAGATTGGTAATGATTTGAGGCGGATCAATGAGATAGTGATTCCTAGATTCCCAGTGGTTCCTGATCCCTATACCATCTTGGGGCGGATCCCTCCCAAAGACAAATGGTTTACTGTGATAAATCGGAAGGATGCCTTTTGGGCATGCCCCTTGGAGGAGGGGAGTAGAGATTTGTTTGCCTTTGAACGGAATGATCCAGAGAGTGGAAGGAAACAGCAGTTGAAGTTGACGGTACATCCTCAGGGATATACCGAGAGCCCTTTGTTGTTGGACAGGTGTTGGAAGAAAAGTTGGTGTCATTTGAGAGAGAGAAAGGAATCACCCTAATTCAGTGGGGAGAAAGAGAAGGAAGTGAGAGTGGCTTCTGTGTTGAATTGGCTGAAGGAGCGGGGGCTGAAAGTCTCAAAAGAGAAGCTTCAGTCTGTTGAAAAAAAGGTGAAATATTTGGAACATTACATTCAGCAGGGGGTGAGGTCCTTGGACCCTGAAAGGGTGAAGGGGATCATGAGCTTGGCTCCTCCCAGGAACAAGACAGAGGTGCGGAAAGCATTGGGATTATTAGGATATTGTAGAATCTGGGAAGACCAATTCACAGTTTTAGCACAGTTTTTGCATAGAAAGTTGCCTGGAAAGGGAGAGCACATAGAATGGGAGGAGGGAGATAGTGAAAGGTGGGAAGAGCTGAAGAAGGCTTTGTCAACCGCTCCAGTTTTAGCCTTGCCAAACCTGAAATTACTGTTTCATTTGTATGTGGCAGTGGCTCAGGGAACAGCAGTTGGAGTCCTTGCCCAAAAGAGGGGGGGGCAGTACCACTTGGATGACCGAAGGGAGGATATTGAAGTATGAAACCATTTTGAGAACCAGTCCTAATGTGGTAATCGGAACAGACAAGAATCTAAATCCAGCAGAATTCTAGGAGGGGAGAAGGCAGGCATGGGAAACGGAAGACCATGATTTTCTATTGCAAGTGGATCTCATGAGGAAGGTTAGAGAGGACTTGGAAGAGACTCCATTGGAGAAGGGAGAGAGGTGGTTTATAGATGGATCTAGCAGGGTGAAAAATGGAAAGCAAAAATCTGGGTTTGCAATAGTAACCGGGGAAGGTGAGGTAATAGAGAAAGGGTCACTCCCAGCTGCTTGGTCAGCCCAGAAATGTGAATTGCTTGCCCTGACCAGAGCCTTGGAATTGTCTGAGTGGATGGAAGTAATGATTTGGACTGATTCCAAGTATGCATGGGGGGTGGTGCACACGTTTGGGAAAATCTGGAAAGAAAGAGGGTATATCAAGGCGGATGGGAAGCAAATAGAGCAAGTGCAGCTAGTAGTACAAGCCTTAGAGGCATTGCAACTCCCCAGCCGAGTATCAATTGTCCATGTGAACGCACATCAGAAGGGGAACACATCAGAAGTTGTGGGAAACCGATGGGCGGACAAATGGGCGAAGGAAGCTGCAGGGGAGATAGAGTTGGTAATGGTATTTATACCAATACTGGAAAAGGAGGACGAGAGGGAGGAATGGGAGCCAGAGAAAAAGGAAAAGTTGGAGATGGAGAAAGAGGGATGTGTCAAAATCCCAGAGGGATGGATGACGTCGGAAGGAGTCAAGGTGGTGTCACCCATTGTCATCAGGGGAATATTGGAGAAAGTTCATGAAGGAGGACATTGGGTAATGGAGGCCTTGGTCATGTCCGTTAAACCTCACTATTGGAGTCTGAGGATGTGGACGGTAGCTCAGAGGATCTGCTGGGAATGTTTGATTTGTTTGAAAGTAAATAAGAAAGTGACACGCAAGAAAGAGATGGGAGGGTGACCCCTATTGTGTTGGCCTTTTCAGAGAGCACAAATTGATTTCACTGAGTTGCCAGAAAAGGGGGGTTGGAAATACCTGCTTGTGATCAAAGATCAACTAACGGGGTGGGTAGAGGCTTATCCCACTAGAAGAGCCACAACTCCCACAGTAACCAAGATCTTACTAGAACAGATTATCCCACAATATGGAATGATGGAAGCAATAGATTCAGACAGAGGAACTCATTTCACCTAAAAGGTTCTGCAAAGGGTAATGGAGGTGGTGGGGGTGAAATGGGAATTACATATGCCATCGCATACTGAATGCAGTGGAAAAATTGAAAAAGCAAACGGGGAATTGAAGAAACACTTGACCAAGCTACAACTTGAAAATGGCTTGCCATGGATAAAGAATCTTCCCTTAGCTCTGCTCAGGATCAGAACTTGTCCAAGGAAAGACACAGGGGTTTCTCCCTTTGAAATGCTGATGGGAACATCTTGTTCGCCCAAACTAGGCAATCCCATAGCAGAGTTCAGGGACTTGTTCCTTCGGAAATATTTGCCGGCACTGTCTCGGTCTTTGCTTCCTCTTCACAAACAGGGACTGTTGGTGCAACGACCACCTTTGGCTGGTAGCCAACACCCACATGAGGCTGGAGACTGGGCCCTGATAAAGACTTGGAGAAGTGAAAAACTGCAACCTAGCTGGGAAGGTCCATACCAGGTGCTACTGACGACTGAATCTGCAGTCCGTACTCAGGAAGGATGCTGGACGCATTACAGCAGAGTCAAGAAAGCACCGGAACCTGAGAAACCTTGGAAGGCAATCCCAGTGGACGGTCAGCCGCTAAAGGTAACCTTGAAGAAATAGCCAGCAGAAACCACCATGGAGATGTCGGCTGAACTCTGGAGAGGACTATTTGTTGCTACTATATTTACATTAATACATCAAAGAAGTTCACAATATATTGGACCTGCGGGTGACTTGGGAACAGACTTGTGGGATGACAGTGTGTTCATAAAGGATTTCAAGAAGGTCTTACATTCCTTGAACATCACCAATTGCTGGTTATGCATGCACCTGCCAGGAAGAACAGGTGAAGGATTAATCCTACACACAATTCCACTTGATCAGAACAGACTAAGACCACAGGGGCACGGGACAGAAAAATATGGTGTAGAATGAAATATAACAGGAAGGATTTTTGTTCATTTAAGGTAAATGGCGTATGTGTGTTTTAGGAGAAATGAAACTAGAGGGCTCCATTTAGGAGATTGGGAAGAATGTAATAAGACTTTTGATATGCCATCATCCTATAGTAACCATAGCTATACCAAGAGTTATCATAAATTAGATTATTTTAATCAAGATCAGTATCAGATGTGTGTGCATTTTGAGGAAATGATCAATTGGACCCAAACATCACAACAGACCTATGCTCTGGAAAACTTTAGGTGGGTATTGTGTGGGAAATATGCATACAGGGAGATGCCACCTTACTGGAGTGGCACATGTACACTCGGGTGTGTGATAACAGTGATATATAAACTTGATGGCCTTCCCCAAGGCCGGATACGTAATAAAAGAGACTCAGAATCTGACGATCTATAAATGCTTACCTCTGAGCTAAAATAATAGCACCTATGGATCTAAAAATGTAACCGTAAGCCTTAAGAATAGCACAGTGTTTGACTAAATTTTGGACTGTCATTTCTATCTTTCTTCACCCTGGCTATGCTAGTCTAGAAGTGATGGAATCTGAGATCTATTAATAATTGATTGGGATCATATTGTCATGCTGGAGCTGTACAGCATGCTGGAGCTGTGACACTGAGTGTTTCACTGTGCCTGAATATTCTATCGTGTTAGGAAGTACCTGCTAGCCAACTGACATGGAGTTTGGAATTGCCGATGGAGATTGACGATGAGCCCTGATGATGTCGGACGCTGAACTATCACAAGTTGTGGGCGGCTATCGGCAGAACAATGAACATGCTGACCGTTAAAATAATGACCTCGGGTGGGGGGTGGATATTCATTGGGTGGGCACAGGGGGGTTGGTGGACTATGGAGAGTATAATGTGGTGAGGGTATGGTAAAGGAGGGTGGATAATTAACGGATAAATGCACGGTATCTGGGGGTTGCATAGTGACTGGAAATAAGCAGTAGCATTCATCGGATGGTGGATAAACTCATTACATTATTATCTGGTGTATAAATACAGCTCTGGCTGCGAGGTGCACCAGAGCTGACTTTACTATCATCCTGATGCTCATTGTTACCCAAATCCAAAGGAGTATATGGACGAATAAAGACTCATTTTATACGAGGGCTATCCACAAAATAGATTACGTTTTCGTCTGTAGCAAGAAGGGGTGGAGCTAGCATGGCCATCTTTGGTCTGTGCGTCCACCGCTTAGTCTGCATCTAGTTGTGCTCATGGGAGGTTTGTATCGTTGCCTGTTATTTCACAGCAAATGTTTGAAATGTGTGCTGCAATTGAAAATCCCGCGAGTTGTGAGATGCGATTAGTGATAAGGTTTTTGCTGGCAAAAAACCATAAACCGATTGAAATTTTTTGGCAACTGTGTGAAGTGTACGGCGACAACATCATCACTGAAGGTGGAGTGCATCAATGGTGCATTAAGTTTAAAAATGGA
Source organism: Laticauda colubrina (assembly GCA_015471245.1). NCBI lineage: Eukaryota > Metazoa > Chordata > Lepidosauria > Squamata > Elapidae > Laticauda > Laticauda colubrina. The sequence goes on along the minus strand of BLBF01000042.1, from coordinate 15,131,710 downwards.
TGAACTAACATTCATGATGAACAGTGGAGTAGACGTCCAAGCATTGTGACTGATGAACTGGTCGCGAATGTTGATGACAAGATTTGTGAAAACCACCGTTTCAGAGTAACGGAACTTTAGCTTAGTTTTCCACAAATTTCACGCAATTTGTTGCATGAAATTGTTATACAAAACCTAGGCTACCACAAATCTTGTGCAAGTTGAGTTCCAAAAATCCTGACAGAAAACTACAAGAGTCAGTGTATGGCCGCATCATTGACATTTCTGTACTCTTATGACAAAGATGGAGATTCATTTCTTGATCGAATCGAAACTGGAGACGAGACTTGGGTCAAATATGTGAACAGCAAGATCAAATTGCAGTCTATGGAGTGGGGGTACACAAATTCCCCAAAAAACCCAAGAAAATGTTTGCAAATGATCTCTGCAAGGAAGATTATGGCGACTGTTTTTTGGGATAGGCAAGGTGTGCTTCTTATTGATTTTCTGGAACATGGTGCAACAATAAACTCTGTGAAGTATTGTGAAACATTGCAAAAACTAAGAAAAGCAATTCAGAACAAGCACAGAGGAAAGTTAAGCTCAAAAATTTTGTTTTTGCATGACAATACGCCTGACCACACACAGCAAATCGCACTCGAGAAGTCCTGAATGCTTTCAACTGGGAGATTTTTCCTCATCCGCCCTACAGCCCCGACCTTGCACCAAGCGACTACCAGTTGTTTCTGAAGATGAAGACCTGGCTTGGAACACAGCGCTTTGACAACGACGCGGAACTGTGGGCATGCGTGACTGACTGGCTCAAATCTTAGGTGGCTGAATGTTATGACAATGGAATTACAAAGCTTGTTCACCGCTATGATAAGTGACTCAATTTGTTCAGTGAATATGTTGAAAAGTAGTATTTAAGTGTCACTTTCAAGTGTATATAATAAAAAAAAATTCCTACACTTTGTTTTTTTTCTATCGCAAAACATAATCTATTTTGTGGATAGCCCTCGTAGTTGCCGTGAGAGCTTTGTTTCCTTTCTTTCTGGAATTTGGCTGAATAACTGAGACATATATTGTCCACTCTTGGTTTACTACAAGGACCTTGTATTCTATTTTGAATGAAGACAAGTGCTTAAAACTGTTTAAGTCTAAGCTTTGTCTCAACAGGTTGCAACACAATACCTTGGCTATTTGCAGAATACCTAAGTGGGATAAAACTGATTTAGCACTAGAAGAAGAAATCATTGGAAAAGCCCAAGTTTATATACCTAATGGAGAAGTGGATGATGATGATGGTGATGAAATAATAACAATATAAGCAAAGATAGTACCATTAGTAATAGGTGCCATTGATGCAATCCCAAAATAAATGGAGCCCTACTTGATACCATAGCCACTGGCACATTTTTCTTAGCATGTTTTCTTAGTAGAAAGTAGAGGAAGCCAGTAAAACACTCCTGATGTTGACTTTCAAATGTTCTACTATTTTTTATGCAATGGTAGACCATAATGCATTTTGCCAGGACATCAAAAATACTTGTTTTTCTCTCTTAGTTAGCTGCTCTTGCAAAGCAATGAGTAAGCTAGTAAAAATCTGGCTTCCTTTTTCTGCTTATGTTAGAAGGACTGTTTCCTGTTCAATCCAATTTGATGGATTTTTAAACTGTAAATAAACTGTAATCCATTTCCATTTACAAGTTTCTTTAATTCTTTCTCTCTTTTTATCCCTCTCAATCTCTTATGTATATGTGTGTGTGTACATGTGCACATGCACACAGAGAGACAGGTGGGGGGGAGGGAGGGAGAGAGAGAGAAACTTAATATGCCTGGTTTAAACAGACCACACCTAAGTTGCAAAAATCCTAATGATCACTGGTTAGCAGTAAAAAGGTAAACTTATTACCATATTTTATTACCATTACAGTGATTGTCTAGATTTTTTCAGCTAAGATAACAATAACAACTGTAATTGCTATAGCACCAGTGGATATGCTACTTGGAACAACAAATACATTTTAAAAACATACTTGGTTGATACCTAGGATGCTGGAACAACCCATATCAACCATCAGAGTCAGTCAATGATAATGTCAGTCTTGGATCCATTTTGGGACAGATTTTCAGGGCTGCCACAGCAGGGGATGGGCTAGCTGTGTGAATTGGGAGAGTAGCAAAGGGAGTATAGCTATAACAACATTCTTTCATGAGAGATCAAGGACAAGCTGCTGGCATCTGGAGGGGAATGACCAAAGTTTGGCAGCAGCTGAGACTGGAGATTGATTGGTCCATGTGATTTGAAGGTCACTAAATGGGGCAAGTTTCAGTGTGGATGGGGAGAAAACATAAGAATTCAGATTTGGGGTTTCCTCAGATGTGCCAACATGACTTCTCTAATAAATTCTTCCTTTGATGGACTTTGTTTTGGAGTTCTGAATTGTATTGAGGGTTTATTTGGAACACTTACAGATATTTGTGGTACATTTTTAAATGTTCAGTTCACCAAGTTTCATGTTTAATGAATAAAAGCAATATCATATAAAATAAAAATAACAACAATAACAATAACAATAATAGAGCAATGGCTGTGGCAAAAGAAAGCACCACTCAATTGTAAAAGGCAGTTTTATTTGGAACATCTTATATCCAGAGTGGGATTCAAATTTTTAACAACTGTTTCTGTGGGCATGGCTTAGGTGGTAGACATGGCTTGGTGGTAATGTGACTGGGTGGACATGGCTTGGTGGTCATGAGTTGGCTGGGCGTGGCCAACTCAATATCACTCACATCGAGGCACGTATCTCCTCACCTGGCCTCTCATGACTGTGGAGATGCTGCAACAGTCATAAGTGTGAAAAATGGTCATAAGTCATTTTTTTCAGTGCCATTGTAACTTTGAATGGTCACCCCACACAAGCAAAGTACCAGCAAAGGAGGGGAAAAACTCAGCTGGTTTTATATAACCAAGAGCAGAGATATAATTGATTGATTGATTGATTGATCCTGCTACAATCTCACAGTTCGTGGCGGTGTACAAGATGCAAAAAGAAAAAAAGTAAAACTATGTAGTATCCACAATAATGTATGTCATCTGGGTGATTTCAAAAGAAAAGAGGGAACTGGGAAGAAAAGAGAACAAATGACTTATTGTGCTATGAGATAGATCTATCTGCAATAAAAAAAGACTGTGGCAAATGTTTTGTTAGAGATAGCTTCATTTGATGCCATCTATCCATTCAGCTGAATCTACCAAATAATTTACAGCCATCTTCTGTGGAATAGCATCTTTGATGGATGCTGCCATCACATTGTTGAAAGTATTGTTGTATAAAATATCATAGAAACATGTGTCATTAATTACCATGATGGAAGCACATATTGTGCTTAGTTCCTGATTTGATAGTTTCACTGTATAAACTACTATGGGTTGAGTTTATAGTTTATAAAAAGCATTGTTGGAAGAAATTCCATCTGGTTCAGTTCCAAGCTGAGAGGAAGACACTGGAAACATGGAGGCTGATTGGAAAATGGTTTAATGGTGAAGCAGAACCACCAAGCACGTGGTTCTGGGCAGCTGACCACATGGAGTTGAGAGTGTGGGGGGAGTATTTATACCTTCTCTTGGGCTTTGAATTTGAGCTTTCTGTTCCCGTGAAAGAACATGTATTCTATTGGCTGTCAAATTCCCGTCGGGCCATGTGGGGTCATATTTGTCTGAGTCAAGTTTGGTTGAAGTTTGCTGGGTGATGCAATGTCCTCAGGAGATTGTGCAATGCAGTGAGCTCTGCTGCTAGATAATCCTATTATGTCATGGAGGGTCATGTTTTAATTCCATCACCCTGGAACTTAAGATCTTTTGTCTTGAAGCTGGCCCTGTCCTGCTGGGACTACTAAAAAAGACTTGGGGGCTGCTTTCTGTCTTTAAAAACCTGTTTCTCCTTTAGGGAAATATAATATTCTGGCTTTTGAAATATTTCCCAAAATATTTCATTCTTCTGGGAGAGTGTTAACTTTGTACATAAAGTATCTTTTTCAGGCCACATGACTGGCTCTATCTGTTCATATAACAAATCAAGGTTTAGAAAACGAGATCAGGAAACAGATCTAGTTTGCCATAATGGCTAAGGCTAGAAAGTGCTAGTCTTGCCTTGGGTACCAAGCCAGCTGGCTGACCTTGGGCCAGTCTCTCTCTTTCTCTCTCTCTCTCAGCCACTGGAAGAAGAAGGCAAGGACAAACCACTTCTGAAATATTGCCAAGAAAACCAAGGGACTTCTCTGGGCAGCTGCTGAGAATCAGCATTGATTTGAAAGAATGTACAGAGACCAGAACATGGTACCTCTCCTTCCTCCTTACTTTTCAAACTCAAAGATTTAAAAGAATAAAGTCAGGAACGTGGATGTCTGTTCCTTACCATGCTGACACCAAAGTGAGCAAATGTGGCTTGTGTCATCATAGCACAAGCTTTAATTTTTAAAAATCTTTTACTTTGCATGCAAGTATGTAAGGACAGAATATGTGTTGCAGTCTTCTGACATACGTTTTATGTCTTGTGGAAAGTTGTGGTTGGAGATGAAATAATAGCAATAATAATACAATTGTCAATAAGAAAGACAAAAAAAAAAGTCTGTACAGTAGATCTGCCAGCACCTTGAAACAGAAGAAGAGAAGAGAAAGAACTGGAAAAGATAACAAGATATAAAGACCAGAAAATAGAATTATTATGAGAAAAGAAAGCAACAGTTATACCTTGGGTACAATCCAGAGGTGGTATTCAGCAGGTCCTGACCGGTTCTGGAGAACCAGTCGCAGAAATTTTGAGTAGTTTGGAGAACCACCAAATACCACCTCTGACTGGTCCCGCCCCCATCTATTTGCTGTCCCAGCTGTTCCTTTGTTGCCCTGCACAGGAGAACGGAGCTGGAAAGCAGGTTAGTGGGGTGGGGACGGAATGGGATTTTGCAGTAACCTTCCCTCAGGAGTGGAGAGGGAATGGAGATTTTACAGTGTCCTTCCCCTGCCACGCCTACCAAGCCATGCCATGCCCACCAAGCCACTCCCACAGAGCCCCTTAGTAAAAACATTTGAATCCCACCACTGGTACAATCCGAAAACATCCAGAACAACACTTGAACACCATTAGCATTAATTAAATCACAATCAGTCAATTGAAAAAAAAATAATTTTAGTTGAAACACCTTACATTCTGTCTTGATATCTTTAAAACCATCAAACATCCACATCGAGCTATCCCCGGTCCTTGGGAGGGGTTTGATAGGTAGACCAAAATACCAAATCCACTGCAAATATCTGGCTAGCTTGTGGCAAACTAGTAATAATGACATTTTCTATGCAGATTTCTTTGTGGAACATTCCACAAAGATTTTAAACTTTTTTTTTAATGAGGACATTTTTTGATTTCTGGCTTATTGCTGATGGCAAATAGAAGTGTTGCCTTCACAGATATTGAAGAAATATTTGTTCCTTGAAATTTCTTTGAAATTATTCTGTCTGGGCTTTGTTTTGTTTTTAATATCCATGGAACAAGCCTTTGCATTCGGCAACCAGGAGTGGAAAGGGAACATGATTTCCCCACTGCAGGGTGAGAACAGCTGCAAAAACAAGATTAAAAAAGAACTGGGGAAAAAAAAACCTTCCTTAATCATAAAAAGAAGGAGGATGTATAAAAGAACGTTCCCTTTTGAATAAATTTGCCTACAAATAAACCACCTTAAATCAGGTAGTTGTTTGTTACTTGAGACAGCAGTGCAGGACATAAAATATACATTGTCAGCACAGCAGCATCCTGAAAATGAGAATGTCTCACTGGAAATACAGAGCGGTCAAGCAGAGGTTTCTCCCAGCCCATTTCCTGGGCAAAAGCAGATCTGTTTTCCTAAGATTTGACATTTTAGTACAGTGAGCAGAAGGTGGAAAGCAATGTCTCTTCCTTAGAACAGCTCCATCAGTATGTTTGCCTCACCTTCATCATTATGATAGTGTCACATAATAAATCTCCCTCTGGGGCTGTTATTGTACTGGCCTTTTAACCTGCCAGAAAGGCAATCATGTATACAAGTGCTGCAGTGCCAACTGTGCTGATAAGGAGCTTTGGAATACATCTGTGGAATTGGTCCTTCAAAATTATGTAGAGATTCCTAGACTTTGAGCAGAGCTGTAGCAGAATAAAATAAGAAGTTTCCTTCCAATCTACCCTGATATTCTCCTTTACAAAACAAATGTGTGATACTTAGTGAAATAGATAGGCAGAGAGCTTAAGAGAGCCAGAAACAAATTCTTCACAGACCTGTACAGGTAGCCTGGCTCAATGTTACCAATCCAGCTTTCATTCCTCTGGTGGGACTAAAACTCACTGTTCCTGGTTTGTAGGCCAGCATTTTAACAGCTACACCAAACCGGCTCTTAACTATTGCCCATCTTCGCTGATCCATTGGGCTCAAGGAAGGTGAGGTGGGAACCAAAGATGAGGTTGTACCTGTCTTCCTTATTTTTAAGTGTTTATCTGCACAAGATGTATGTACCCAGCTGACATACTGTATAAATGAAAGATGGGTTTGTTGTAAAATAAAATAAAAAATATTTGAAAAAAAAAGAGAATAAACTGGGAGAAGGGGAAAAAAACTTTTTAACTTTTTAACCCATCTTAACTGATGATAGATAGATAGATAGATGATAGATGATAGATGATAGATAGATAGATAGATAGATAGATAGATAGATAGATAGATAGATAG
>BLBF01000042.1:15095465-15117302 GCA_015471245.1 Laticauda colubrina | reverse complement strand
TAGTATTTCACCTAAACCAGTTAGGGTGAACAATGTTATCCCTAACAATACCTATACTCCTTTTTCATCCTATTTTCTTAACAATAATAATCCTGTGAGGCAAGTTGGGCTGAGAGGGAGTGGCTGGCCAAAAATCACCCAGCTGCAAGGGTGGGATTCTACCAGTTTGGAGCGGTTCGGGCAAACCAGTTTGCTGAGATGAGCCAACCTACCCCTGCTCTTTCCTGTGTTTTATTTCCTTTGTTTAGAGCACAGCTGATTCACGTGGCAGAGTGGTTTGCTCCTCCTCAGCTGTTTGACTCACAGAGACTGCAGCTGAAGGTAAGCATGGACTTTTTAAAAATGTGGAACATGCATGTGAAGCACGCGTTTGGTGCAATCACTGAACCAGTTGTTATACCAGTGGAATCCCCACCCCTTCCCAGCTGGCTTTTATGCCGAAGGCAGAACTGTAATTCACATTCTCCTGGTAATTGACCAGAAGTCATCCAGTTGGCTTTCATGTCTAAAGCAAGACTAGAACTCAGTCTCCTGGTGATGGGTCAGTCACCCAGCCTGTTTTCATGTTGAAACCAGAACTAGAACTCATAGTGTCCTGGTTTCAGGTCTCCATACTTGAATGAACCTTTAGTTTTCATGGTTGTTAAGCAAATCATTGTAATAGTTAAGTGAATCACATGGTTATTAAGTGAATCCAGATTTCCCCATTGACTTTTTGTTTATTGGAAGCTAGTTGAGATGTTCACAAATAGTGTTCAAATCAACATGTGATGCTGCAACCATAATGAATACATGTGGGTTACCAAGTGCCCAAATTTTGATTGTGTGAACATGATCATGTTGTAATGGTCATAAGTATGAGGACTGTCATGTCACTTTTTTCAGTAGTTTTCAACTTCAAATGGTTGGTAAATGAATGCTCAAAAGTCAAGGGTTACCTGTGTATGAGCCATATACTTGAAAGAAAGGTAATGTTGATGGTTATGCCTGTGCAGATATGTCTGTGTGGTTTTCCTTGACACCTGTATGAAACTGGTTTATCAATGCTTTCTTTTTTCCATCTCCCAGCTTTACCTACCATCCTGGGATCACCTGTTGGAGAAATATCCATCTGGTTCAGTTCCAAGCTGGGAGAAAGACACTGGAAACATGGAAGTTGTTTGGAAAGATGGTTCTCTAATGCAGCTGACCCCATGGAGTTGAGTGTGGGGGGTATTTATACTTTCTCTTGGACTTTGAACTTGAGCTACTTATTCCTATGCAAGAACATATATTCTATTGGCTGTTGTAGGGGGTCATAGCTGGCTCTGTAGGTTGTCTCAGGTTTGGTTGAAGTTTGGAGAGTATGGTGCAACTGAGATGATGCTATGAAGGAGTTTCTGTTCTAAAAGAGTGTTGGGCAATTATGGCTGAGGGCTAATCCTAATTTTGTTCAGACCTTGCTGCAGGGAATTTGCTTATGAATAGAGCTGCCTATTTCTTTATCTCTTAATGGCTGACATCAGCTGAGGTCTATTAAGAAAGATAGAGGCTATTAAGAGGGAGTCTGCTTCCTGCCTGTAAAAAGAAACATGTTTCCAGGGAAATATAATATTCTGCCTTGTTTGATATTTCTCAAAAGATTTCATTCTTCGAGCAGAGGGGTGGGTGCTAACTTTCTACACATCCATTCAAGTATTAACTAGGTATGATCCCGCTTACAGCTGGTGATTAATTAAATCCAGTTATGTCCTGTGTATTACCTGTCTGAGCTATTTTAGGATAACTAAATGCAGGATTTTTATTCCATTTGGAAGGCCTTAAAATCTTTTGAAAACAGAGGTGGTCTTTATCAGGAGATACTTCTTATTTTCTGGAAATTTATTTCCCTTACTTTGGCTCCATGCTTTCAGGCCATTTTGGCTGCAGAAGGTTCCTTTTTATTCCCATTGTTTATTCATGGTCCAGGAAATTTCTCAGTGCTTTCTCGAACAATACTGTTAGTGCCTTGTATTTATAGACTCCACCTGGAGAGAAGTAAATTAATTTATCCTCTTCTGGGCATCATGTAGAATGTCACATCGAAAGTATTTCCAACACCATTTGGCTCTGTGGCATCTTTCCCTCCCTTCTCCTTTCATTCTAAAACAGGCTGCAGATTCGAGATTCTTTATAGGGCCTTTTACGCATTCCTCGTAAAGTTTAATCACCAGCATAAATAGCATTTACCTAAATATATCTTTGTTCATGCTCTTTGATAACAAATTAGTCTGTGCTGAATTATTTACAGGGACTCACTCACAGAAGTAGGAGGGAAGCAAAGCTTTGGCAAAGCTGTCAAACAAATCTGCATTAAGGCTTCCAGCCTCACTCTGTCTAGCCTTCTTCAAAAGCTACTCTCAAGGGGAGATGTCTGCATATGCAAGTTGATGAGTGGTGGTGGCTCAACAGATGTCCCAAATGAATGAATTCATTTTAAGGACTCTCCACACTTCCAGGGAGAAAACTCATTTCTCTTGCATTCAGGTAATCCTCAATGACCACAATTATGATGAGAATTTTCATTTGGTAAGCAAAATGGTTGTTAAATGAGTCACACCCAGTTTTATAACTTTATTTTCCCCAAGGTTGTTAAATGAATCACTGCAATTAAGTGAATCAGATGGTTATTAAGCAAAACTTGCTTACTGCATTGATTTTGTTGGTTGAAAGTCAGCTGGGAAAAATCACAAATGCCAATCACATGACATACTGTAATAAATCCAATTGGTAGCCAAGTGCCTCAATTTTGATCATGTAACTGTGGGGATGCTGCAATAGTTATAAATGTGAGAACTGGTTGTAAGTCATCTTTATTGAATAACATGCACTCCTCGCTAAATGAATGGTTGCAAATTGTATGGCAGATCAAGAGATTTCATCAAGGTTTTGGAAAGATGAGTAAAAATATATTTAAATGCATACATACATATTTTGTGTATGTATATATATGTGTGCACATGCACATACATGCATGCATGAAAATGAAGGAGCTCTGCTCTGGGTGATGAGATCTATGTAACTTTTACCCAGGGCATCAAGTAATTTCTGGTCCAAATATTATTTCCCCCCCTCCCCCTAGAAATAACTGGCTTACACAATGGCTACTGTTGAGGAAAGAAGGTAAATGTCCTGCTCAAAGGAAAACTTGCAATGCAGAGAAGACAGAAATACAATCTGGGTTCTTCTTCATAGTGTCCCACTGTATAGGCAGTTCGTTTCCTAAGGAAGATGGAGAATAGTTGCAGGAATTGGGTAAGTCTGGTTTAATGAAAAAGATTAGAGGTGACATGAGAGCAATATTCCAATATTTCGGCCATGTATGCAGAGGAATTCACTGGAGAAAGCAATTCTGTTTGGAAGTGTTAATGATGAAGAGAAACCAGGCCACCAAAGAACATAGTGGCTGGACATCATCAAAGCTGACACCAGCCAAAGCATAAAACAACTCAAAGAAGTCCTTCCATTCCCCACTATCCTGTCAGAGCTGAAGAAACTTCTTGGATAACAAGCAAAATGTCTTCAAAAGAAAAAACAAGAAAGTCCAGTTGCCTCCTGAAAAAATACCTTTGGGACAACTGGATGACTGAGAATCTCCACACACATTTAGCTATACAACATCCTTTGAATGGTGTAGGAATAAGAATGGATTTCCAGAGAAAAAATTACAGATTACAGGAACCAGGAGCACTACTCAAGTGAACCCGAGGACACAGATAAACCTCCAAGTGCTTCAACAACCCCTCTAAAAGGATGCAGATTACCAGCTGTCTGCAAGGAATATAAATCCTTCTATTCCCCACTATCCTATAAGAGCTGCAGAAGCTTCTTGGATGAGAAGTGAAACAGCTTCAAAAGACAAAAAAAAAAAAAAAAGTCCACTGGCCTCCTGAAAAAGCATCTTTGGGACAACCATGACCTGGATGACTGAGAATCTCCACTCAAAAAAGTAGTGCAAGATTGGAAAATGTGGAGAGACTTGTGGACCCATAGAAAATGTGGACCCATAGAAAATGTGGACTCATAGAATCTAGCCCAAGAATTGGGCTTGACTGAATGGATAACATCATTATCGAATGCAACTTCTTGACTCAAATGAAAAATATTGGGGAATCAAACACAGGATAGTAAACACAGTGAGTGGAATCACTGGGCATAGAATGATTAAATCCCTGAGAAAGGCTTTTGTGTTAGCCTTGTATAGAAATTGGGAAGTTTTGACAGCAAATCATTACTTTCTCTCATTTTCATATTCAGTCTATAGTGAACTTTATCTATATATTAAATTATTTTATTGAATCATTACAATTAATTTAAGACCACTTGGGAGGAAGGGAGAGAGAAAAGGAAAGAAGTAGCCCTTAGCTCTAATAATTTATACAAGGCAGCTCTTCTCAACAATCTCAGGAAATTCAAAGCTTCTTCAGCATATTGAGTGCTTCTCCAATTATCTTTTGTGGTTAAATTACCTTTCACTCTAAATCTGAATGGTAACAAGAAGAGAGTAATTTCAGAAAAAACTCTACCTTTCTAGAAATTGCACTGATGCAAACAATGCATTCATGTTTGAACTAGATATTTCTTTCCCTGCTTAGTCTAAAACCCACACATTTAGCACTGCAAACATTTGAGTGTTCTTCATAAGACTCACTTCTGTATTCTTTTTGAACAGGGAGGTCTATGGTATTTAAAAATTGTGCAAGTTGTGTATCATGTATGAAATAAATGTAAGTGTCCCAGGGTAATGTTGCAGTATCCAAGCTGAGTCAATAACCAGGATCAAAGGTTTATTCTTCCAAGCTTTGGGCCTCATTCTGGAACCCATTCTAAGGGAATTTTTCTCTCTTCAGAATGTGTTCATTGAGGATGGGCTCCAGCCTGAGCCGAACAGCTTGGTCCTGGTAACCAATTCAGGTTGGATCCTTGTATAATGGGTTCAGCTGGACACAGAAGTTGTGGAAGATCTATTTTGGACTTTATGATCTCAAGCTATGAAGGAATCCCAGATGCAAAACTAAGAAACTGTAGGAGTGTCTGGTTGCTTTTTCTATGTATCATATGGCTTGGATCTAGCTTTGATCCTTCTTAATTACTTCATTGTGTTGGATCCTATCTTAACATTAATTATAAGAACCTCATAGCAAAAGTAGCTTTCTTAGAACATCTTTCCCTAACCTGTGTATTCTACTAAAATTGGGTTTCCATACCAAAGATGTCTATACTGGTTGGGAATCATTGGTGATATAGCTGAATACATGGGAAGGTTATTAGACTGAAGAAGATAACATATCATAGGCATGAACAATAGAAATTAAAAATTAGATAAATTTTGTATGGTCATCTAATGTAAATAATGACATCACATGTCCCAGTTTTATAAAGGGAAATTTTATTCAAAATAACATTTTGAAGTTCAATATTTTTCACTCTTGCTGAGTAGACACTCCACGTTTACAAGCTGCCCACTGCATCAAAGTTTAATGGAGCATTCAATGAATTCTGCAGATTATAGTCTGCATTTTTGACTAGCTAGGACATTTAATGGCCTAGAATTGGCAATAATAGCTTCAATAATCTTGTGTTGATTGTCATGACATTTTTTTTATTAGGAGCTAGAGAAACTCTCCATAAAGAAAGACAACAGCATCAGGGATTTTTAATGAAGCACAGATATAGGCGGAAACAAAATTATTAGAATTCAATTCAGTCACCAAAATCAAATATTATATACAATAAGGATGAATACAAAGAAGAAATTGCTTACAGATTGCATGGATGAACTATGGCATTTATTGTCATCAAATGCAATGCCAATATATTTGATGTATTGATTATGTGCCATCAAGTTGTTCTTGACTCTTGGTTCTTTCATAGATAGATTTTCTTCATGAGCTAATTTATTTAGATATATTTAAAAGGGTACTGGTCAAATTAATGGAGGATTGAACTATAAGGATATGGCATTTAGTCTCCTGGTTCATAAAAAGGAAACTTTAATGTTTTTGCTAAACAGCAAGAGTGGAAGTGGAAAGTGACATTTACCCCACTTTCCACATTTTTTAAAATTCCACTTTGACTGTTGCTGTTTGGTGGGTGACATAGAACATTTGGCTACATGAATTTTTCTCCTGGTCCAACAGAATGTGAATGTGATGACCCGTAGTCTCTCAAAATAACCCAAAACCCAAAACATACATTAAAGGATTTTTATAAGGCCTTCTACTTAACTTCACTGTTTTATTAGGCACAGTTTAAAGTCACAAAAGTAAATAATGAGGCAAAAAGAAAACCAAAACAAACTGCATTGATGAGGTTTCCGAAGCAAGCCAAGATAGTTAATCATACATTCCAGGAAAATAACCGAGGAGAGTCCATGGGAAGAACACCAGCAAAGATAAACCTCTTTCAAAGTAAACACCAAACTTGGACTCCAGCAATTCTGACTACGCAGTTACAAACTTATATACATAGCTCCCAGCTGCAAGCCCTGAGGAGGATAATGGTAATCTCCTCCTGAATAGACCTCACTTTTCCTTGATCCTCTCCTCACTGTGTGACCTAGGATGGATAGGGGATGGGCCTGGATCCTCCTCTGATTGCTCAGCCGGCCTCTGCCCTTCCCCAGCCTCCTCCACCACCTCTGGAGCCACACTCCCACTCCCTGTTGGCTGTTCCCCCTCTTCCTCAGAGTCAGTCTCCACCAGGGGCATGACACTATCCCCCCTGCATGGTCCCCTCCCCCGGGACCAGGCAGATGAGGATGTTGAGGAAACCAAGCATGAAAGTTCTATACAAAACTAGGAGCATGACATCAATGGCATCAATCCAGGTGAAGTCCTCTGGTCCATAACCTTTTCATGCCACCAAATACTGAAATTGGCCTTGCAATTGGCATGAATCTCAGATGTTATCCACTTCATACTTCTCCTCTCCCAGAGGGGCTACTGGGGTCGGCTGTGATGGAACTGGTCTATGCAGACTGTCGGCTGAGGCAGGGACTAACAGGGAACGATGAAAAACAGGATGGATACATGTGGTCTGTGGCAGGGAGAGACGATAAGCCACAGGATTGATCACCGCCTCGACTGGAAAAGGTCCCAAGTAATGGTGATTGAGCTTTTTTGATGGTTGCATTGTTGGTCAGTATCTAGTAGAGAGCCAAATCCGATTGCCTACCACTAAAGGTGGAACATTGTGATGATGTCAGTCTGCAAACCATTTATCATCCTCCTTCGCTCTCTCTAGTTAATTGTGGACCATGTGGTGCACGTCTTTTAACTCCTGCAAGAACGTATCCACTGCCGGAACTGGGGAATCATATGGGGCTAAAGGAAAAAGTCGTGGATGAAACCCATAGTTAGCAAAGAAAGGGGGCACATGGGTGGATGCATGTTGAGCATTATTATAAGTGAATTCTGCTACTGGCAGCACTTCCACCCAATTGTTTTATTGAGTATTGCTGAAACGGCGGAGGTACTGCTCCAAAATAGCATTCACTCTCTCTGTCCCCCCATCAGTTTCAGGGTGATGAGCAGACAACAGACACACCTGAACCTGCAGTTTCATGAGTAGGGTCTGCCAGAAGCGTGCTGTAAATTGTACCCCTCCGATCTGATGCCATGAGGTCTGGTAACCCATGTAACCGGAAAACATGGGAGATAAATTGAGCCATTATCTTGGCCGATGGAAGACCTGCACACAGAATAAAGTGGGCCATTTTAGTCAACATATCCACCTCCACCAAAATGGTTGTGGCACCATTCGATGGTGGTAACTCAACAATGAATTCCAATGAAACTACCCCCCCCCTCCCGTGGTCATTCTGGCATGGGCAAGGGCTGTAAGAGACCAGGGGGTGCACCAGGAGTATACTTGGCTTGGTGACAGATCCCACAGGACGCCACATATCCTGACACATCACGTTTAAGTCTCGGCCACCAAAATGTCCTAGAGATGAGGTACAGTGTTTTGAACACCCCAAAGTGTCCCGCCACCAGACTATCATGACATTGACAATGGATAAGGCCATGAAAAGGACCTCCAGGTATGTAAATGCAATCACGGAACCACAACAGGTCCCCAATATATACCCAAGGAGTCTCTTGTCTCCCATTCTCATCCAATTCTTGATGTTGAGCTGCCACAAATGGGTCCTGCCACTGCACCTCCTGAATCCTCACTTGGAGGTCCACAGGTTCCTCAGTAGCCACAAACCGCTCCAACGGAATCACCGTCCTGGGCAAGATTTTATCCTCCCTTCAGGTATACTTGGGCTTCCAAGATAGGGCATCAGTGCATTGATTCCCTCCACTCGGAACATAGGTCACCCAGAAATCAAATCGAGCAAAGAATAAGGACCATCTCACCTGATGCTGGTTCAATGTCTGAGCTGTACGTAGGTGTTCCAAATTGCGATGATCTGTCCGAACCTCGATTTGGTAACAAACCCCATCCAGATGGTGCCGCCATGTCTCAAAAGCAATCTTAACCACCAATAGCTCCTTGTCCCAAATCATATAGTTGTGCTGTGGAGCTAACTTCCAGGAATAATAAGCACATGGGAACAATGTGCCTGCAGGAACATAGGCCTGAAGGAGCACTGCACCAACAGCTGCATCAGAAGCATCTGTTTTCACCACAAGTGGCTGACCTGGATCAGGGTGTTTGAAGATAGGTTCAGAAGCAAAGGCGACTTTCAACACCTCAAAAGCTGCCTGCTCCTCAGTACTCCCAATGGAACTTCTCCTCCTTCTTGAGCAGATTAGAAAGGGGAGAAGTCAAGGCAGCAAAGCAGGGAATAAATGTGTGATAGTAGTTCACAAACCCCAACAGTCGTTGTACATCCTTAACCCACTGTGGAGGTTTCCACACCTGCAATGATTGTATCTTTTCCAGGTCCATTTCCACCCTGGCAGGTGAAATACAATGTCCCAAGAAGTCAATCGTGGTTTGTGCAAACTGTCACTTTTCACATTTAGCAAACAGGTGGTTATCACACAAACATTGCAACACCAGCCGCACATGTTACCAGTGTTCCTGCAGGGAGTCAGAGTAAATTAAAATGTCATCTAAATAAATGACCACAAATTGATCCAACAAATCAAGGAAAACATCATGCATGAAATGCATGAACACAGCTGGGGCATTGGTTAATCCAAAAGGCATCATGGTATACTCAAAATGCCCATACCTTGTCCGGAAAGCTGTTTTCCACTCATCCCCTGCACAAATGTGAACCAGATTGTAGGCCCCATGCAAACCCAACTTCACAAAGATCTTAGCTTGATGAAGCCGCTCAATCAGTTCAGGGATGAGGAGAAGTGAGTACCGATTCCTCACTGTGATTGCATTCAACTTGTGGTAATCACAACACAAATGTAGATCCCCCAATTTCTTTTTTACAAAAAGCACCGGTGCAGCCAATGGAGAGGTAGAAGGCCGGATAAACCCTTTCTGAAGGTTCTTGTCAATAAAATCCCGCAACATGGCCAATTCTAGTTCCGACAGGGAATATATCCGACCCACTGGCAATTTTGCATCGGGCAACAAGTCAAATGGACAGTCATATGCTCGATGCAGAGGCAACTGATCTCCTTCCTTCTCCCCAAACACATCAGCAAAGTTCACCAACTCCGGAGGTAGATCCAGATCCACAGGCGTAGCCACACTCCCTGCAAACAAAGAGGAGGATCAAGGTAATCTCCTCCTGAGTAGACCTTGCTTTTCCCTGATCCTCTCCTTTCCTCCCTGCATGATCTAGGATGGGTCTGGATCTTCCTCTGATTGCTCAGCCAGCCTCTGCCCTTCCCCAGCCTCCTCTACCACGTCTGGAGCCATACTCCCACTTCCTGTTGGCTGTTCCTCCTCTTCCTCAGAGTCAGTCTCCACCAGGGGCATGACAGTGTATGTTATTATGTGTTCCACCAGTGATTTATAAAATAAGGATTTCCAGTGATGTATAAAATAAGGAATGTACTTTGATGCATCTGTCAAAGACCTGGTCCAACTAGGACTTAGAATGATGAGATGAAGGGATGATTGAATTTATCAGGCCCCAAATCTTGATGCACGGTTTATTTAGTTTTCCAAATCTCAGAAAATCTGCAGAGAAAGGGAGAAAAAAAGACAGGGTGATGATTGGAATTCAGATAACACAGATTTCATAGCAACTGTGATATGACAGTAGCATATGAGAGCAGTAAAGCTCTTCTGCTACCATTGTGTCTTCAAGTAGCCATCCAGCAGAGCTTTTTCAAACAGTGAATGGGCTGTTAAAATTGAACCAGTATGAGAAAATAGGGACCTGCTGTGCCAATTTGGTGAATACTTTAAGGGTAAAACCATTCAGGTTCATGGTAAAGTTGTGACTATTATTCATTGTGTTCTTTGCAAAGGACTCCAAAGTGCTGTCTAATCTAGTTTTATGATTAGGTTTTGGTTGTTGCAGCCTAAGAACATGGGAAATTATGTTGGGGAGATTTTAGCCAATCACTTCTATACTGTGCCTGAGTCCATTTTAGCTTTTAAGAGCAGATGATCAAGTGTTCTTTGTGACAGGAGATAGCATTGAGCTAAATAGCATAAAAGAGCTAAATATTAATGGGCTATCCATTTTGGATGAGGAGTTGAGGACTAAGACCCATAGGACATCTGGCACCCTCGCCTATATTGTGGCAGAGGAAACTTCAGGAAGTTTGACAATTACCCATGATCTCGTTGTCTATCAAGAACAATTGGGAGATTAATTATAAGCCATGGGAAATAATTCCTTCTCAGTTCTTTGAGGTAGAACAGGGATCAAAATGACTGTGCAGACTTTTTTGGGGACCCAGGAGATGATAAACCAAAAAGCACTGCAATAAACTTTCCCAATAAATTTTATTTCAAAGCACATTAAATGACAAATATTATATAACTAGGAAAAGCATACAACATCCCACTAACCTCAACATTGAAAACTCACTTGAGACCCATAGTTCATACTTGTGTGAGTAGAAGGATCCTGATCTTACAATCTACTGAATATTATTTATTTGGATGTTTTTTTATCCTGCCTTTATTATTTTTATAAATAACATATATACCTAATGCTCTTTCCTCTTCTTGATTTCACAACAACAACAATGCTGTGAGGTTAGTTGGACTGACAGAGAGACTGACTGGCCCAAAGTCATCCTAGCTTTCATGTCTAGGGCAGGACTATAACACATTCTATTCATGAGCAAATTCCCTGCAGTAAGGTCAGAACAAAGCCTTAAACAGCCATAATAGGAGTTGCCCAACAAGCCTCTTCATTGCATCAGGCCAAACTTCAACCAAACTTAGAGAAACTCCTAGGATTTGTACATGGCATTATGGAAGTCTGACAATAGTCAATAGAATACATGTTCTTGCACAGGAACAGGAAGCTCAAGTTCATAGCCCAATAGAAGGTATAAAAACCCCTCACTCTCAACTCCATGTAGTTAACTCTCAGAATCACATGTGCTTGGTGGTTCTGCTTCATCAATAAATGGACTCTCTTTCCAATCAGACTCCAGACTCCATTTTGTCTCCAGTGCCTTTCTTCCAGATTGGAACTGAACAAGATGGATATTTCTTCCAACAATAGGATTCTGCTAGATTTAGCATTGCTACTTTGGTGGTCTTTGTGGCCTGATTAGCTTATAACAATTTCCATTTAATAAACACAGATATCCCAGTGGATAGCAATAGCACTTACACTTATATACATCTTCACAGTGCTTTAACAGCCCTCTCTAAGTGGTTTACAGAGTCAGCATATTGCCCCCAACAGTCCTCAGATTGTTGGGTGCAATATGCTTGCAATGCTTCAAATTTGGGGTGTCCTTTTGAAAGAACTCAGAATGACAGAACAATGACATGGTTATGACTTCCCATGGGGCAAAATATGGCTATGCAAACTGTACTGGGTTGTAGCCAACTAGTAGAGACTAGGTGCCTATCCTCTTCTAAGTCTATACTAAACTACTATGGAAGCCACTAAGTAAGAACCTATAAGAAGCTTACATAATCTAATATCCTCCAGTTATACTAGCTATAATCCCTGTAATTTTAGGGCAGGTTGGGAAAGCTGAGCTAAGCTACAACAAAAATTTATTTCCATGTGATCAAAAATGGACAGTCGTATTTTACTCTTTGAGAATCCAAGTTGCATCAGTGCATGAGGTGGGATATTCAAGTGGCTTATCCGGGGAGAACATTTTAACAGTGATATTTTTGTGACTTGGGAGAGCCACATCATTATTTATGTGCAGTTATTTAGCAAGAGGGAGTGGAAAACCTGAGCATAGTCTGAACAGCAAAACAGGCAGAAGCCTTGTCACAAGAAAAGCAGAGTGTGAGTTCTCATTTGCCTCCCCTGACTTCATACTGCAGCTCTCAAAATGCCTTTGATAAAGCAAATCTATAGCAACTGCAAGTATCAAACTTGCCATCTGTTTTCAAACGGATGTCAAAGGACCTGTAATTGTCATCATCATAATGTGCTAATGACTAATTAAGGGGACAAACAATTAGCAAGGATCAGAAAGTATGGAGATGTGATTGTGGAAGACTTCATCCCAGTTGATATTAAAAAGTGAATGCATACTCCCAGTGATCTAACTGGGATCCATTCAGTAGTTTTTGGCTTTGTTGCACAGTGGGATCAGCCATTGCAAATATTTACTCTCCTGTTTAAAGATGAAGTATAAATTCTATAGAAGAAGTACAAAAGTCAGGCAATACATGACAGATCATGAGTCTTTAATGTAATTTTGGAACGGCTCCACGAAAATCTGTCCTTGTTGTAGGGAGATCTCTCTCCACCAATTTGGCTTAGTAGGTCAGGGATTTTTTTAAAAAATTACTAACATGTATGTATTACCTTGGGGGGCAAAGGCAGTGGAAAGGAAGGATTGAAGAATTGATTTAATATGGATTGGTGAGGCAATATGCATATATGAGAGACCCTAGAAAGTGTGCAGAGAAGAGCAACAAAAACAATAAAAGTTCTATAGAAGAGAAGAATTAGGGGTGACATAATTGTCTTCCAATACTTGAAGAGCTGTCACAAAGAAGATGGGATTGATTTATTCTCAAGAGCACCCGAGGACAGGATAAGAAGTAATGGGCTCATTAAAGAGAGATCCAACCTAGAAGTAAAGAGAAATTTTCTGACAGAGACAACAATTATTCAGTGGAATAGCTTGTCCACCAGAGGGGTGGGTTGTAGTGTTCCATCACTGATGATTTTTAAAAATAGGCTGGACAACTGTTTGGCTAGGATGATATAAGGCCTCCTGCCTTGAGCAGGGGTTTGGACTCTTCCAGCCTTATGATCCTGTTTTAGACCAGGGCTCTTCAAACTTGACAGCTTTAAGACTTGTGGACTTCAACTCCCAGAATTCCTCCTCCAGTCATGTTAACTCAGGAATTCTGAGAGTTGAATCCACAAGACTTAAAGCCCATGTCACACTGAACCAACGGATGGAAAGAGGATGTAAAACGGAGAAAAAATTGCCATCCGTTGGTTAACGTGATGCATCCGTTCTGTACTCACTGCGTGCATGATTCATACGTTCTATCCATCCAGCATCCATCTACTGAGATTTCATCCGCTCAAAAAGTTTTGAGCTGCACAAAACTTTTTGAGCGGATGAACTTTCCACAGAGTCCGTTCTACATCCGCGACACATACGGGGAACAAACGTTCTAACCGTCCGCTGTATCCACTCGGCATCCGCTGCACATCCGCGCGACTCGTATCCGCTCCAGAGGAAAACGGAAAGAGGGAGGAAGCGAAACAGAGGCAGAACGTCCGCGCAGCATTAGGAGCACGGACATAGAAAGGATGTAAGTGGATGAAGCTCGCATATAAAGCATTAAAACGGAAAAAACGTTCGTATAGGGGACGTATCTCAGATATTTAGGATGTCTGGAAGATGTCCAGAGGATGCGGAAGGACACCTTGCGGAAAACCGATATTTCCTATAAAAGGGGGAGGAAATCACCAGGATCTCACTTTAGGTCCTGCAGCCCTGGTATACAGACCTCTTCAGCCTTGATCTTGCTCTTGCTCTTCCACAGCATCCAATCATCTCCACCATGGATCGTCGCACACTCCTTTTGGTAGCTGCCATCATTCTATAACAGTGCGAAGCCCTCTACAGGCTCTTTCACCTGTTCTACGCAGGAAAAGGAGGTGTCCAAGAACTGTGTGGGTCCGAAGATGGATTGCGAGAAGAGCTGAGTACGGATTGTATGACAAGCTGATGATGGAGCTAAGGAACAAAGACCCTCGTGCATTCCAGCACTTCATGAGGATGCCATCAGCCATGTTTGACGAAGTTGTGGAGCAGCTGAGACCCAGGTTGACCAAAGCAAAAACCAACTTCCATCCCAGCCTGGACCCTGGGCTGAAGGTGGCGCTGACTCTGCGCCACCTGGCCTCTGGGACAATGTACAGGAACATGCAGTACGCCTGGAGGGTGCCACACAACACCATCAGCATGTGGTCAGAGAAGTGGTGCAGGCCATCATCGAAGAATACCTGGAGGAGCTCCTCCAGTGCTCCTCCACTGAAGAAGGATGGAAGAAAGTTGCAGAGCAGTGGTATCAGAAGTGAAATTTCCCCCACACTGTTGGAGCCATAGATGGGAAGCACGTTGCCTGCAAAGCTCCAGCCAACTCAGGGTCCAATTATTTCAACTACAAGGGCTTCTTCAGCATCATCCTCTTTGCCATGGTCAATGCTGACTACAAGTTCATGTACATCGATGCTTCAGGAAACGGGTCAGCTTCAGATGCCCAGGTATACAACGCCAGTCACCTAAAGGAGGGGCTGGAATGCGACCTCATCATGGGCTTCCCAGATCCAGACCCCCTGCCCAATGACATGCAAGATGTGCCCTACTTCATCATGGGGGATGACGCCTTCTCCCTCAGAACCTACCTCATGAAGCCCTACACCTCCAGATGCCTCACCCGTGAAGAGAAGATCTTCTACTACAGGCTGTCCAGGGCAAGGCGGTAGTGGAGAACGCCTTCGGCATCCTGGCAAACAGGTTCCAGGTACTTCTCACCACCATGCAGCATTGCCCAGAGACTGTGAGGAACATCATGGAAGCTTGCTGCATCCTGCACAATCTCATGCGCACCCGCTACCCAGTGTTGCAGAACAGGCTCGTGGACCGCCAACAAGGCAATGGGGACATGGAGCCTTGTGAATGGAGGCAAGGAGTAAACCTGATAGACACTGTGGATGTGCCAGGCCCCAACAGAGCTTCACGTGAAGGGAAGAAGCAGCGCAACCTCCTGAAACACTGGTGCAACACCCCAGCTGGAGCAGTGGAGTGGCAAGACAGGATGATAGATAATTAATGGATGCTTCCTTCAGCCTGTCTCATCACACTGATGAGATTGTGCCATGTATGTTGAGTGGCCTTACAATGAATAGGGCATTAATAAAGAGTTGTGTTTATGTTGAAATGTATTGATGAATAGTTAAATTGTTATTGATAATCAAGAGCCATAGGTATGGCACCTGGGAGGGTGGACCATACAGTCCGACTATGCTTGCACTGGAGGCTTATCTATCCCACAGCTATTACCCATTCCACAGGTATCCCTACCCATCCCACTGCTATCCTTACCCATCCCACAGCTATTACCCATCCCACAGGTATTCCTGCCCATCCCACTGCTATCCTTACCCATCCCACAGCTATTACCCATTCCACAGGTATCCCTGCCCATCCCACTTCTATCCTTACCCATCCCACAAGCATGCAAAGGCTTAAACCATTTCTAAAAGTTTCCACCAAGATTTTATTGACTAAAAGAACTGAAGCAAGTGTGTGAAGCAAAGATAACCTTTATTAATAACAAACTGTAAAAGCAAAATAACCCAAGTAAAGTGTCCCAAGCAAAGATAAAGTCAACAGGTAGCCAAGTGCTGTGGAGGTGGCAGTGGCTGGAGTGCTGGTCTGAGGCACCACTGGGGTGCCTGGCCCCGAGAGGACAACAGGTGATGGTGTGTTGAGGAAGCTCTCAGACAGCTGTCTCAGTCCTATGATGTTGAGAGCCCCTTCCTCCATGACATGGGATGTCAGTCCCAAGTTCAATGACAGATGTTCTGAGGCTGTGCTTGGCTGTGGGGTGGAGGAAGGAGGTGTGTAGTGGGGCTGTCTGGTCTGCAGGTGAGCGAGGTGAGGCATGGGTGGCATCTGTGGCGTAGGTGGCATCTGTGGCGTGGGTGGCATCTGTGGCGTCTGTGGCATCGGTGGCATGGGCGGCACCTGTGGCATACGATGTACCTGTGCCTGGACTGGGAAGGGCTGCCTGTGCTGCTGGAGCTCCTGGTAGCCATAGACTTGGTAGGTGAGGGCCTGTGGAAAGCCTTGGAAGGGCAGTGACATCACCTGGGGTGGAGGAGCAGACCTGGACTGGGTCAGAGCAGGTTCATCTGGGCCTGGAGGGTGGTGCAGAAGACCTGTGATCCTCTCCTTGATACTGGGATTCGGGCATTTCCATGAGGGTCTGGTTGACGTAGGTGAGGAAGGGTTTTCTGTTAGAGGATGGTATGTTGGACTGTACCAGCTGAGAGAGGAGATCTACACTGCTCTTGATGTCCCTGATCTCCAAGAGGACAGTGTGGCTGTTTCCTTCCGGTCTGGCTTTCTGCCTGCTTTCTGTGGAGGTGGAGCTGGGGGTGGGGGTGGGTTGGTCACTGTTGGCAGCGGCTTCTTCTTGCTCCATGTCAGGGGGTCCTCCATGTGCTCTGCCATAGGGAGTGAAACTGTCGGGGGGGGGGTTCCATCGTGGGGCGCTCCACAGATACCTGCCTGGACACAGGAGCTGACTCTTGGCCAGAAGAGGACTGGCTGTCTGTGGGCTGCCTGAGAGACAGGGTTGAGAGAGGGGCTGCTCCTCGTTGGCAGATCTCACCCTCCAAGAAGCTGCACTTGGCCATCACATAGGTCTCCTGGTCGGTGAGCTTGACCGTGGCCTGGCCAGACTTCTTGAGGTGCAGCTTCCCGTACTAGGTGTGCATGTGCTTCCACCACCCCAGGATGACATCTGAAGTGGTACCCAGGCTCTCCGCCTTCTCTCTCCAAGCCGCCTGCTTCTGCTTGTTGTCTCGATAGAGCCTTTGTCACTTCCTCCAGAGGTACTTGTTCTCCCTCAGCCATTCGAGCACCTCCTCCTCATGTTCCTCTGCAATGGAGTACTGTCTCCTCTTACCCTTTTGTCGCGTATGCTTCTTCCTCCCTCTGGCAGGGCCTTCTGGGCCCTCATCAGTAGGGCTTTGAGGTTCTAGGGGCTGGTCCACCACACCACCACCACCACCAGCAACAATAGCAGGACCAGCAAAAGCAGCACCAGCAGCACCAGCAGCACCAGCAGCACCAGCAGCACCAGCAGCACCAGCAGACTAAGCACCAGCAGAAGCCCCAGCACCAGCAGAGTCAGTGCCAGGGGGTGGGATGGTGGTCCTATCCTTCTTGCCAGGGCTGGCAGGAGTAGGCACAGGCTTCCTCTTCTTCCCCATGGTTGTTGGCTGAAGATGTGTCTGGCAGCAGGCCTTTCCTCTGAATGGTGACCTGCTTGCGAGCTACTTCCCTTTATATCTGGGGGGCTGATGCAATGCATCCTCCCTGCTTGCACAGTGAACACTTTGCATCCGCTAGGCATCCGCTAGGCATCCGCTAGGCATCCGCTAGGCATCTGCTAGGCATCCGTGATGCATCCGTGTCATCCGCTAGGCATCCGCTCAGCATCCGCTCCTTCCGCTGCGCATCCGCTTCGCTGTGCTCACCCGGAAGCCCTGCAGATGTGTCCTCCGCTTCCATCTGCTTCCATCTGCTAGGCTTCCATTGAGCATCCGCTTAACATCCTCACTATGTCCTCCCCCCGTCCGTTCCTTTCTGTTGTTGTCCATTCTGTTTATGCAAATTTGGGGCACTTTTGAGAGCGGATAACAATGGATGGAAAATTTGCTTGTCCGCTGTGTCCTTTTTACATATGTTTTGCATCCGTCGGCCGATGTGACCTAGCCTTAAACTTGCCAAGGTGGAGGACTCTTGTTCTAGACTCTCATGGCATAATCTGAAGCCATGATAGCACAGCCATATTTCTGAAGCTAAATACACATATTTCTAGTGACATGCTGGGTGAGAAACAACTTGTGTACTGGTGGGGTGTATCCATGAGAGACTGGATATTTCAAATCTCTTCTCCCAGACTTCTTGCAACTCATTATGTCCACCTACCTATCTTGATCCATCTGACTGTTCATTGTCATTTCCACCATATAACTCCCAACAAATGTCTTCCACTGTTGTCTTTCCCTTTAACCTGGAGTACATAAGGAACTCCCTGAAAGAACTTTCATGGGATCATTTCTTAGATCTGTTTCCTGAATCTATTACTACTGAAATCTCTCCTAAGAATTAACCTTGGGGACTGCTGGTTCCAAACTACTGATTGATCTGCTTAAGCAAGTTAGATATATCTAATCACAATGTAGTATGGCTCCTTGAGATTCTAAAAGGCTTACAAAAAGTCAGAGATCACCAAACAACAATTACATGCTTAGCAGTCTTGAATTTCCCAGTCAGATTGTTAGAGTTTACCACTTAAATCTGTGAATTCTAGTAGGCAATGACTTCTCAAGTGTGTATAGCAGTGGTGGAATTCAAAATTTTTACTACTAGTTCTGTGGGCGTGGCTTATTTGGTGGGTGTGGCTTGGTGGTCATGTGACTGGGTGGGTGTAGCTTAGTGGTCATGTCACTGGGTGGGCATGGCCAACTCAATGTCACTCACATCAAGGGGTGCCTCACATGGCTCCTCCCCTCCCAGCCATTCCTTGTCACCCAGCCTCAACTTATCCATAGTTCTGTAAAAATGTTGTTAACTTTTTTTGACTTTATTATCTGCATACCATAGATGTACTTTCATGGACCACTGAAAGGAGGAAATGGTTCACATGCTTTACTCAAGAGTGTGATAGGCAACCGGCTTTTAAGGGGCTGCCACAAAGAAAGGGGGACAATGTATTTTCCAAAGAAGCAGAATGCAAAGAAGAAGCAATGGATGGAAACTGAACAGAGAGAAGCAACCTAAAATGAAGGAGAAACTTCCTGACAGTGAGAACGATTAACCAGCAAAACTGCCTGTCTCCAGAAGTTTTTTAAGAAAAGACTGGGCAGCCATTTCTCTGAAATAGTATAGGGTTCACCCCAAGATCCCTTCTAAGTGACACCTTTCCCAGGATTTCTCTCTTCACACAGAGAGAGAGAGAGAGAGAGAGAGAGAGAGAGAGAGAGAGAGAGAGAGAGAGAGAGAGAGAGAGAGAGAGAGAGAGCACTTAACAGACAAGCATTTTGGAAGCAGGTCCTTTAAATTTCTTCAAGGCTGGAGTGCATTCCCCCACCCCCTCTGTCAGCCCACACTCCTTCTCACTCCAGACACTTTAACTCACAAAGGGAAAGAGATACTTGCAGTGTCCATGGGGAATCCTTGGAGAAGTTTTTAAAGGATCTGCTTCCAAAATGCATTTCTTTTACGTTGCAAAAGTGTTCCAAGGCTCAATTCACCTCCACCCCCTCTGTCAGGCCACACTCTTTCTCACTCCAGGCACTTTACTCACATGGGGAAAGCGATACTTGCAGTGTCCATGCCTTTCTCCCTTTCCCCCAGGGAAAAAGAGGACATGGGGAACAGAAAGCTAGAAGAGCAATCGCAAGTGAGCGACTGGGTGACCAGGTTGGGGGCATGGCCAGCCAGGGATCGCCACTGGTTCAGGGACCCACACCAAATAACTGCTACCAGTTCACCCGAGTAGGTGACAACCAGTTGAATAGCACCTCTGGTGTATAGGAAGGTGTCCCAATGGTATAGAAGAATTGTGAGATCATTTAAACCTTGGGTGCAGAGCCCAACACACTGGTGAAGAGATCAACCCATTGATATGCACTCTATTCAGATTAGTCTTCAGATTTATAAGGAAGTTTGCTCTTAAATATCTTTTTCTTATATTATTTGTCCTTTGTGATGGAGAAAGAAGAGACTTTATGTTTGGAGCTCTTCTACATCTTGATCTGACATAAAGTTATTTGTATTCCGAAGGTAAAGTGAGATCAATGTCAGTTGTTCCTCATAAAGCATGTTGATGTTCAAAGATGAAAGAATTTTCATTGGCCTTGCACATTTAAAGAAACAAATGGCAATAATAAATATCCTGGGAATGAATGGATCTATCATAGAGAGAGAAATTGTGTTTTCATTCCTACCAATGTAAAAAGGTAAGTTTTTTATTTTATCTTTTTTTTTTACTTTTTAAATTTTGTTCCCAAGCAAGCAGCCTATGAGGAAGCACCAAAATTCAGCTAGCTTTTGCTGAAATGCAGAGTGTGAAAAGTGTGGCTAAGTCCTTCCCCTTATTTTTTACATGTTGGGGAATTTGAGAGTTATATAAGGAGTAAAAAGTGGTCTTAAAATTTGGAGAAGTTACAGGCACCTAACAGCTACAGGCATCTCTTCAAAATTATAGCTCTTCTCCCAGATCTGAGAGTTCAGTCCTGCCCATGTTTTTAGACTATAATCTTTGATATGGTGTGCAAAGTTTGGTGCAATTCTCAAATTTGTGCACTTTTGCCCTGCTAAATTGAAAATACCAGAAGCAGGTTGCATTATGGCTCATGGACTGTCGCTACCGCAAGGTCAATATTTTAACATACACTTGGTTCTATATCTATCACCCTTCATCCAATTTATATGGCTGTCCATTTTACAACAGTGATATTGGATGGCATTACAATGATTAAAAACAAAACAATAATTCAATAACAACCAGACCCAAAGCCACAAACACAACCCTTAAAAAAGAACATGAAGCAACATTGACCAGTAGACCTGGTAGATAATCCTAAACCTGGGCTTTCCCAAGAAGTAAGATGGGAGATCTGGACAAACAGAAAAGATAGGACATGTTTATACAGAGATTTTTATTTCCTATATGGCTGTCATATTATTCATGTTTCAAGAGAAGGATTTGTGAAAGGAGATAACATTTCTTTTTTAAAAAAATCATGATCTCATTCTACAGCTTTATGTCTGGGGCAGCTGATTACTAAACACCAAGGTCTTAAAGAGACAACAGAGGTATTATGAAAACAACAATGTGTGCTTTTGAATTTGCAGAACATCTCTCAGTAAGTCAAAGTATTTCTGGTTAACAACTGAAGAGATCTTTCTATTTGAGAGTCCAGGCTTCCAAATGATTGACAGTCTGGTGGAATCATCTCTTCTATTCATGCTGTCAGGTCTTTTTTCTCCATGCCACAAGCCAGGCAAACACCTGGGCAAAAACAGACTCCCTCTGATAGGTCCTACCCAAACACCCCCTCACCAGGCACCCAGGTGAAACCCAGCTTGCTAATGAATAGCAGCTTGCTAATGAAGAGCAGCCATCCCTTCACACAGAGCCAAGCTGCACTGAAAGCCTCCAACACAAGAACAGACTGTTGCCAGCCAATCAAAGCCACAGAACTGACAGAAGAAACCAGAAGCACCAATCAATCAAACTCCAAGTCCAATGAACACAGGTCCAGGCTCCCAACCAATCAGAATGGACCAGCCTCAAAATTTAAAACCAGGAGCTGTAAGACCCATATCCATACAGAAGCCTGATGATGGCAGATGAGATTCTGCTGAAACATTGCTACAACTTTAACAGAACTACAATGACGTGGGATAATACCCGAAGGAAGCTAAACAGCACATATATATATATATATATATATATATATGT
>BLBF01000042.1:15058691-15074711 GCA_015471245.1 Laticauda colubrina | reverse complement strand
TATCTATCTATCTATCTATCTATCTATCTATCTATCTATCTATCTATGCAGGTCATGGCGTGGTCGGGTCTTTTCCCATGCAAGATTGAGAGCATCTTGGCAATGTTTCTGTGAGGTCCCATTCACCATCTTCAGGCTGGTGCTTTCGGCTTTGTGCTTGTCTGAGCACAAATAAACAAAGTACATTTCAGGAAATCTCAAAGCCTTTCCTAAGGCAAATGTTCATTGGTAGTATTTGTATTAGTTTTAGACTCTAATCTCAATTGACCTCCTTTTCAAACACAAATTTGATTTAGTGGTTAAGGAACCAGGTTAAAAAGGAAGAGACCATGAGTCCAAGTCCTGCCTTAGCCATAAAACCAGCTGGGTGACCTTCGGCCAGTGACTCTTTCAGTCAAACCCACCTCACTGGATTATTGTTGTGGAGAAATCCAATTATGTTGGATATATTTGCTGCCTTTAGTTATTTATAAAATTAATAAAGGCAAGATACAAGTAAACCATCAAACAAATACGCAGGTAATACTTGACTTAATGACCATAATTGGAACTAGAATTTCTGTTGCTTAGCAAGAAGGTTAAATTGCACCTTATTTTATGACCCTTTTTGCCAATGTTATTAAGTACATCATTCCAGTGAATCAAACTTTTATTTAGCATAATATGTCTTCATCCATTGACTTCATTTGTTGGAAGCCAGCTGGAAAGGTCACAAATGGTGATCACTTGATTCTGGGATACTGCAACATAAGAAATACATGCCAGATGCCAAGCATCCAAATTTTGACCATGTGACTGCATGACTGCTGCAACAGTTTTGAGAAGCAATCATAAGCCATTTTTTTCAATGCCATTGTAACTTCAGTCAATAAACAAATAATTTTTTGCAGTGGTGGGATTCAACCAGTGTAACAACATGCATGGTGCATTTGAAAACAGCTCTAAAACGTACCTTCGACTGCAGCCCCGGTGAGTAAAACAGCTGAGGTGTAGCAATCCACTCTGCCACTGGGCTTCAAACAAAGGAAATATGGGATAGATTAGCGCAGGGATGGGGCCAATTGCCAGAACTACCAGTTCACCCAAACTGATCTGTACCAGCTGAATCCCACCCCTGGTTGTATATCAGGGTCTACATGTAATCTACTGTATAAAATAATATTTGTGATATAAGGTCAACAGATATTAATGATATCTATATCCTGTATATAATGAGCTTCCAATGTCAAAAGAACCAATGTATAAGAACTTGGGATCATCGTAAGATATATTTCCGATGCTCTCTTTTAATTTTAATTCCACATTCCATTGCTTTCTATGGCTAGCGTATAGTGTATGGTGGAGTGGGGTTGTTTGATACATTTGGTTATTGGCCTCTAACAATGAGGTTCTGCAACATGCCAGATGATATCTAATGGAAAAATTAATCAAATCTATTCATCCATCCAATGTGCTAAGTGTGCATACAATTCCCAGTGACCATCTGGAGAAGAAATGTATTAACAAGTTTCTTCTCCCCTTCCCAATGCAACACATAAATATCCTTGAATGAGCTTAATTTTTATCTTTTATCTGCAACCATCTGTTTCTTATTGTTCCACTTGCTTCCAATTAGGTTTTAGTCTCAGTCATCATTAAATAAGCTTCAGTTTGGTTTACCAAAGGAAGACTTAATTGTAATATGGGGGATTTTGTTCAGAAAAGTTTGTGATTTTATATAGAATGTATATGCACTGAATGTCAGAAATTTATATGGTTAAAAACTCCTTTTTTAAAAAATTCAGGATTGGATGGTCCAAAATAAATGAAACATTTCTGCCAGAGAAGTATAATCTGGAGTAAGATTTAGATGTCTAAAACATTAGTGCAAAGAATTTACTGGGAGGGAGGAGGCCACTCTAATGGCCATAGACACCTGGTGCTTAATGCAATTCTAATAGTAATAGCAATAGCAATAGCACAGTTTTATCTACCTCTTCATAGTGCTTTATAGGACTCTCTGGAAGGTTTACAGAGTCAGCATATTGTCCCCAACAATCTAGGTCCTCATTTTACCGACTTCAGAATGATGGAAGGCTGAGTCAACCTTGAACTGATCAGGATCGAATTCCTGGTAATGAGATGAGTCAGCCTGCAATACTGCACTCGAACCATTGCATCACCATGGCTCTTATAACCTTGTAGCAATTTACAATGTAGTAATACCTTCCCATTCCCCAGTATTTATTCCATTGATTTTCACCTATCTGCATCTTAGGGAAGGATGAAGATAGATAAAATTATGATATGTAATAATATAACACATTTCTAGGAAATGTGTTATATTATTAATAAACAATGTAATAACAAAGATTGTAGGAAGTGTTTGATAAAATAGTAAAATCCTGGGTTTAAAAAAATAATAATTTACTAATCAAATGAGTGGTTTTTGACCTTAAACTATGTAATTGCAGCTGTTGTTCTGCTATGGGAATCCTGGAGCTGAATTTAAGGATTTTCCCAAAAGATATTCAGAAGAAAAAAAATATGCAGATCAGTATGCAAGCCTTAAAACAGCAATGGTGATATGTTATATTCATAACCAGCTTGGAAAACTTTCATAGTTATAACCAGATATTTCATCTCTAAGTTAAGGAAGCAATGATTCTCCTTCCTAAATACATATTTTCATTTGTTTGAATTTTTTTTGATATTGTGGTTTTCTATGTGAAGAATTTTACACTTTTCACTTGTCACTTTTAATTTCTTCTTTCTACATACACAGAGACACACACACACACATTCATTGAAAGTAATAAACCATATTCTACCACAATGGACCAATATGAATTATCTTTCAGCCACATATACATTTGTTGCAGTCAATGAAACAGTTGGTCATCAACAATGTGATAAAAGGGTATAAAAGAACATAAAATGCATTTGAAAATTTAAAAACCTTGAAATAAGATGATATTCTCCGGAGGAAAAAAAAATGGCATCTGTAAGAAATGTTATGACTCTTCCACAGAATGTTAAGTTTCCATTCCAAAAATATAAAATAAACAAAACCATCTTTAGAACAGGTGGAACTGGTTATGAAGGTAGGAAGCAAATTGCTATAAAGATGTTGAAGGGACACCTAGCTGGACTCTCCAAATGACAAGGTCCTTAAAATAGCACTTAAGATTTTGGATGGATAGTATTTAAGGACTTAAAGTTATTATGAACATATGTCTGAAAAGTGTACAACACATGAGAAAATAATTCAGCTATGAAACATTTTGTGGCAGATGTGTATATACTTGTCAACTTTGATGTAGAAAACATCAGTATGACCTTAGTGCTATTATTCACGTCAGTGTATAAGAGTTCATGAATTGGAATAGAAATGGCAACAGGTCAGCCAATGGGGACTGTTTGGTGACCAAGACAGCTCAGAGCCTCATTAGCTTGATTGATTTGCATATAAGAGTTGCTTTGTCTTTGCAATATAGCCTCTGTAATATATTGCTTCTGTGCTTATGACTTCTGGATTCTAGTGGTTCTGATTGCTTCTGCTTCTTGTCCTTGTCCTTGCTATCATGTTGCAAGAACTGCATGGGTATTGTATACATGCATCATGTTTTATATTGTATATAAACAAGTTTCTTCTATAAATGAATCTTTCTGAATTATCTACTTGTGTGCTGGTTGGATTGCTGAAAACTCTGATAGTTCACCTTATCAGAAATAGATTTAATTTGTTCATACCAGATTTCAGAGGACTGGAGAGCTGTTATCAAATTGATTTATTGATAACAAATGTGGTACATTAAAAAATCTAATAGAAGATTAAGGGCTTAATCAAGTTTTTCCTTATGGGAAGCCATTTTAAACCAACTTTTGAGAAAGATTACCTTTTTTGAGGAACAGTCATACTGGCATATTGTAAAAATATTAACATAAATAAGCAAAAAAAAGTTCAAATACTGTATCAGCATTCTAAGGTGGTAAAATGAATTGTATCTGTGGATATTGAATACAGAAAAATTAAATTGTCTCAAAGGTGCTTTATCAAAACACAACTGGACTTTGTTTTTCCTTGAGGGCATTTCACTTCTCCAAGAAGCTTCTTCAGTTCAGAAAAAATGAATTCTGCAGCCTCACCTGAGTGTACACTTAAACTAATACACTTAAACTACTGCTCCCCAAACTGCTTAATTTTTGACTAAAAGTTTTACTAGGGCTACCACTTCATCAAAGCTACTAGTATTAATGTATGTGTATAACAAAAACAGTAGCTGTTATGCCCTCCACCATTCCATGTTACTCAATGTATCTTAATTATGGTTTGCTATTTGTGTGTCAAACTAATGAATCTCTACTTAAGATGGATGTAACAACTTTGGATGGAAGAGAACTGAGCATGGAAAAACACCTAAAAGAAACTTCTAGTATAATTTCTTAAAAGATATCTCGCTTTCTGTAGTT
Organism: Laticauda colubrina; assembly: GCA_015471245.1. Taxonomy (NCBI): domain Eukaryota; kingdom Metazoa; phylum Chordata; class Lepidosauria; order Squamata; family Elapidae; genus Laticauda; species Laticauda colubrina. The sequence continues at coordinate 15,070,259 of BLBF01000042.1, read as the reverse complement.
ATTTTCATTTGTGCAATGTGTGAATAATACAATCCTGTCTGCAAAATGTCTATGGAGATTCTCAGCCATCTAGGTCATTGTTGCCCCAAAGACACTTTTTCAAGAGGCAACTGGACTCTCTGGTTTTTTTTTTTTTTTTGAAGATGTTTCACTTCTTATCCAAGAAGCTTCTTCAGCTCTGACTCAATAGGAAGGAATGGAAGGATTTTATACTCCTTGCAGATAGTTGGTCATGTACATTCTTTTAATGAGTTGTTAAGTCCACCTGGAAATATATCAGGGTCATCAGGGTCACTTGAGAGGTGCAAATGGATGTGGAGCCTTCTTGGAACTATTGAAAGGACTGTGTTGTAAACTGGAGATAGGGTTAGGGTTCAATTTTGACATAGATGGCCTCTTTGCCCCTTCTTTCAAACCATGGATTCAGCAGTCCACCTGCATTTAAAAGACAAAGGCCACTCTTTTGAAGACAGCAAACTCCACATTTTGGACAGAGAGGACTGCTGGTTTGAAAGAGGGGTCAAAGAAGCCATCTATGTCAAAACTGAACAGACCTCTCTTAACAGAGGGGCAGGGATATGACAACATCTGTCTCCAGTCTACAATACAGTCCTTTCCACAGTTCCAAGAAAGCTCCACACCCATTTATACCACTCAGGTGATCCTGATAAACCTCCAGGTGGCCTTAACAATTCACTAAAAGAATGTAAATGACCAGCTAAGGAACATACATTCTTTCATTACCCACTATCAAGTCAGAACTGAAGAAGCTTCTTTGATGAGAAGCAAAATATCTTCAAAGAAAACCAGAAAGTCCAGTTGCCACTTGAAATAGCACCTTTGGGACAATCCTATCTGCATACCCTTTCTCATTCCATGGAGCACTATTTGGGTTTCCATTCCCTCCCTCCCTTCCCATTCTGTTCAGCATTCCTGGATGAATTCCACATCTCCAGCCACTTTTGACTTGATATTCCTTTATAGGTCCAGGCACCTGTTCCAGACATTGCCAAAGATCAAAGTGATTCCAGAGAAAATCTACTGTTCCTGGCTGAAAAGAATGGACAAGCTACAGAACAATTGTTCTTATTACCCTTTCAACATAAAGGATATCAAATATCAAGCTCCAGGCATGTTTGTCATAGTTGCTTCAACCGAGCAGCCAATGGTGAGAACATAACATCTGCACCATGTGGTTGGAACATTTAGGAAGAACATCAGACTTTGGAGCAGAAAAAAAAATTGCAGTTGTTGAACATTAGGTATCTTCCAGGCTTTATATGAAGTGCTGCTTGTCACAATCATAGAATGCAAACTGTATTTTAAAAGGGAATTGCATGAATTCAGAGAGGACTTATCAAAACAAAGGGTGATTAAATTCAAGATAACTTTCACACACCAGCTGAAGGTAACAACATGCCTTATCTCCCAGTGTGGAAGCACCCCAGAGTAGATAAAAACAAATTATGTGAAAATTAATTAAATAAATGCTTGGGTTTTTTTTAACAAAAAGTGTTTTTTTCCCAACCAAAATCAAATGCTAAATTATTTCATTAAAAGATTCATTAAGCAATGATGACTTCAGGATATAATTGTGAACAGAATTTGTAATTTTATTCTGTGTTCTGATGTTCTATTTCTATATTCCTGTTCCTTAGTAATTCCCAGCCTTTGGAATGGCCTCTAGACCCTTTGCCTTTCATAGACATCATTTTCCCCTTATTTCAACATATTGTACCCTTGGCTCTGATTAATCTAATGGAAGCATAAGAATTTATAATAGGGAGTTTATATTTATATTTATTTATATTCTTGGTTTATGATTATGAATGTATATTAGTATGTGTGTATTTATGTATTATGCATGTAACATATCTCTCTCTCTCTCTCTCTCTCTCTCTCTCTCTCACACACACACACACACACAGACAGACACACACGCACACACATACACCTCCAGATTTTATTATTTTTACAAATAATTCAAGGCAATGAACCTATCCAACACACCTTCCTCCTCTTATTTCCCTACAACAACCCTGTGAGATGGATTGGGCTGAGAGAGTGACTGAGAAATATATCTTTATTTATTTTTAATTTAATATTAACAGACCCAATGACACAACAGTTAAAATGCAGTGTTGAGCATTTTTACTTCTTTTGACTTTAATATTAATATTAAAATACCCCTGGTGGCACAGTGGAAAGAATGCAGTTGTTGTTATTAGTTGCAAAGTCATGTCCGACCCATTGTGATCCCATGGACAATGTTCCTCCAGGCCTTCCTGTCTTCTACCATCTTCTAGAATCCATTTAAGCTCATGCCTACTGCTTTAGTGACTCCATCTAGCCACCTCACTCTCTGTCGTCCCCTTGTTCTATTGACCTCAATCTTTCCCAGCATTAGGTTCTTCTCCAGTGAGTTCTTCCTTCTCATTAGTGGTCAAAGTATTTGAGTTTCAACTTCAGGATCTGGCCTTCTAAAGAGTGGTTAAAATGCAGCATTGTAAGCTAACTCTGCCAACTGCTAGCAGTTTGATCCTGAACAGCTTAAGGTTGACTCAGTCTTCCATCTTTCTGAGGTGGGTAAAATGAGGATTCAGATTGTTAGGGGCAATATGCTGACTCTGTAAACCATTTAAAGAGTGCTGTAAAAGTACTATGAAGTAGTATATAATTCAAAGTGCTATTGCTATTACCTCCTTCCAAGGGGTGAGAGAATGCAACTAGATTTTTTACTTAAGATGAGACGAAAACTCGTGGTCTCCTGGTTTCTAGTCTGATGCTTTAACCACTATACCACAGATGATGAACTCTTTTTCATTGAGGGCTGCATCAAGGTTGTGTTTGACCTTGCGGGGGTCAGGGTGAAGGTGGCCAGGGTGGGGGTGGCCAGCTTGACATTACTTGTGAATGGGCTCCTGAGCTTTGTTTTTGGCTGCAATGGTCTGCAGCTCTCTGCCAGTGAAAACAGAGCTCAGGAGAACCACGGCAACCTCCATATTTGGCTGCAATGACCTCCTGCAACCCTCTGCCAGTGAAAATGGGAGGGCCACATGTTCAGAGTATTGCAGCATAAATTCAGTGCCATCAAAGTAAACACAGATGACTGGGGCTTCATTTAACTTATTTATAAGCATATAACATTTTACAACACCAGTTGTAGATTTCTCCAACATGGAGCAATCTCAAACAGAAACAGACATGTTACAGGTTCAGGGCAGAACAGCAAGTCAACTTCAGCAAACCAAAAAAAAAAAGAGAGAGAGAGAGACCGAGAGAGAGAGAGAACTTCTAGTTTCACTTTCCAGATCAGCTCCCATTGACTCTGTTAAATATGTCTCTGCCAATTAATGAATACTCGGACACTGCAGGCTTGAGTGGGCCACTCCATTTTCATTGGTACAGGCACTGTGGGCCGCCCCACAGGCCAGATCTCAGTACCAGTGGTGGGATTCAATTTTTTTTTATTACTGGTTTGGTGGATGTGGCAGGGGAAGGATATTATAAATTATTATTAGAGGTGGTATTTGCTGGTTCTCCAAATTACTCAAAATTTCTACTTTCGGTTCTCCAAAACTGGTCAGAACCTGCTGAATACCAACTCTGCTAAGTACCCCACAAGCCAAATCTGGGCCCCGGGCTTTGAGTTTGATACCCCTGGACTTCACCAAATTGACTTGCTCTTATGTTCTTTCATTTTGCTAAATAATGACTTTTGAGATGAGGGAGTAACATGATTTAAAAGCTGAGGATGACTATTTTTCTAGCCTAAAAATTACCCTCAGTGTGACCACAACAATGAATTGAACAGATTCAGTTCCTAGGTTTCCACTTTTTTGGTAACATAGGAAGATAATTACTGTGTTCCTCAATGAAATCCCTCAAAAGTAGTTGACTAAATAATTACTTTACATGATATGTACCTTCCAACAATGAAATCTACACTTATTTCTGCATAATGAAGCATATGTCTTCAGGTTACATCAAATGAAGAAAGTGTACTTTTCCAAGAAATAATTATTACAAAATCAGTGTTTCTGACTGGCAAATAAATTGTGCTTTAAATCATTAAATTGAGTTTTATCATCTAATGGCTTAAATCAATTTGATTTAAAAGAAGTCTACCATTACATACATTTTAAATGTGCTTCTGGAAATCATGATTATGTCAGAATATCCAAATACATTGATTTTAAGATTTAATGTCAGGCTGGGGAGAACTGCACCTTTTGGATCTCAGTCTACCTCTCTGCAGTATGTGATTCTAATATTTGTAAGTTTCCAGGAATAATTTTTTCTCTGGAAACCTGGTTTGTTTGTATTTATTTTATTATTATTATTTATTTTACCAAATTTGTATAGTTACTCATCTCATTAAAAAAGACACTGTTGAACAAAACAACTATAAATATAAAAACAAATATAACATTCTAAATAAAAGATATAAAATCCATGTTAAAAGATAAATATCATTAAATTGAATATGGAAACTCTAGGCAAAGAGAAGAAAAAATGGCTACTTCAGCAATATATAGCCTGGAAAAGTAGACTCCGCCAATTCTAATCGAAGAAAGAAGGAAACTAAACTAAAAAGGAAAAAAAATGATCTTTTTTCCCCTTAAAGGGATCAGTTAAGCCAGATTCTTGTGATGGATTTCTGTACTGGTCAGGATGTTGACTAGAGGACTTTTTACGTTCTTTGATTCTATGATTATATTGCATATTTTCTCCTGAAAAATATGCATCAACAGGTTATCATGTCTTCATAATATCAAGGTTTGATTATTGCACAGTGTATTATTTGGAGATGCTAGTGATTATTTCAGTAGATTCATTTAACACCTGTCTTACGTTCCAAATTCAGTTTCTGTTTCATTTTAGGAAATGTGTTGATTTTAACATACAAAAGATTATAAAGTCTAAATAGTTCTAGAAATGGTAGAGTATAATTTTACTAGTTTTACTATGCATAGGCAGGAAGTAAGAATACAGAGGCTATAATCATTTAGAAATATAGTCATGTTTCGAGGACTGCAGAACAGATAATCAAGGTGAAATAGATCCAAAGGGCAGTTCTGTCTACAGTGATTTGATTTGATTTTTCTAGGATTTAAAAACTTATACCAATCCTCCTCCACCTAGTGCCTTGGATAAGGCTGATAGGAATGGTAGTCAAACAAACATATTGGACTGATAGTAAACATTTTATTTAGTTTTCTCTTTTCAGCACAGAGAGTTACAGAATGGAACAGGTTATTACAACAAAGCAGTAAAAATAAATTGTGTTTCTAAGCTGAAAACAATTTTGAACAATTTTCTTTTTCGCATTTATTCACTATCATTGTTATTGCTCCAATCTGCAGCTTACTCATGTATCCCTCTTGTGGTGTTGCCCCCTACCCTCTTGCTACTGCCTTCTTTTAAACACATGATTCAAGCAACAAATAATAATATAATGACAGTAAAAAACTGCTGAAATTTGACTTATGTTGTTGCCACTGAAGGCAAACACTACTGATTTATAGAAAGACTGCTGCTCCCTAGAAAGCCATCTGGGATGGCAAAGGCACTGGCAGAGGTGATCATAATTAATCAGAAAGGTCAACAAATCTTCTTGAGTAGGAGGAGAAAAACATTCCAGCTCTCTTCTTCATGATCCACTAAAGATTACCAACATGGGATCGGCTGTCACTACTAATTAATGGTGAATTTCATTCCCTCTTTTGGCTTTTCTCTCATTGTTGTGAATCTCTAACCTCCTCTCTGGGGTCAGACTCGCTGAAAATTATACTAAATTAGCAGATTAATGTAATGTTTATATTATAATATGAAATCAGTAAAATAATAATCTGTCTGGTGCAATCCTTTGGAGGCCAGAGAAATAAAAAGCAGGAAGCTTCCTAGAATGACTAAGAATTACACAGTCATCCCAAGAGATGCCAGAACAGAAGTCTCTATTCTACAAATGGTGGGATGCTCCCATAGCCATCCATGCTTTTTTAAACATTCAAACTATGATAGGAGAGACTGTGGGTTGTTGAACATCAGTAGCAGCTAAGAATTCTCAAATCATAGTTTGTAGATCTGAAGCATATGCAGATTGGGAAAAGCTACTTCAAAGCTTCTAAAATAGGTAAAATATTTGCCAGTTCCTATCACAGATTGTTCTTTTGAGTTATAATGGAATAACTACTAAAATTTATTCTGATCAGTATCTCTGCCACCAAGGATCTTTTAAACCTAAATACTCACTTCCACCATGATTCTGAACATAATTCATTTTAACATTGATTCCTAAATCCCAATTTCTATTTTACCCCATAATAATATGTAAAAACAGTTAAGAGCTGAAGTTTATCATATCAGAGATATTACTGATATTAGTCACTGACAATCATCCAGCAGAGAAGCTGAGAGCAAAAATCAATTAACAACCAAAGAGAGGACGGAAAGAAATACCAGACTTAAACTACACTAGGCACAAAAATGCAGTTGCACCATCATGTTGAACAGATGACAACCCATCATTTTATTGCAGGTAGTGCTTAACTTACAACAGTTCTGGTCACCCCAACATAAAAAAAATATAGAGACTCTGGAAAAAGTGTAGAGAAGAGCAACAGAAAGATTAGGGGGCTGGAGGCTAAAACATACAAGGAATGGTTTCTGGAATTGGGTATGACTAGTCTAATGAAAAGAAGGACTAGGGGAGACTTGACAGCAATATTCCAATATTTGAGGCTCTCCTGTGAAGATGAAGGGGTTAAACTATTTTCCAAAGCACTAAAAGGCAAGACAAAAATCAATGGATGGAAATAACCAAGAGAAGAAGCAACCTAGAACTAAGGAGAAATTTCCTATTGGTGAGAGCAAATTACCATGAATGAAACAGTTTGACTTCAAAAGTAGTGGAGGCTTTAAAAAAGAGACTGGACAGCTATTTATTTAAAATGGTATACTTGAGCAGAGGGTTGGACTGGAAGACCTCCAAGATCCCTTCCAACTCTATTATTATGTGTTCTGATGACTGTTCAAAGTTATAATGACACTGAAAAAGTGACTTATGACCATTTTTTCACTTATGACCATTGCAGCATCCCTAGGGTCATGTGATCCCCTTTTGCCACAAGCAAAGCCAATGGGAAAGCCAGATTTAGTTAACAACTGTGTTATTAATTTAATAACTGCAGTGATTCACTTGTCAAGAAAGGTGATAAAATGGGGAAATACTCACTTAACAACTATTTCATTTAGCAACAGAAATTTTGGGCTCAATTGTAGTTGTAAATTAAGAACTACCTGTTGTGTCCTCCTGCTATGCTGTTAAGATTCTTACTTTGTCTTTATCTAAGAGTTTTAAACTGAGCTTAGTCCACATTTGCCCAATTAAATATCTGGGAAATTCTGCTGAGTTTTTCCTTGAGCCTGATGTCCATTTGGCCCTTATTAGTGAGTTGCACACAGAAAAAAACAAACAAACCAGGAGTTGTCTTGGGTCATTCTCGAGACCGGCATTCAGCAAATCTCTTGTTAAATACCAGCATAACAGAAATATATCTAAGAAGATAGTGTGGCATTAGGTGTAACAATCTAGATTGTTACAAAATCAAGTTACCATACCAGACATAACCTTTGCCCAGGTGGAACTTTGCTCTATTACAACCAACTGTACATAAACAGAGTGAAAACTCCACTCCTTTCTAGCACCAAAGGTGTTAACTAATTGGGTAATGAAACATCTGCAAGGAAACAGCCAAGTCCAGAGAGCACCAAGCACTTCACAGTCCACCTCTGAACCTCTACAAACACTCTCTTCTATTAGTATTACATCTATCAGATGCTGACCCTTTCATACAGCCTCTAGCCATGTCAATCATTTCCTGTCCATCCTTCTTTCTTGGCATTCAACCTTCTCTCCATTCCCATGAAAAAAAAACCCTTTGGCCTGAGGAAACTGCCTACATCTTAGAGCATTACTTCCAAAAACACACATACAGCACAAGTCTTCTTTTTTTCTTTTTTTGCTGCCAGGAAGACTGGAAAGACATGTACATCTCCAAATGTCAACAAACTGACCTTAGCTCTGGAGAAGGCACTTTGTTCTCCAGCAATGTGTACCAATTAGTCTGTGAGCAAATTATAGCTGAAGGAAGGGTTGTAATCTTCTGGAATGATGGAAAGGAGTACAGTAGCTCTTGATATAAACCATTTACTGTAATCTCATCACACAATGAAATATAGAAAGGCTGAAAACAGAGAATTCTTAAAGACAGCTAGGAAAGTGCAGAGGGGGGAAGATCTTATATTTCAGTCATAGTCCAATTGAACAATAAGAGACAGAGAGTGAGGTTTCCAAGTCAACTACCTGCAAGTTCAAAATAAATTAAAATTTATCTTTCTGTTATAGCTGAAGAGCCAGTTCTTAAAATTTGTTGGTTTATCTAAAATTGTAAATAATGGTGTATGCATGTGGATGTCTAGCATACAAAACCTATCAATTCTAAAAGATAGCTCTCTGCCCTGATCTAAATGAACAAAATTGATAAAATGTTGATAAAGTAAGTAGTAACTCCTTTGAAAAGAGGAGGTTCATGATGTATAAGCCAATCTCAACAATGGATATACAAAAATAGAATAAAAGAGCCAGAAATACTACTGCTCCTGAATTAGAGGGTTAATTACAGCTCACATTAGAAATGTTATTTAATCTGTTTCCTAAATTGCAAGAGTTTGAAGTAAACATGCTAATAATAAATAATCAGGGGTCTTCAGAATAGACAGAAAATTGAGCTACCTTCAAGACTAGGGCAGTTTACTTGATTTCTCTAAATACGATGGACAGAATTTGATGTGCTTCATACCTTTTATTTGGGAAATAACTTCACCATTTAATTCCAGGAGAATTAATGCTACCTGGGAAAGCCCCTTTGAATAGAACTTGAATTAATGCTTCCTGGGAAAGCCCCTTTGAATAGAACTCAACCCCCCAAATTCCCCATCTATTACATCACAGATCTTAAAGTTGCTGAGATTGATAAACACCATGTTAGTGAAATAAGAGTGCATATCCCTCAGTGCACATATTAAGTCTATCTCTAAATTAAAAGGTAATATTCATTCCCAATCTAAGCCTCATCGAGATGTGGTCTGCTTGGAGGACTGTCTTTGGTGTGGCAAAGTTATAACAGGTATTAAGTTATGCACAATAATGAAGTTGGACTACTAAATTCACATGGTTTTAGGGCTGCAAATTTGTACTGAGCTTCTCTCATGAGAAAAGGACATTGAAGCCAAGATGATTTTTTTGAAAATATTGCATGAAAAGTTCAGCATAGCTATGCTGGACAGTATATGATTTAGATGAGAAGATCGCACTTAAGGCAATAAAATACTTTGCTTTCTCAATCTTGAATCATTCACGTACCAATTACTTAGTCTGGGCCTTTTTGCAAATATTGCATTCTTGGTCCTTCATTAATTAACCTACAAAGATTTATTTCTGCAACACACAATCAATTTTGACATAAACCTCCTTATTTCAACAGGAGATTACAATAGGAAACTTCATCATCTGTGTAAAAAGCATTGAATGATAATGGTTCGCCAACTTTGGTGGGTGCTTTAAATAGGCTAAATGCTGAACTAATTGGCTTTTATTGATATTGAACAAGAATACATCCAGAATACAACTTTGTTTCCCCTTCTCCTATAAGTTTGATTTCCTCCTTAAGGTGGCCTAATTGATTATCCTGGACTAGGCATTCACTCTTACTATATCTTTTTTATTCATAGAGAAAATCCATCTGTATAGCCACTAAGAGTCAACAATGACTTGATGGCACACAATCAGTCTCATTTATAGATGATAGTAAGTAGATGTCAATTAATTGTGGAGGCCTTAATTTTGGCCCAAGCTCTGTTTTAGAAGTGAGATTGAAAGCATATTTAAAATCCGAAAATACAATAAGTAATTGTGCTTGACAGAAATATTTCTCAACCAAATGCTGTTACAAATCCCATGGCTTGATGACTGGTTCTGAAGCTGATCTGTTCTTCCTGTTCCTCAAATCTACCCTAGGCGCTCCCAGGTATATGTATGGAATATAACATTAACAATATTTGGAAAACTGATCAGGAAACAGCTTGCTGCTTTTCTTATGAACTAGAATAATTATCACTAATAACCAATTCTTATAAGTAAAGACAGATTGGTCAATGAATGGTGGTCCACCAGCTGAAGTTGGTCCTAATCATGTCCAATGGAATCAATTCATCCTCTGAAGATTTCCTTCCTTGAAAACATTTCATTTGTTATCTGGCAATTTCAGAGAATGAAACGGAAGATCAAAAGGACTAAGAGAAAACATCCAGTTCTACTTTGATAAGAGGTTTCCTCATACCCTCTACTCACAACAGAATACCCTATGCCTCCAGACTTGAAATTTTAGGCTTAGATAATTTAGAACTATGCCACCTTTAGTCTGACCTAAGTGTAGTACATAAAATTATCCATTACAATGTCCTACACATCAATGACTACTTCAGCTTCAATTTCAACAATACAGGAGCACAAAATAGATACAAACTTAGGTTAAACCGCACAAAACTCAATAACAGGAAATACAGCTTCAGCAACAGAGTGGTCAATGCCTAGAATACTCTACCAGGTGTAGTTCGCCAGCAGCCTGTGAAGATGGGAGCAGAATCAGACAGTGGGGAAGAGGAGGGACCAGTCCAGGAGTCTGAGGAGGACTCAGATGAGGGTCCTATGTTTGATACAGAGATGGGGTCAGGACCATCTGGGAGTTATGTGCAAATTCTGGACCCTACAGAATCTGGCAGCAGCAAGGCAGAGGAACAGGGGGAAACCTGTTCCCAGTGTGCATGTGTGCAGAGCTGCCAGAAGACAAAGGCAGCTAAGACAAAAAGAGTAAGGCTTTGAGGTGATTGCCCCTCCCATAAGGTATAAAGAAAGTGCAAAGGTAGAAAAACACTTGCAGGAACCAATGTTGTTTGCTCTGATATCTCTGTGGTGAATTTTTTTCTCTGTTTTGGTTTTAAAAGACTAATTGGGATTTTAATCATTGGCAACATTTCAAGTTAGATAAGGTGCATTCTTATCAGCATTCTTCTGAAGAACTTAGGCAAATGTTCCTGGGACTATTTATAACCGGTTGAAACTCATTCTGGGTTGTGAATGATGATAATTCACAGCCATTGAACTAAAACAAAAGGGGTTTGGATTTTATGTGTGTTTGCTGGTGTCTTAGGAAGCCTTGGTCAGAACACGACCTGACTCTGTAGTTTCTTTCACTTACCCCAAACACTTTAACCTCAGACTATCTACTGTTGACCTCACCCCATTCCTAAGGGGTGTCCATAGGTGCACCAAAGTGCCAACCATCCCTGTCTTAATGTTCCCTTTCATTCATCATCATGTTTATGTATGTGTATGTAAAGTTGTAGCAGCGTTTCAGCAGAATCTCATCTGCCATCCTCAGGCTTCTGTATGGATATGGGTCTTACAGCTCCTGGTTTTAAATTTGAGGCTGGTCCATTCTGATT
>BLBF01000042.1:14946654-14958691 GCA_015471245.1 Laticauda colubrina | reverse complement strand
TATATATATATATAAATATATATATAATTCTAAAGTTTTTATGTAATGTTTTCATATTTTGAGGTTTTATTGTACATCTCTTTAAGGGAGATGGACCGTTCAGAAATTTTAAATATAAATAAAATAAATACTCTGGGAAATGCCAGGGAGGATCCTCTTCCTGCCATCCAAATTTTCCAAGCTCTGCATTCTCATTGCCCTCTGGAATACAGCCTCTCCCTGCTGGGAATCCAGACTACATTCCACCACATGTACCAATCATATTCCCTTTATTCTGCACATATCTAATAACCCCTTTTCATCCTTAACATTTTTCCCTACTTCTCCAATAGATTCCCATCAATTTTGACTACTTTTCCCATTAGATTCTCTTGACACTGAATTCTATTTATCATTGCTCTCAATTTATTTAAGTCTTTTTAAAAAAAAATAAAAAATGCTTTGCTATATTGTATGCTGAACTTCCTTTCTAAACAGAATTCCATTAAATGCTCACCATCTGTCAATGACCCTCTTACTACCACTTCCCCCCTCTGAAATCTGTTCTGCCCTGCAGCCTTCAGCTGCTTGTCTCCCAGGAATACCTGAAGCTGCATTAAGAAAATCACTTCAAGATTTTAATTCTTTGCTCTACTTTGGTCAGTAATGGTCAGTTTCCTGACTGAGTGATAGTCAAATTTCCTGACAATTAGAACAATTAATCAGTGGAATGACTTGCCTCTGGAAGTTGTGGATGATCCAACATTGCAAGTTTTTAAGAAGAGAATCAACAACCATCTATCTGAAATGGTATATCTGTCCGTATTGTAGTTAATACAGTTCCTGATTGAAGGTTCCTCTGTTGCATTCCCCATCCCATCCATGCTAGGGATGGGGTTGTTTTCTTTCTCTAAGTGGGCCTTCCAAAGACAGATTTAAAAAAAAAATAGACAAGAGTTTTATAATTCTTCCAATCAAGTGAGCTAAAAGGGGTAAATTGATAGACTGTTTTCAATTTTACCCAATTACAACAAAACAAAAACAAAGAAAACACCCTCATTTCAGTTTCTGCATAAGTAGTCCTTAACTTGAAACCACAAATGGGACCAGATTTTGCTAAGCAAGTGATTGTTAAGCAAATCATGCCCAATTTTACTAACATTTTTGGCATGGTTTTAGCAAATTGCTATAGCTGTTAAGTGAATCATGCAGTCATTAAGCAAATCTGGCTTCCCCAGTTGACTTTGATTGCCAGAGGCAGACTGGTTGGCTAGGTCGCAAATGACAATCCATGATCTTAGGATGCTGCAACCATTATAAATACATGTATTATAAATACTGGTTGCCAAGTATCCCCCAAATTTTTAAAGATTTTTTTTGTTTGTTTTATGTCCAAAGTTTGATCACATGACCATTAGAATGCTGTGGTGATTTTAAATATAAGAACTGTAAGTCACTTGTTCCAGTATCTTTTTTCAGTATTGTAACTTCAGCTGGTCACTAAGTTCATATTGCCTGCACTGAAAATACCAAACCAAAGAAGAAAAGGGAAGCCTCTTTCCATTCCATACTAAACTCCTCTCCCCACTCGGATCATTAAAGATCCAGCTTTCCATGGCAGTCAGTCCAGCAGTCTCAAACAAAATGGCTGTTGGAAGCAGACTGAAGACTGGAATGAGGGAAGGTCTGCCAGAGAAAGTACCAACCAACTGAAATAGAGGTGTTTGGGTAAGATAGAATGAAGTGCATCATACAGATCGAACTGCCCTTCTTACCTCAGTGAAATGGGTAAAACACTCTTTTTGATGCCAAGTAAGAAAACTCAGGTGGAGTTCATCTCCCAGGAGCCTAGGACTATGTCATCTGTTCCAGTCCTCCCAAAATGGTAGGTAACTTGTCCTCATCATGGGGCAAACATAAATTTTAGATTATCCAAGGTCTTTCCTACTGGTTAGCATCATGGAGATGAACCTCTTACGCCGCCAGACCTGCCCCAGTTTGCTGTCTCGGGTAAGTAGGACTCGCAACTCCATTTAGTTGAAGCAAAGGAACTTTTATTGAAAGAAACTGCTTGCAACAAAGTGAGGTGGAATATGGTGTTCCCATACAAAATACAAAGCTATTATTTCCAACTCCCAATCCCTCTCCCCATGACCAGTTTTTCGGCCAGCCAATATGATTCAGGTAATATGTTTTGGGAAAGTCTGAGGTTTGAAACTGGTAACATTCCATTCTAGAACAAATGGCCTTGAACACGGGTATCAAACTGGCAGCCCATGGGCTGGATGTGTCATGAACACACCACACCCATCAAGAGGAAAAACATCCCAAAACATCACATGATGACAATGTGACGCCACAAGTTTGACACCTGTGACTTTGAAGATCCTGGTACAAGCCAGTTTGGTGATCTGGTCTTCTTCTGTTGTCACATCCCCCACCCCATTTCCCAACATGAGATACACACATGTGGATTGCCGTAATATCCCCCCCCCCCACTTCTCCTTTGATGGCAGAAACCCAATAAGGTGTCAGGCTGATGATGGAGATTCTGACATATGCTTTTCTTCAACCCATGAAGGAAACAATTAGCAGAAGGATCATCAGCAAATTTCTGGAAGGACCATGTTAAACAGAGCTCAGAAAGAGGTTGAGATAATTTAAGTCCAGAATCACTAACATATTTCAAATATCTGCAATATGCTTTTGGAAGGCTTTATGCACATATTTTCCTTTTCAAGAGGAAATCCAAAATAATTCTTCTCTATTCCTTGAGAAATTTGGTGCAGAAGCCAATCTGTATTAGTTGTTTGCAAAGATCCAGATTCAGAGCACACGAAGCATCTGTCAAGGAAGATCTTAAAGCAGCTGTGTATGTTTCTGAGCTCACACAGCTGCCTTCTGCAGCTGTCACACAATCCCATGAAAAGACAACTTTGGTGGAAGCATGTCAGAGAGGTGCTACATGTACAGTCAAAATAACAGTCTACCTTTTGAATCCAGCACACCCTTAAGCTGTAATTAGTTGAGAAGGAGAAGGAGAAGCTGAAATGCACAGTGAATTTGATTAAGAACTGAGTGGCAGGACTTTTGCAGCTGGTCTTGGATCTGAGCTCCAGCTGTGTTTAAGCCCTTTTCATTTCCATTGAATGGATTGGACTGAAGCCATCTCTAACTGTCATTTCCATTGCAATTTGGTGGCTCAGATAAGATTAGTTTTTTGGAAGCATCTGCAGTTTTGGTTGCCAGTCTGATCATGTAGTCAGCTCACTGGACCACATCTGATGTGATGGCTATTCCCTCAGTGGGAAGCTTGGAAATGGGGGTCACCTACGCCATATTGTACAGCTGATTTTTTTTTTAATCAGGACCTTGAATAGTTCTGATACAGAGCAAAAATATCTGATCTTGGCTGGAATTATAGAAACCTAATCATAAGTGAAATGCTCAAGTGGATTGCTGATAATTTGTGACTGAGGGGGAGAAAGTTGATGCCTTGCTTAGAAAGAATCCAAGACTATAATTCATTCACAAGCAAACTATGATGCATTTCAGGTTTTCCTATAGTTTTGTTTCTGTCACCTTTTATTCAGCTTGATAATACTGAAGTTGCTTTTACAAATAGTTTTTTCCCCTCTCGGGAGTAGAATGTGAAGTTCTTGCACTTGGTTATGAGGAGCAATGATAGGGATGCTGTAATTTCCTACCTTTTCCTGCACAATCCATCTTCTCACAGTCAAAACTCTGGCTTCTGGGTTTCCATTAAATTCCAAGATAAGACTTCAGAAGAGGAACTCTTCCCATGGGATGTTTTTAGACTATGAAATACTGACAACCAAGGAAGTTTCAGAGGGATGGAAAAATGTATAGGAGAAGACACTACTACCATTGGTAGCAGCCTTCCAAGCTCTAACAATAAAACCAGTCAAAAATGTAACCAAGAGACATTGAAAAGGATTTCTGAAAAAGGTAGAAAAATGGAAGCCCCTTTTGCCAGAGAAGAAGACTTTAAAGAAACTGTATGGCAGATGGAGAAAAGGATCTATATATTGACTACAGAGCTGATTGCATCAAAAGAAAGTCACACAACCCACAACTCCACATCCAACCCCACCCCATCCAATCCAACATCACTCAAAACAATACTAGAAATACTAAAATCACAACAATACAAGACTTAACAACTGCCTCAATCTGCAATAATTTGAATTTAATTTATGGAATACAAACTAAAGAACCCTTTTCCAACAGTGACCACAATATGATCGACTTTTGTCTCAATATACACCCACACAAAAATCATCACAATGACATAATCCCCAATTATATCTTCAAAAAAGGCAACTATGATCTTATAGACAACAATCTCTCATCCCTTGATTGGCAATCTCTATTCACTGGATGCAATACTGTTGAAGACCATTACAACATATTTTTACTTGAAGTCAAAAGAGTCATCAAACTACATGTACCAATAACAACTCCCAAAACAACAACTACAAAAAAAAAACAGATTACCCATAACAATAAGAAAATTTCAATCCCAAAAGAGATCACTCTGGCGAAAAAACAAATGGTGTCATGTTGCTAACTTGAAAAGCCAATACAAAAATTTATGCCACCAGATAAAGACTGAATGCATCAATTATCACATTAAATAAGAGGAAAACCTTCTACGCACTAATTCCACCTGCACTTTTTACAATTTTGTAAAGAACAAACTAAAAGACTCAAGGTCCATCAAACCCCTGACAGGACCTAATGGTAAATATGCAACGATGACACCATTCAAGCCAACATCTTTAACGCATTCTCTGGCTTCAGTATTTGTAAACAGCAATGGATTATGCCCAGTATTTCCAAGCAGAACCACAGAAAACTACAATGATTTTACAGAAGACAATGTTGAAAAAGCATGACACAATCTAAAACCATCTCTATCTATTGGACCGGATGGAATATATGCCTACTTCTCAAAAAAGCTATCCACTGCCATAGCAGAACCTCTAAGCATAATCTTTGAAAAAATTTTCAGGACCAGCTCCTTGCCTAACCTATGGTCACAAGCCACGGTCATCCCCATCTTCAAAAAGGGAGACTCCAGCCTAGTTGAAAATTACAGACCAATCTCTTTATGCTGCATCACCTGTAAAGTCATGGAATCAATTATAAACCAATCCATTATCCTCTACTTAGACACAAACAACCTACTCTCTAATAAACAATTTGGTTTCAGAAAAAAAAACTATCCTGTAATCTGCAACTCTTACACTGCAAAAACATATGGACTACACAACTCGATCAGGGCAAAACAATAGACACAATCCACATAGACTTCTGTGAAGCCCTTGATTCAGTGGTACACAACAAACTACTCCTAAAACTAAAATCTTATGATATCTCTGGACAATTGCATAACTGGATAGAAGCATTCCTGTCAAACAGACAACAAATGGTCAAAATTGGGAGTGTCCTATCAAATTCTGTACCTGTCAATGGTGGTGTCCCCAAGGCAGTGTTCTAGGACCAACTCTCTTCATACTTTACATAAATGACCTCTGTGATCACATTAAGAGCAACTGCATTCTCTTTGCTGGGGATGTAAATCTGTTCAATACCACAGACAATACTGCTATCCTTCAAAAAGATCTTGACTATATGTCAGAATGGTCAAACAAATGCAACTTCAAATCTCAACAAATAAATGCTCTGTCCTATATACTGGCAAAAAAAAGAAAAGAAAAGAAAATACAAGCTGAATAGTCAAGACCTTGTTGATGATTCAAGCTCTGTAGAGGACCTTGGAATACTCATCTCTAATGATCTAAGTGCTAGAGCCCACTGCAACTACATTGCCAAAAAGGCGTTAAGTGTTGTTAACCTAATCTTACGTAGCTTTTTCTCTTAATATTTCTCTTAATATTACACTAATAACTTGAGCATACAAAACATTTACTAGACTAATACTCAAATACAGCTCATCAGTCTGGAACCCACATTATGTATCTGATATTAACACAGTTGAGAAAGTCCAAAAGTATTTCATTAGAAGAGTTCTCCACTCCTCTACTCATTGCAAAATACCTTATGCCACCAGACTCGAAATTCTAGACCTAGAAAACTAGAACTATGCTGCCTTCAGTCCGATCTCAGTATAGTATATAAAATCATACATTGCAATGTCCTACCAGTCAATGAATCCTTCAGCTTCAACCATAACAACACAAGAGCAAACAATAGATACAAACTCAAGGTTAATCGCACCAAACTTGATTGCAGGAAATACAACTTCAGTAACAGAGTGGTCAATGTCTGGAATACTCTGACTCTGTGGTTTTTTTTTCTCAAATCCCAAAAATTTTAACCTTAGACTGTCTTCTATTGACCTCACCCCTTTCCTAAGAGATCTGCAGGGGGCGTGCATAAGCCCACCAATATGTCTACCATCCCTGTCCTATTGTTTCTTTTATATATACATATTTATTTTTCTTCTATGTATCTATGTATTCATAACTATGTTTTAACCAAAGCTATTATCATGTAAACAATTAATAAAATAAATAAATAAATAAATAAAATAAAATAAATTTCTAGACAACATTAATTTCAGGCTGTAAACCAGGGGTGTCAAACTCATGCCATCACGTTGTCATCACATGACGTATTGTGACTTTGTTCCCCTTCATTAAACTGGGCATGGGTGTGGCCAGCATGTGACACATCCAATCTGCAGGCCATGAGCTTGACACCCCTTCTGGAATCCAAATCAGCAAGAGGGGGGGTGTCTGTCCCACCTTTTGAGCACCTTCAATGAGTTCCACAGCCTTGAGAACTCCATAAATTGTCACATATCTTGGGAGCCCTTGTGCACTGGGCAAGATGGATTCAGTTTGTACATAGGAGAAGACTTTTGGTGCAGCACAAAGATCTAGAATATACTTTCAGAAATCTATCCCCTATTTAACATCTGCACCAAGATGCCTTTCAAACCTAAGCTGATTATCTTCCTCTCATTTATGTTTCATCACTTAAAACAACTATGTCAGCAAGTAACAGCTCATGTTTTTATACATACACATCATTATTATAATTAACATCATCATTGTCATCCCAAACAGATTATTATGAATGTGTGTGCTTTTCTTTGACTTGTAAGACTTTGGCACTAAACCATTGCCAAATTGCAGCAGACTGTTTAGGAAAGCACAACTGTGACTTTAAGCTAACAGCCCCTTCCCTAATGTGGGGAACCAAAAAATGATGTTGCAGATGATTAATGTTTGTCAGTTATAGTCAAGGCAGTGAGAGAAACCCTAAGGCAAGCAACCACTTAGTATAGTTTGCTCATAGAATAGCAGATGGAAAGTGAATGCGCTCTGCCAAGCATCCGCATTATAATGGTTCAGTACAGACATCTTTCCATCTGCTGTCCTTCCACATACCTGCTGAATAGTTGCAATGCAGAATCACAGGCAAAATTCTTTGTTTTTCCCATTAGAGGAAGAAGCCTTTTGAGCCTTCTGATCAGTGGTTCATTTGGTATCCAACATCATTTCTAACTGGAAATTACTACAAAGGGCACATTGTCTCGATTGGGATTTGAACCTATGGGGGGCAGAATGCTAGAGGCTAGAAAGGTTTGGGAACCTTCCAAAGTAAGGTGACTCACAGATGGCATAGCAATGACTCAGTCACAGTGCTGCCCAATGACAACACAGAAACAGGATCTCAACAGAACAGTTGCACACCAGACTGTATGATGAGAAGGCAGTCCATAGCTACTAAAATGAGATGGAGAAACAGTGTAGCAGTCAAATACAATGACATCAGTATGGCAGCAATTGGAACAGAAGTGAGTTAGCAAGATCACAGACACCATAAGATATGAGGACCAACATACAATTGCAAATTAGCGATCTAAGACCATTTAGTTTTAAGAATGTGATGAGAATTACCTCCATGAACCCAGTATCTTTTCAGCTGGCATGCAAACCAATTGAGTTATCAGGAAATCCATGCCTTCCCCTTAGTTCCCAATATACTCCCTAGGGTCAGAGATAATTTCTGGCAGTGAATTTGATTACATTCCTGGTATATGGTGTTGAGAAACCAAGAAGCCAGATGCCAAGTCAAGACAGAGTGGACAGACAACAGATGGAAGAAAAGATGACTGAAGGGAAACTGGAAACACATCCAAGAAAGATGATACTTGCTAATTTCTATGTTTGTTGAGTTTTCTTTCCCCATTAGAGTGCAGAAAATTTTGGAGAATGGCCCACAGCTATTCTGCTTATGGGATCCCAAGAATACCATTTACTATTTTCCTATGTCTAGCTGATCAGCTTTCAGTTGAAAAGCTGGGAATCACAGCTGAAAGGAAGGTGTGTCTTTCATGATTTTTCTCAAGATGGTGCCATTTATGTTGCCTATGGCAATCAAGAAAGTTCTCTTCCATAGGACTACTGAAAAAAGGGAAGAATTGATTTTTTTATTTCTTCCAAGTACCCTTCCTCAAAATAGTTGCTTCTCTGTTACTGGTAGAGCAACAAAAATGAGAGCAGGATCCCTGAGAGATAAGTGGGCAAAATTCCCCTGCTCACAATATCTCTATGATTAAAAGTCATGGACATGTTTTATGAAATAAATGTATGTGAACCTATGATGTACATGCACATACAGATGCCTATGTGCTCCTCAACCCTCCCTCCCTCCCCCCCCCCACCACATGTAAGGAGTCTTTATTAAGACTTCCAAGCCTGAATTGCCTTGGCCTGAGGATTCCCCAGGAATTCCTTGTGCTGACACTATCTCAAACCCAATGAGTTCCACAAGCTGCTCAGTTGAAACCAACACTAGTAGTCAAGGCAAGTTCCCAGTGCAAAAGCAAGTTCCAAGACAAAGGCAAATCCACAGGCCAAGGCCAAGGCCAAGGCAAGGCAAGGCAAAGGAAAAAGCTGAAGAGACATGAGCTAAAGTTCAAGGCAAGAATACACAGCAAGAAAACAAACACATTTCCAGCATTGTCTCCATCTGTCTACTGTACTAAATATCCAGTTTCTGGTGCAACCCATCAAGAAGGGACTGCCTCCTCAAGAATAATCTGCCTGACATCCATTGCTCATGCCTTTTTTCTGCCCTATGTGTTCTTGGATCAAGTACAGAAGGCAGTTCCTCTTTCTCATCACTGACTGGCTGTAGCTGCATGCTTTTCCCACCCGAAGCCTTAAGGCTGTTATGCTGCAACCAAATCACTCTCAGAGCCATTTACCAACTCCCCTCTTGACATGCCTGGAACTGGTTCATCTTCCTCCGAACTGACATCTGGAGAAGTATCTGGCGATGCGTCCTGGGGAGTCATCACAATTGGAAGCTAATTCTGCCAACTGCCAGCAGTTTGATTCTCATCAGCTCAAAGATGACTCAGCCTTCCATCCTTCTGAGGTCAGTAAAATGAGGACCCGGATTATTGGGGGCAATAGGCTGACTCTGTAAAACTGCTTAGATATTTAATTGATACATAAGTCTAAATGCTATAACTATTGCTATTGAAGAGGTTTCAACCACATCTGTCTTATCTTTAAGGTATATCATAGGACATGGAGATTCATGGTTGCACTATTCCCCCTCCCCCCAAAAAAATCAATTAGAAGAAAAATCTGCAAATTAATTCTGCAAATAATCCTCAATGGAATATTCTACAGATGTCAGAAAAAACTGTATTTAAAAAACAAATAATCAGGGAAAATTTATTCCTCCATTGGTCATTGACGGGTAGCAATGTAGACTGTATAGTCAGAGCTACTGAAGACAGTAAATAGGATATTCAGACTAATGTGGTATGGGGCAGGGGGTAGATAAATATCCAAACAAGATGATTTCCATAATTCACCAATCTACTCAGCACTAAAAAGTCTCTCCTCTTCTTAATCTGCACAGATATGATTTGCCAGTCCAGCCATGTCAACACTTTGAAGATACTTATCTATAGGAGCACTTATAGCTAGTCCTGTCAGATTGCTTAGCAATGGCATCTTCAGCTCTTCAAATACTTATTTCACCTCTCTTGAAAAGATTTTAAGGCTTTGCAAAGCTTAGTAACAGGTTAAGATGAGCACATCACAATCCCTTTTTTCTCCAAACAAATTAACAGGAAAAGCTAAGCTGTCAACAGAAAGAGGATCAGAGATACCTAGTGTTGGAAGAAGTGTCTATCTGGGTTCAGTTCTAAATGGGAAGAAAGACACTAGAAATATAGAGATTGCTTAGAAAGATAGTTTAATGGTGGACAGCAGGACCACATGATTTGAGATCCTAGGCAAAATGAGCACGTGGATGAAAGAAAGAGAGAGATTTATAACCTCTGTTGGGCTTTGAACTTGCTTCCTGTTCCTGTGGCAAGAAATGAATCCTGATTGTTTGTCAGACTCCCATGGGACCATGAAGGGGTAACTTTGTAGCTTGTCTTGAGTTCCAAGCTTGGTTGAATCTTGTTGGGTGATATAATCTTCCCAGGTGTCATGTGGTGAGATGGGTACAGGGCTAATCTTATTCTGTCCTGAGGGCCATGTCTTAATCCCATCACCTTGGAGCTGAAGGTCTTTTGTGTTGTAGATAAGATATCTTTTGCCTTTCTAGGGCTATTAAGCCCATGTCCCACTGCACCAATGGATGCAAAGAGGATGTAGAATGGACAAAAAAGTTTGCCATCCATTGGAAAACATGATGCATCCATTGTGTACTCATTGCATACGTGTTTCATACGCTCTATCCATCAAACAACCGTCCACTGAGATTTCATCCGCACAAGAAGTTTTGAGCTGCACAAAACTTTTTGATCAGATGACCTTTCCACCACGTACGATGTACATCTGCGGCAAATACGGGCAAAAAATGTTCTATGTCCGTTATCATCTGTTAAATGTCCGCTATATCCTCTCGGCATCCTCTGGCCATCCCCTCAACTCATATCAGCTCCAGCTGAAAACGGAAAGAGGGAGGAAATGAAAGGTGCATGGAACGTCCACACAGCATTAGTAGCATGGAAATAAAAAGGATGGAAGCGTATGTATCACATATATAAAGCATTAAAATGGACAAAACGTTTGTATATGGGATGTATCTCGGATATTTAGGATGTCTGCAGTATGTCTAGAGTATGAAGAAGGACACCTAGCGGAAAACCGATATTTTCTATAAAAAGGGGGAGGAAATCACCTGGATCTCAGTATGAGTCCAGCAGCCATGGTGTACAGACCTCTTCACCCTTGGTCTTGCTCTTCCACATCATCAATTGTTCTCCACCATGGATCATCACACAGTCCTTATGGTAGCTGCGATCATTCATCACCAGAACCAAGCCCTGTTCAGACTGTTTCATCTTTTCTACACAAGGAGAAGAAGGAGACATTCAAGAGCTGTGTGGGTCCGAGGATGGATCGGGAGAAGAATGGAGTTTGGACTGTATGACAAGCTTATGGTGGAGCTAAGGAATGAAGACTCTCGTGCATCCCAGCACTTCATGAGGATGCCACCAGCCATGTTTGATGAAATTGTAGAGCATCTGAGACCCAGGTTGACCAAGCCTGGCACCAACTTCTGTCCCAACCTGGACCCTGGACTGAAGGTGGCACTGACTCTGTGGCACCTGGCCTCTGGAACCACATACAGAAACATGCAGTATGCGTGGAGGGTGCCACACAAGACCATCAGCATTGTGGTCAGAGAAGTGGTACAGGCCATCATCGAAGAATACATGGAGGAGCTCCTCAAGTGCCCCAACAAGGCTGGAGGAAACTTGCAGACGAGTGGTATCAGAGGTGGAACTTTCCCCACACCATTGGAGCCATAGATGGGAAACACGTGGCCTGCAAAACTCCACCCAACTCAGGGTCCACTTATTACAACTATAAGGGCTTCTTCAGTATTATCCTCTTTGCCATGGTTGATGCTGACTACAAGTTCATGTACATCGATGGTTCAGGCAATGGGTCAGCTTCAGATAGCCAGGTATACTGTTAAGCCTGGGTTCCCCAACCAGGGTTAGGTAGACAAGCTAAAC